>PVKZ01001498.1:0-380441 GCA_004027375.1 Macroglossus sobrinus | reverse complement strand
AAGAAAGAAAGAAAGAAAGAAAGAAAGAAAGAAAGAAAGAAAGAAAGAAAGAAAGAAAGAAAGAAAGAAAGAAAGAAAGAAAGAAAGAAAGAAAGAAAAAGAAAGAAAGAAAGAATGGAAGGAAGGAAGGAAGGAAGGAAGGAAGAAGAAAGGAAGAAAGGAAGAAAGGAAGAAAGGAAGAAAGGAAGAAAGGAAGAAAGAACTAATGAACGAATGAACGCAAGAAAAGAAAACATATTAGCTCTGATTGACATTATAATGCCTACAAATATCCAGTTCTGTTTTCTTCCTGGGCATAAGGTGGACTAAACTTCCCATTATCTCTTGCAATTAGGTGGAGTCATTGACTAGTTCTTATCCATGAATTGTGAGCAGAAAAGCTGCTATGTAATTTTCTATGATTTCTGCTCTCCTGCTGAAAGGAGTTCTAAAACCACATTTTTTTATGGTGAGCGTTTATCAGCTGGAGACTATGTGGAACAGAGCCGAGTACTCTTGTAGTGAACATTCAGAGTTAACAAAAGGAAGCTTTCATTATATTAAGATACTTAGATATCAGAGGTAATTTTTTTACTGTAGCATGACTTGCAACTTACTTTGACTAAAATGACAGTCAATCCAATATGTAACTAGACAAAATTTTATATTTTAAAAAACTAGAAAGAAATGTGCTTAACTATAAGTGTGACATTTTATATACTTTTCAGTTTTATATTTGAATATATATGTTTATATCACACATTACTTTTTAAATAGACAACTTATATTTCAAAAGTCATTATCTCCAAAATGACTCCTGAGCACAAAGTGAAGACAACCACCTTTTATTCTTAGAGGTCTTTGTGTTCTTTCATCTAGTCATGTTCTTAAATGTTTGCAAATAGAATAAACTCTGAAGGTAAGCTGGATTTTATTTGTTGCCAAAGTTCAGATTTCTTATTGGTGGATTCCTCCCAGTGGTTCCTTAAACGGTTCCAGTCTTTCTTTTAAACATATATGATCTTTCTCAGCATGTTGGCACTCAGGTTGTTTCATTAGCCCTACAGTAGTTTTTTATGTAAAGAATAGAGGGAATTGTTAAAACTTGTTATTGAGACTTGTCTTGGTCATCTGCTCAATCGTGTTTTCAGTCACAGAAAATTTCTCTGGGTCCTGTGCTATGGGAGCCGGCATCAAGTGAAAATTTTATATTTGCCTGGAAGTAGCAATTTCACCTTTGTAACAAGATGAATTAATCAGTGTGGAGATGTTTGTGTGTATATATGATAGTGAACCAATTCCATCTTATGTTCCCACCACAGTTGACGAATGCTATGTATTACTCCTCTGTCCCCAACTTATCATTTCTGCCTTTTTGGGGGTTTATAAAATAAGTCTATTGCAATGATTAAGTTTTTATTGTTAAATAGGTAAAATACAGCAGACATTTAGGTTGCTGCCATTAGTATCTGAAAACAATAAAACTTCCTTTAAAGCAATAAAAAATGACAACCTAATAGAAAAATAGACAAAGAATGTGAACAAGCAATTCACAAAAGAGGTAACTGGAAAGCCCATTATATGTAAAAAGATGTTCAATTTTATTAGTAATTAAGAGTGCAACAGAGAAGTTCTACTTTGTAGCCATAAAATTGGATATATTTATAAAATATCACAATGTTTATCATGTGGAAAACTGAATTCTAATACATTGTTACTGGAAGTGAACCACCAATTTAAAGCACAATTTGGAATTATTTAGTGAAACAGCTTGGATTGTGTCCACCTCCAATAAAGCTATGTTGAAGTCTTTATCCCTAGTATCTCACAATGTGAGCTTATTTGGAAATAGGGTTATTGCAAATGTCAGTAATTACTCTAAGATGATTTTATACTGGAGTGAAGTAGGCTCCTCGTTAACATGATTGATGTCCTTACAAGAATATGGCCATGTGAAGACACAAGAAGAATATCATACAAAAATGGAGGCTGAGATTAGACTTATGCTACTACAAGGAATGTCTGGGGCTACCAGAAACTGAAAGAGGCAAGAAATGACCCTCCTATGCAGGCTCAGGAGAGAGCATGGCCCTGCCAATACCTTGATTTTAGACATTTATCCACCAGACTGAGAAATTAAATTCCTGTCACATTAAGTAACCCAGTCTGATGTGTTTTGTTATGGCAGCCCTAGGAGACTCGTTCATCTGGTAAAGCTAAAAATGTGAGTGCTGATGATTCACAGTTCTACAGCTTACCCTAGAGACATTCTCCCACATTCACACAAAAGTTCAAAAGTGCAAACTGAGGTCCCCCTATAGTATTCTAGGGACCTCAATGATAGATGTTTATGTGTATATATAGAAAGATGGGGATAGAGAGTGGTAAGCTAATGTGGTTTTTGGCCCCTCACCCTAGCTTCAACCAGTTATTTGTTTTTAGCTCTGCTTAAGATTTCCTTTGAAACCTTAAAGGAAATAAGCTTGAAGACAATGGGAATAAAAAAATATTCTTTTTCTAAAATGATGACATTTCCTTTTTAAAAGCTCTTTGATCTAATTTAAAGCATTTTCATTTATGAACAATTCTCTCTCTAGACTCTCTATTCTGTTCCATTGATACTTTTGTCTCTCTTTAGACCAATGCCACACTTTTTGGTTACTATAGCTGTATTATAACTCTTAAAATTAGGCAGTACTCTGACTTTGTTCTTCTTGTTCAAAGTTGTTTTGGTTATTCTGGGTCCTTTGAATTTCCATATGATTAAAAAATTAACCCCCAAAATTAACCCACAGAACTAAAACTATAAGACTTCTAAAATAAAACCCAGAATAAAACTTTTCTGACCTTAAGTTTAGGCTAGAACTTTTAGAGAAGCTTGATTCACCAAAGAAAATGTCGATATTATATATTTTATCAAAATTAAGAACTTCTGCTCTTTAAAAAGCAATGATAAGAGACTGAAAAGTCACAAACTAGGAGAATTATTTGTAAATCATTTATCTGATAAAGAACTTGAATTTAGAATATTCAAAATTTAATAATAAGAAACCCCAATATAAAATGGGAAAATTATTTTTTAAACTTTTTATCAAAGAAGATATAAAGGAACTTTCACCCACATACATTTCTGGTAGGAATATAAAATGATACAACCACTTTAGGAAACAATTTGGCAGTTTTTTATAAACTTAAGCATATACTACCATAAGATCCATTTATTCAATTCCTAGGACTCTATTGAAAAAAAAAATATATATGTTTATACAATGACATGAACATGCAAGTGTTCATAGCAGATTTATTTGCAAACTAGAAAAAATCCAAGTGCCCATCAACAAGCTAAAGGATAAACAAACCGAAATACATCCATACTGAAATAATGAAATACTATTCAGTGATAAAAATGAACTATTGATACATGCACCAATGTGGATGAATTTTCTAGATTTTTCTTGACAGCACCTTTCCCTTGCTTTTGGTATTTTTTAGCAATTCTGTAAGTCTTTTATTTCTTTAGTCATGACCATTTCACTCCCATCTCTTTGCTTATTTGTTTTTATCAAGAACAGGCCACCAGCTCTTCAGTTAACTAAATTCTATTCATCCTTAATGTTCTACTTTCTACTGTAGTTCCTCTGAGAATCTTTTTTAAACATAGAAGTCACTGTTACATGTTCTTCTGTGTTTCTCCTATCAGAATAGCATTTGGAGTACAACAGTGTAGAAGGGTGTAGATTTTGCTGTCAGGCAGACCTCTCTCAAAATCTCCAGCCGTGCTTTCTTAGCTGTGCGAAAAGTTATACTGCAAGGCTAGGGCTCAGTTTTCTTTAGTTGTAAAGTGATTCTATGAAGCTTTATGAAAATTAAACAAGATAATGCATATAAAGTGTTTAGCCTGGCAAGTGATTTTTTAAAAAAGTATTCATGGTAGCTATTATTTTACTAAATTTTAGTTTCTTGTTAATTATTCTCTGCCATAATACATAAGTTCTATCAGACAAGCACTGTCATTAATGATTGTATTCCAAAATAGTAAAATATCCGGCAATTGATAGGTGAATGAATAAAAAATGAAAATCTCTTATTTTCTCATTAGAAAAGTTCTCTTACTTTTATTGAAACTCTATCCACATCTCATAATCCTCAGGCTACCACAGACATAGAAGCAGCCTATATGTCCAATGTAGCAGGCTCCCTGACTAAGATTATTGGCTCAGGGATTGGTTGCTACTCTAACTGGTTCAACAAGTCTGTACCTTTATATTTTACACCTTGGCTCAAGCGATAGTTGGTCTAATATTTCTTTATGTGGTTGAACCTATAAACTAAATTTTGAGGGTTATCAGTGACTTAATTTTTGCCACATTGAGGGTGAAAACAAGCTACCTGACCTCCCCCCCCCAAAAAAAAATCTATTACAAAGGAAAAGTAGTAAAAGGAAACTTATGGGGATAGTCAAGGGTGTGCAGTTAGGCAAATAAAGGCTAGAGTAGTGAGATTTAGGTAGTGATTTTTACTATTACCTCATTTTCACTCATTTTACCTCATATTTATTGGGGTCTGAGGATGGTTGGGTTCTCTGAGCATTCTCCTAACATAAATAGAGTGCTTTTTGTTCTTAGTTATGGAATTAGTTGTAGTTTAGGTCCTGATATTAATGTTACTCATTGTAGATGAAAACAAATTCTATAGTTCCTGCATGTTTAATGCTTTTTTGATTTCCCTTATTTAAGGCCTAATTTATAAAACACATGAAAAGGGATTGTTCACAGCACTGGGGTATTAATAGAATAAAAGTTTTTACAAGCCAGTGTCAATATATCATAATCAAGTACATAAACATTCTTTCTGTTGTTGTTTTAAAAACACTGTGGTTATCCACAGAAGACAAGGTAGTTGTCTCAAGATAAGGAATCAATATTTATAGTGTTTCTAACTCAAATGTAGAGTATAAATGTGTTAGAAGAAGATCATTAATAAAGCAAACATGTCTGATTCAAGGTAAGCAGGATTAAGAAAACTACAAACTGGTTGGGAAAATTCTCTAAGAAATTCAGATCTCTCTGATGGGAATCTGACCCAGCCACTGGAACATTGATGTTTTTTATCCTTCAGCTTTATATATTCTGAAAATCTTCAGGCACCTAGCACAAAGCTTTGAACGTTTTCAGTCCCCAGGCTTCTCACCTTTTGCAAATCAGTGCCAGAGGGTGTCATCTCAACCAGTTAGCAGTCAGCCAGGATCTGCATCTCAAAGCCAGTTGAGGCTCAGCTGGGAAAACCTTGCCATACTCAGGATAGAAAGATACTGCTTCTAAGAAGGTTATGTCTGCTGTTATTCAGGATAAATTCACAGGTTATTTCCAAAATACTGCTACGCGCACACATCCATAGAAAGATGTGAGTCATGTCATGAAGAGTAAGAAATATTACATATCAACTGCTATCTTATTTTCTTTAAGGGGAAAGTGTCATAAAGAATTAAAAATAATTGAATTATTTGTAAATAACATTATCATCTGAAATTTCCCAATCTCTTATTCACATTCTCTCTTTTTTCTTTTCATACTTTCCTTCCGAGAATCTCTGCTAAAACTTTGATGTTACAAATAATTACAGAAATAAATGAAAGTAAAAAGATAGAATGCAAGTAGATTTTTATTTGAGCAAATCTCTTTTTAAAGAAAAGAAAATATCAGGTAAGTCTTATGGGTTCCTGTAATAGAGTTCCACCTTCAGAATCCTTGAATGTCATCTCAATTTAGATTATAGTTCAAATAAACTTAAGATGTAATAGTGTTAGGTAGCTAGTCAGACATGAGCTACAGGGGGAACAAAGGAATAGGGGCCCAGCTTAGGACCACCCCGAAGAACACCCTAAAGGTAGTAGAATTCTGGGTAGGCGCATGCCCACTAAGTATAGTTACATATCAGCCAAAAGTTAATCAAAATGACCCTACTTGCCAATCACCTAGGAATGCATTTGGAACCATCCATCACGGCCCAAATGTAAGGCAGACATTCTCACTTCTGAGTTCTTTTTTGTGGCCTTTTGGTGGCTTTTGTGGCCTTCTTTTGTGTTGGTTATTTTGGTTGTTGTTATAGCACTCTGTTACAGCTCCTCACTGGGACCATGTGCCTCCTTGGGCCATGCTTTGTCTTTCTAAAATATACGTTTAATAAATCTTTTCTAAATCTCACTGACCTGTGATTCTTCACTGTGTTAATGAGGAGGAACCGAGGAAAAATGCTAACTACACTTCTGCACCATTATCCCACTCCCTCCCCGCCCTGCCCTTGGAGCTACACAACTCCAGTGGTAACAGCAAGATATAAAATGGATTTTCTTGTTTTGGAATTTTAGGTAAGCCGCAAGTTTGAGATAATAGATGGTTCTGCCTGCAGGTTCCTAGCTGTAAGTGATTGGATAAACCCAGGCAAAAGAGTGATTTGAAGAGCCAACGTGTGTACTGTCCATGTCTGGGACTTTAAAGAGCACACCCAAGCGTTTCATTATCCCTGCATTAATAGGTACAATGTTACCCTTTTTCCTCATCTCCTGTCATCTGCCCTGATGAAAACAGATGGAAAATGAATGTATTAACAGACCCCACTTTGAAAGAAATTGGACCAGACTGAACATTTTAATACCTAGATGTGACCAGAAAGTAAGGCAATGTCTGTAAGATGTGGAATATGGGGCATCCACAAAGCAATGAAGGTGGTGATGGGAGAAAAAACAAATTGTCTCCTGTGCATACTCTAATCAGGAACAAATATTGTCCATTGTTTATTTGTGGCCACTGAGTATTACAGCAAAAATACACAGGTTGGGAAATCATGCGTTAACATTTTGACCTCAGAAATTAAATGGCAATTAGATCACAATATTTTCACCATTTGAACTCATGGAACAGAAAATAAAGCTATCCGTTTACTCTTCATCTGTATCTTCTAGTTATTCTTTTTGTATGAAGCTGCACACAAACACGTAGAGGACCAGAGACCTGTCTCAAGGACCTGAGGCCAGTCTTTACTTACATCTATTCTTAGGTAAACATCTGTCTCACATTTCTGGCAGGCTGGTAGATAGAAGTTCTCTGCTTTCAGTTGGTCTTTTGTCTTTCTGACTCATCTTTTAGTGTGTTTCATGCACGAACCCTTGAGTGTGCCTTAGAGTTGAGATCTCTGTCATTTCTGCCCCACAGCTAGACACAGGGTTCCTCATTACAAATTGAAAAATTGAACAATCTGGTCTGAAAATGAGGAGAACTGTGGTTCTGTGGCGAAGACTGGAAAGGCATCAACACTAGAAAGCAGATTGTGTTGTTTTACTGCTATATTAGATCTCATTTTTGAGACAGAAAAAAAAATCCTGTTAGGTTATTTATTTATTTATTTTCTGTTTTGCTCTGTAAAATGTAAGCTCCATACAGGTACTGCTCTATTACCTAGAAAGCAGGTATCCATACCCTTTTTTGCAATAAATGAATAAAATCTCTTCATGTAAAAATAATCATGATCACGTAACCACAAATATCATTTATTGAGTACCTATTAGCATCCAGGCACTATACTAGGCATTTGCCATATAGAAAGGATCTTAATTCACACATAAACATTTCAATGATTGGGTAGTTATATTATGCTACTTTTTTAGCTGAAAAAAATGAGGCTTGGCTAGAATAAATAATTTGCCTCAGATTACCCAGCAAGAAAGGGGAATTGTTAGATGGACTCACCTATGATTTTCTCACAGATCCTACTGCTTTTGTATTACAAACAATGGCTTGTTTATTTGTTTTCCTCATAAAAAAAAATCCCAAGAAGCACAGCAGTTATGAGGAATTACAAATGGAAAACTCAAGCAATGGTATAGAATTTGGAGCTATATATTACATGCTAGAAAGATTACTAACAATAATGACAAAAGAAGTAAACAGTAATATTCTTATTCACAATTCAATTTGCTGCTTTGTGATTTAATGACACTTAATATTTCAGTCTGCTCTAGATGAATCAAATATTTTGACTCTTGGTAGCATAACTAAGGATTACACATACATCTTCGAATGTAGCTATTAAAGATCATGCATATATTCACCTGACATACATTTGCGATTTTTGTCCACCTCATCAAAAATGTTAATAATCAGATGGTAGAATCATGGCAAATAGCCATTTGATAGCCAGACTGCAGTAAGTTTAGGTATTTCTTGCTGTACAAAACCCAACAGTTCAATAAGTTCTCATTTAATACCTTCATGAAGAGATACCATCTCAGATGTAAATGTAAAACAGTTGGAAGACAAAGATAATATTTAAACTCATACAACAAATAGGGCATACTATTCTCCAGTGTGCCTGTTCTGGGAAAATGTTCACTTTCTTGGCTTAGGAAGTAAAGATTGTGAAAAATCAGTCCTATAGAAATGGTAGGTTTCCCCAGTGTAAAGCACATTATGAGTATAAAACTAAACCCTTATTAAAATCAAAGAGTTATTTTGGAAAATAAAATATTACTTATATGTAGCTCATCTTCGCATGAAACAATAGGTCTCTTTTCATATAAGTACTGAATAGGAAATCTTAGGTACATTTAACCTTTAATTTATTCCATAATTATTTTATATTATATTTTAAGAGGGATACTTGAAAAAAATAGCCTAAATTTATTTCTATACCTTATTAAGCAAAAAAAAAAAAAAATGAAAAAGCAATTGAGAGACTTAAGAGAGAACTTTTTAGTAAATTGAAAGCTGAGTAAACTATTTTCAAAATGGATGAAATAAATGTACTAAGAAATTTTTTGGATACAAAAAAATCTTCATGGTGTCTTTAATTCGTGTTACTTTTAAATTCTTTTAAAAGTTTTTAGAAATGATGTTACAAGCTAGTTATAGATAAAATGTATATTTCTGTAGCATGAAAAATAAATAGCTTTTTGGCCAAAGGATAAAATGAAATGGTAATGCTGCTAGTGAAGGATTTTGTACTATTTTCTTTGATGAAGACTTAACTAATAATCTACCTCACTGCCTTTCCTCACTGGCTTTTATGCTTTCATTTCAAATCTGAAATCACATTCAGACTCTGTGTGTGTGTGTGTGTGTGTGTGTGTGTGTGTGTGTCTTTGTGTAAATGTATCATTCAAAAATTTTCTGCTTAAGCCAAAACTTCCTGTGTGTAGAAATCCTTTAATGTAGAGCTTAAATAAGAGTAAAGGAGTAGTGTTTTCTTTGTGTGTAGTCAGTACTGATAAACAATGTAAGTCATCTTTCTAATAGAATAAAACAATGTAAGTTTTAAATTGATTTCATAAGCACTGGTACCTACTGATTCATTCTGCACGCATATATTGTAAACTACAGGCTTAAATTATGAATCAGCATTGGTAGAGTAACACAAAATTACTGGAAATGCATTTAATATAGATAATGATAGTGTCAGTCTGGCTTACCTTCAAAGCTCCGTAAGAATCCTGGCCATATTAAATAGAACATTTTCAAGAAATTACAATTCTCATTCTTTTTACCTAGCCATTTCTCTCTAGTCTTCCATACCTATCCTACCTCTCTGCTCAAAATCCATCTTTTCACGGACTCCATGATGGACTCCAAACTTCCCTCTTGTCATGAAACCTGTAGAATCTGGCTCCAACTCACCTGTTGTCTCAGGGTCAGTTCCTATGTCTGATTGCATTTTCCAATATTATCTGTAACAAGATCTCATAGCCCACATGTCGTTCTTACAATATGACCTTGACATTCTCCCCATGGAAGGGTGGGGCCTATGTCTCCTCTTCTGGAAATTATGTGGACCTTTGTTACTACTTCAGTCCTTAGAGCATAGTAGCAGTGATGTTATGTGTCTTCTGAGGTTAGATCATAGATCCTTGTTCTCTCAGAATGTTCAAGCCATGCTGTGAGGAAGACTAACTAGCTCATGTGTAGAGACCACATAGAAAGGCTATGTTTAAATATTATGGCTAATAGCCAGCCAATAGCTAACATCTTTTACCAGACATATGTGTGGTGATATCTCAAAATGATTTGAGTCTCTAGCTGTTGAATCACTTTTAGCTTTCAAGTCTTCTCAGCTGATGCCCCAGATATTGTGAAGAAGAGATAAATGGCCCTCATTGTGCCCTTTCTAAATTCCTGACCCACAGAATCTGTATCAGAAGATGGTTGTTTTTTGCCACTAGATTTTGGATGATTTATCACATAGCAACAGTAACTGGGATAGTCTCCTTAATTATAAGTAACAGAATCACACTTCAAACTAGCCCAATTCAAGGAGAAGCAATTTTTTTTGAGGATACTAATATACTCATCCTAAAGGCTTGAAAACAGAAACTGAAAATTCATCAGGAACAAAGGCAAATGTTAATTCCATTTGTTCATTGATCAGCCTATCTGTCTGATATCTCATGGTCTCTGATCTCATTTTCTTTATAAAAATGATTTACTTTTTTCTCTTAGCAGTCCAACTTTCTCTGCTTTTTAGCATATGTGGTTATCTACATCACTTCAGTTTTGACAGCAAGAAGACTGAGACTGGTGTTTATTAGCTCAATTTTATATTTCTGGGAGAGGTATTCTCTGAAAGTTTCTCCAGTCAATTTTGGCCAATAGATCAAATGTTACCTTATAAGATATACTACAGTCCACCTCTGTGAATGGGACAGCTGTAAAAGGAAGAGTCTTAGTCAATTTCCTTTGGGAAATAAAGCCTGAGACAAAGTTAAAGGACTAAAATTTTATTTAGGTAATGCAAGCCCAGGGTGGAGGAGACACCAAAAAAATAAAAAATAAAAAATGAAGAATAAGAAGAAAGATATGAAGCTAATAAAGATATTAAGAGCCGTGAGATGTGGTATCTTAACAAACCATTACCACTTCACAGTAGGCTAGAAAGGAACCAAGATGTCACTTAGCAAGTAGATCAGCCTCCACTGGTGACATCCCTGGAAATATTCACCTTATGGGAAACATACTTCCTCACATTTGAGGTTATATCAGATGGGCCCTCAGTAATCATTCAAGAAGCCTGATGTCAATGGCCTTAGTGTGATGTTCCAATTTAGTCCTAACATGAAAGGGCAACCTGAACAGGCAGGACACTGACAGAGAGAAAAAAGAGAAAGCTGCCAAGAGAATCGGAGAAAGAGTTTATGGTAGAATAATGGCAATCCAAAGATGTTCATGGCCAAAGCTCTGAAACCTGTGACTATGTTATGTTACATGGCAAAGGGACCTTGCATATAGAATTAAGGTTATGAACCTTAGAATAAGGAGATTATCCTAGATTGTTTGGATTGACTCATTTTAATTATACAAGCTTTTTGAAGTAGAGAAATTTCTCTAGCTGGATTTATAGGAATGTGGCAGAAGAAGGAGTTAGAGATTTAAGTGTGAGAAGGACTTCTCCTGCTATTGTTGAAGGAGGCCACATAGAAGACATGAAAAGAAATGTGGGCACACTCTGGGAGCAAAAACAGGCTCTTGTCTGATAGCAAGCAAGAAACGAGGACCTCAGTTCTACAACTACAAGGTACTAATGCAGTCAATGACCTGACTGGTCTTGTAAATAGATTCATCTCCAGAGCCTCCAGAAAATAACACAGCCTTTTGAACACCTTGATTTCAGCCTTTGAGGCTGTAAGCAGAAGGCACAGTTAAGTCACACTGTATGTGGACTTCTGACCTACAAAAGTATGAGATACTAAATGGATATTGTTTCAGGCCACTAAATTTGTGGTCCTTCATTACAATAGCAATGGGAAACTAATACTGTGCAGTAGGTAAAAATCCCCATACAAAGTCAGGTACTCTAAAAGTTGTCTCAAATCTACCTAGTGTAATTTCCCACCACTTACCTATATGGTCTCTTTGTTCATTGCTCACCAGGTAGAGTATCTGTTGTTACAATCTGTTCTATTCCTTTGCCCACATTCTTTCACAAGCTTTGAACAACGTCCATGACTCATGTCTTTCTACCTGAAGCCTGATGTGCCATGTGGTTGTATATAACTTTCAAAATCTATGTAGCCTTTATACAATGTAATCAGTAATTAAAAGGATTGAAAAAAGAGAGAGAAATGGAAAAAAACAAATCAGTTTGAATCCAAAAAGTCATCCATGAAACCAGGTGAATCTGTTTTATAAATTTCCAAATTTGTACTCACAACTTGACTCAATGAACCAATTTCCATTCTAACTCATCTCCCTTTTATTTTTGTATTATGTCAATGAAAGGGTGCCTAGCTTTTAGAAAAGTTTTATAAGAGCTTACTTGAGCCAAAATTTTGAGAATATGGCTGGAAGTAAAATCTCAATGGACTGAGACAATGCTCTGGAGGATAGCAGTTTTGCTTCTTATTTTATACATTAGAATCAAAGAAGACATAAGGAGGGTTACATGAAGTCGATTGGTTATAGATGAAGAGGCTGAGAGAAGGCAAAGTGGGAAAATCTCTAGGACTGGCTAAAAAAGCAAAATAAAGAAACACATTGGTCAGTTCAAGACAGTTAGCACTTAGTCTGTATAGCACATAGAGATGGTATGCAGGCAACAAAATAACCATGAGGGGTTTTGTGGTTTCGTGGTTTCGTGCCCTGGTTCCGGCAATTATGCCTTTGAAAAATATGGAAAAAAATTACTCTGACATGTCAAAGGTATGTTATCCTAGATGCACAAGAACAACGACAGGGCTTATTTATGGCACTAAATGACTACCCACCTTGACCTGCTCAGTTAAGAATTTAAGATTAGATCATCCTATGTCATTGTTTTCAGTTACTGAGTTTTTGTGAGGCCTGACATGAGGCCCCCCCCCGAGCTTATCAAGTTTATTATACAGCAGCTTTTTAATTCACAGTTGTTACTATTTCCTTTAATTATTTTCTCTCTCCTACCTTCTCTCCCTCTAAAAAATTTCATGGAAGTATGATATTAACTATCATGAACTGACATGCTGACTCACTGCGAAAATTTTTGACTAATAAAACTACTAAGTTACCAGAATTCTCCCTTCATAGATATTTTCTTAGTATTTGAATAAATGCATGATAAATTGATAATTAAAATACTTTGATTGACACCTACCATAAGGAGAACATTAGAAACTCAGCTGAGGTAGAGAGCCAGAGGAGAGAAAGAGTAATTAGGGGGGTTATTTTATAAACTTTATAAATGTCTAACTAATGTGCTGCATACTTGAAACTAATAATAAAATTTTAAAAAGAAAAAGAAACTTAGTTGAGTTCTTTCAAATGATCCTTGCCTAGGACTTTCTCCACTGCGTGTTCTTGAAAGTCCCTGAGGTAAATCACCTGCCTGCAAAGTATAATGACTAACAAGAACAGCACAAATGCACATGGGCCTCTGTTAACTCTCAGCTGTTGTTCCATTGTTATTCTGGTCAAGACAGGCCTACACTTGAAAATGCTCTGAGCCTTCTAAAGATAGGCATTATGGAATTCTAGTGCAGAGGTTGCGTTCCTACATCTCTGAATATTGTCAAGCAACAAACTAGTATCAGGAGCTAAAATTTTTTTAAAAAGTCATTTTTAATAGCTTAACTGTCATTGTAATTGTTCATTTCATGTTCTTTGACAGGGTTTGACTTTGCATTTTCTCAAAAGCTTAAAATAATCCAGAGGATCTGGAAAATGTCTAAGGCACAACTGAATAGACAACATCAAAATTAAGGTGTTCATACTTTAAAGCAACTTTATTTATGTATTATTTTGACACTGTACCTGAAAGGAGAGTGAGAATGATGAAAAATTTTTTTACAAAAGTTTAAATCAGACAGATTGCATTGGTAACAGAGGTAAAAAGAAACTCCTGTTTTTTTTTTTGATAAGAATCATTTCTTAAACTCGTCACATAAAGCATTGTTATGCTTCAGGCTGTTTGAAATAATTTCATGCATAGAGACAGAGTCACCTGAAGTAGTTTGCTCTTCAGCAATAGCCCTAGGACAAACACATAGCTTGGAGGTGAAAAATTTAGGTTGTCACGTAATTGTAATCATTACTCAGACTTAGGTATCGAGTCAGTAAAGTGAGAACTATAGCAGGGTGAATTAACTTACTTTCACATAACTATTACTCCAACACCAAAGATCAGAGTGTTTGTCACTAAAAATATTTTAAACATACTTTAAAAAACACATTTTAAAAAATCAGTTACTCTGTTCAATATTTATTTCATAAGATTTTTAAATGTTAAGTATTCTGTTTTATCAACAAATTTGCTTAATCATCTAGGGGCTATCAAAGAATTCAAAGACTTCAAATACTCTTACACGGAAGAGAAAAAGCACAAGTCCCCTATGCTCTGGAATAAAGACTTCTTGTGATACCTCTAAACCTAAATATTTCCTTGACTTTGAGAAAGCGGGTAGAATTCAAGGCATAGAAGAAGCCAGAGAGACACAGACAAAAACAATTAGGCTGTATCTCCTGCCTCACAGATTTTATATTTTAGAGAAGTAGTAATTCTGGCTCTGAGACTTTTATTCAGGTCTAGATTATTTGAAATTAGTGATTGCAGCACGGTTAGAACCAATAATTGGTTAAAGCAAGTTCTCAGTTAAATAAAAACAGGGAGAAGTTGGTTGAGCTGCTGCATCTCCTCAACACTTCTGTTTAAACCAGTTACAGAATCTACTCACACATTACTAGAAAATTTTAGATTGATAAGGTAAACTCATGTGTTTGTTATCTCACCTATTGTATACAGAATACTCCCAGAATATTTATAATTTATTAGCTGAATAATACTATAAAAATTTGGTATTGAGACATAACAAACCATTTTAAATGGTCCAAAGGCAATACCAAAAGTTGTTTTGAATTTCTGCTGATTATTAAATGTTTTTGTCCATATACTAAACAATATTAAGATAATTAATGAGAAAGGTCTATATGTTTATAAATTGTTGTTTAACTTTTCAGTTAGCCCAGTTATTTAAATCAGTGTTGGTATTGCTGCCTATGAAATCCAATCAAAATAGATAGAATTAATTAGACTTTGCCAGAGAGAGTGTTAATTAAGTTCAGGACTTTTCTTACACAGGGGCCACGATGAGACCTTATTTTTTCTCATTTTATGGGTTTAGTGAAAAGACAAGAAAATATGGAAGAAGGGTCAATGAGAGAACTCATGGTGGCTTCTCCATAAGAGACTTGGGAGGAACTACTTTATTCTTTTCTCCAGTTATTTTATTTGTCAAGATTATTCCACTAAGCCACAGTATGTAGAACATAGCTCAGAAGGTATAAAAAAAAATATTCAGGGATGTTGTAGGCAACATGAAAAGATTACAGGAAGTTATCTAGCCTTGGAACACACAAGCTCCACGAGGGTATTGGGTGACTCGGGGCAGAGAGAAAAATAGGAACCAGCACAAAATTTTCTGAGAACGATATCGCCTGATAGGGGTCTGTAATTATAGGCAGTCCATCAAATTGTTTCTAATATAAATACATGTTATGTATTTATGTGGGTATTATTTTCTGTTACTATCCTATTAATTTCCTGTTAAGAATTAGTATATTGTAGTGGTTAAAAAACACAGACTCTGGCTGACTAAATTTGGACCCCTCTCTGCCACTGATGAGCTTTATTTGGAAAAATTACTTAAGCCCTATGTGCCTCAGTTTCTTCATCTAAAAAAGGGGTAATGGTGATACTATATCATAGTGTCTTGATGATTAAACAAACTTTGTATGTAGAATATTTAGGACATTGACATAGTGAAGCATTGAACAAGAGCTTTTATTATTACAATTATATGTGTCTTTATAAATCAATATTTTATGGTAAGAGTTATTCTTTATTTTTAATTAACAGGTAGCTTCCAGCATCATTAGGAGAAAAGAGTCACCTCATAGGTAATATTTGGTGAATATTCTGTTAAATTATGCAGAGAATTTAACGAGGAATGCTCATGTTGATATAGGCATTAAACTACCTTGTTAGCCCAAACAATGTATCTGTTGTGCCAAATTCTTGACTTTACATTTATTTCTGCAGAACAACATTATCTTGATAAATCCTTCAGCATATATGTAGCACTTACAAATTAAAAACATGGCTTTCTATATTTATTTTAAATAGATGTTGACGTTCGGTTATTTCTTTTGTCTAAGAATCTGACTTGACGGTTTTGATGAGGATTAGATATTTGTTTTAATTACATAAGTATTTCATGTTCATCATAAAAGTGAAAAATGTAAATAATTGAAGAAACTATTGCCCAGAATGCAACCAAATGATGACCACTCTTAACGACTTAGCGTTTATTCTTTCAAATATTTTTCCTTTGAATTCCTTCACTCTCATGTGCAAATAATGCATTGTTTTTATTCTAAAATTATATTTTGTTATACATAATTTATAAGCTTAATGTTTCACTTTGTAATATGTCATGAACAAATATTTATATCTTTATAGATTTGTAGAATCCTTTTGCAATATTGTATTTTGTGGATGCACTACAATCATTTTAAGCTATCCTCTTACGTTAGGCACTTAATCTCTTTTTAACATTGCACATAATAAACACAAATTTTGACAAACATCCAAAGAGAAAAAAGGTAGACTATTTTATGAATAACCCCATGATGTTTGATTTCAGAGAATGGAATATAACATAATTGAAATCTTTTCCAAATGTGATGAGTTAAATGCCCCCACTTAATACATTATTTGTTAAAAATAAGATGGTCAGAGAACTTTAAGTCACCTAGAACATCTGATAATATTGATAAAGAATAATTATGTTTATTAGTTATGACTTCTAGACATAAATTCTGATATGGTAAGTACCTTTCCTGATTATAACTCATTCCATGCTAAAATTTGGGGTCACCAAAGAAAAGAAAAGGAAATGCAAATAGACAAGTTGTGATTAAACAGACATTATTTTGACAATAAGAAAAAAAAATAGCTTGTGTGCCCTGAATAAGACATCAAACACAGATAAATCTCTCTCACATGATCATTTGTTCAAGATGATATAAAGCTGTATTTCATATACATTCAGAATTTTTGAAACCTATTTGAAAGTTTATTTTTACTTAGTACAGAAAAATTTGCTCTTAATACTTTGATTGATTTAGAAACCTGATTAGTGAATACATTGATTTTAATAGAGCTTATTTCCTATATTCATAAATCTTAGAACTGGAAGGAGCCTCTTGAATTTAGAGTTTTAATTTAAATGAAAAACAACAAGAAACACATATAAAAAATATTTTCAAAATAAAAAAATACATCAAAGATGCAAAAAGCTGTGAAATGTGTTAAAGCAGAACTGAAAATTAACTGTGGGATGCTGTAAAGCATCTATAAGCACAAATCAGCATTTCATGGCAAGTGATATATATGTCTGTCGGGTATTATTGAAAAAGAGTTCACAATAAAGGATGTGCATAATAAATTCTGCCACCTCAGCATTTGTTGGCATTCACATCTAGCCACATCTAGTCTCTAGATCAATGTGTTCTGCCTGAACCAACTCTAACAGGAACCAGAGAGCTAACCTGCACGGGCTTTTGTTGTTAATCTGAAGCATTTTCCTCATCGGAGAACCATTACAAGAGTTCCTACTCAGAGTTCCTACTCCCCACATCCTACCTCAAACCCTGCTGTGTGAGGCAGCCAACTTAAGGGTAAGAGTTTATTTTATATACTTACTTTATACCATTTTTATAAATGAAAAAAAAAATCAAAGATCTGTCCTTTAGAGTTAACTAGTCTTTCCATTTTCAGGAATTTTACAGGAATTGAAAGCACAAACTTTTAAATTTGTTCTGCTAAAATCTTCAAGGACACACACACACACACACACACACACACACACACACACCAAATTAGGCTGGTAGAATATATTTTGACTCAGGATTATATGAAAGAACAAAGCTAGGGAAGTTTACTTCTAAAACTTTGTTTATTCTCTCTCTCTGAGAACATCATCCACCAACCTTCAGTGTTTCTCTGCTAACTTTTATTATCGTTTTTCTAAGCAATTACACATCCTGTTGTGACAATTTCCTTTATTAATGCTTTTGGGGAAAAAATAGTGTAAGATATTTCACACCTGCTTCCTTGAGTTAAATCAGGATGCAGCTGTTCCGTCTCCAATAATAAGCTGTGGCCAAGAAATTTCAAATTCAACTGGACAGTCACTCACCTTTACTCATACACACATGCAACACTGTTTGCTTGACTGTTGTAGTGGTTCATAACCCTAAATAAACAGGGTTGAATATTGAAGGGTTTAATTTTTTTTCTTTTTATTAAGAAAAAAATTTATATACAAAAAGGTTAATTTACAAATTTGAACAAATGTGTATGGTTGTATAAAGTCCACCAGTATCAAGATATAGAATTTTTATCTTCCAAAAGGTTTCTTCATGCCCCTTTTCAGTCAATTCCCTTCTTCCATCTCCAGTCATTAGAAACCACTGATCTATTTTCTTCTCATAGTTGACATTTCCAGAATGTTGTATAATGGAATTATATAGTATGTCTTTTGTGTATAGTTCTTTAACTTAGCCTAATACTTTCAAAACTCACCCATTTTGTTGCATATATCAAGAGTTTGTTTCTTTTTATTGTTGAATAGTATTCCATTTATAGGTAAATCACAACTTGTTTATCCATTCACCTGCTGAAGGATATTTGGGTTGTTTAGAGTTTGGGGCATTTACAAGACTTAAGCTGCTGCAGTGATTCACAAACAGGTCATTGTGTGACACATGCTTTCAATTCTCTTGGGTATATACCCGGCTTATATAGTAAATGTATGTTTACCTTTATATTTTAAAAATACCAAACTGTTTGTCAAAGTGATCATTCCATTTTATCTTCCCCCTATCCTTACTAAAATTCGGTTTGATCAGTCTTTTTATATTAGCAATTCTAGTGTTTGGATAGCAGCATTTCATAATGGTTTTAAAATTTTCATTTTCCTAATGATTAAAGATGAGGAACGACTTTTATTGTTTATTTGCCATTCTTATATCTTTTGGGGTTTGTTTGCCTTCTTATTGAATGTTAAAAAGTTATGTTTTTTCCTGAATGTTTTATAGTTTTAGCTCTTTTATTTAGGGATGTGCTCCAGTTTGAGTTAATTTTTGTACATGGTAAGAATTGAGGTTCATTCTTTTTACAAATGAATATCCTCCAGTATTGAGCTACTAGTGTGGAGCTTGGGGTGTTTATCAGTGATTTTGTGTCACCCCTCCCTTTGGCCCATAGCCGCATCTAGAAAGTTGCTTCCTCCATGCTGTTGCCCTTCCCCTCATGAACAATGATGTTTCTTGTTATTTGGCTCAAGGCTTACAGGGGCAATAGGAGCAAATTCTCATTTCTTCTACTCCACCCTCAATCTTAGGCCAGTCCTGTCCACCTGAGCCTCAGGAGTAGCATTTTCTCAGTATTCTTGCCTGCCTCTCAGTGTACTTGGAGAATGCAAGCAGCTTTCTCACTTCCACAACTAGTATCAAGTAAACTCTGTCACTTACAGTTGGGAAATCTTGGGTGTGAGCAAGGTTTTCTCCCTTCCTACTTGGTAGGAAATACTGAATACTGAATACTGCCCTGAAATGGAGAAGATTCTATGCACAAATGGATTTTTTTCCTACTTTCTCAGCTGTAGCTGATTATTGCAGAGCATGGGGGATGGAAGGGCATTCTGTCCCACCCCAGAAGAAGCCAGCTTTCCCTCAGTGCAAAGAAAGGTCAGCTCTGGGACATAGGTATGTTTTTCTTCTTCTCCAGTGGTAGGTAGCTTTTACTTCATATTTAAAAGGAGTTCTGGCATAGGGATTTCATGCCTGTGTATAAGCAGCAGTCAATCATTCCCTATGTTCACAGAGATTCTGGAGAATGGATGGGCTTCTATAGATACTCCTGTTCCACTCTCAATTTTTGGTAAATTTTGCACACTTGTCTTAATGAAAGGGGCACACTGGTCACTTGTCTTGCCTCTAATTTTTCTCATGAATGCTTTCTTGAGACCCTTGAAAAAGGTTTTACAAGTGGATATAGACTTCACATATCTGAGGTTCTCAGATTCTTAACTGTCAGTGTGGCCCTCAACTGGTCCTTAAGATTCATTGCAGTTGCAAGAGATAAAGAAAGGGTCACTTCTCTGGTCAGCTTTATGTCTCATGTCCTTTGTCCTTCTGTCTCATGTTCTCCTGCTCAAGGACTGTTCTCCCCAGTCTCTAGATGACCTGTTCTCATCTTATTGAATTTCTAATGCTTCTTTGACTTCACAATTGGCTGCTTAGTACATCTAGTTTGGTTTTATCTTGCTCAGATTATAAAAACATTGTCCCCCTTTTTATCATGTGGTATGCTTGGAGTCTTGAAAGTCTGGTACTCATTTTTAGATAGTCAGAAAATGGACCAGTAAATAATCGTATAGAGGAGCCAGCTTTCAAGTTTTCAGGGACATATAGAAACACCTATTTGAAAGAACTCATCTTGTTGCTGTTTCATAAGTATGTGACTGCTCTTTTGGAAAAGAAGCCTATGCAACACAGGTATGTACAATGGTGGTCTCTATAACTTACAGGTGCCAGTTCTATTGTCCCTCAAGTGGTGTCCCAACAGATAAATAGGATTTATTTTTCTCTAAAGACCTGAATTAGAGCATTCTTCTTTAACAGTACCTTCTCTTTTTATAGAAATTTTCATGATTAGACAGCTATTGGTGGCCTTGAGAATAATTATTTGGGATCAATTTCTATAATAATTCTTTGGAATACATTTTTATTACAAAAATGAGAAAGGAAGAGGAATTTTGTATATGGGATGCATCATACTCACTATTTTGCATGTTTATTTTAAGCATTTTTGTGTATCCCTTTGTATGTTGCAATAGGCTTAAGTCAACAAAGATAGCTTTCTACATTCAGCTGCTGCAATGTTCAGATAATTTAAATGAACTGTTAGGAATCAGAGACAGGATCAACAGTCTCTTTAAAAGGACAAAAAATTGCAACTCAATATTACCCAGTTTAGAAATTAAGATGCAGTTGTCGTTTGCAGAAAATTACTGAGAAACTATTTCATGTTATCTAATCTGTCCATTCATGTGCATAAACCAATTAGTATATTTTTCAAGTATCTAAAGGTAGACAATCAGGAATTCCCTAAAATAGTTTGTTAAACTGTGTCAGCCTTTAAATTTATCCCCATTGGCTCTGTATGCAATAACATTAAATATAATGCTCAATTACATTAAAATTTTTATTCGTTCCTATTTGTATATTTTACATTATGTTTGCAGTAATTCAAACGTAAATCATATGTAAACTCTATATTCAATAGTTTATAATTCATTAAGAAAGAGATGTTATGAACCCAAATAATTATAAGACAAGTTAGAAAGTTTAACGTTATATATAAAATCACTGAGAAACAATTGTTATGGGACTTAGAAGTATGAAAGATTAATTCCATCTGGGAAAATGAGGGAAGACATCATGGAAATGTAACACGTGTATGAAGATAATGAAGAAAAGAATTTCAAGTAAAGCAAAGAACAGATTTGTGGCAGCTTTTGGAAATGGTTTTGGAACCAGAAAGACTTATTTCAAATGCTAGGTCTAAAATCAATGTCCTCAAAGATAGTTATACCATTTAAAACATAGTGAGCACTTACTGTGTCCATGGCACCCTGTCAACTCCTTTTAACACATGTGATTTGTCCATACTCCTATATAAGGCCAATATTCCCACTACTGCACTGAACTCCACATCCAACTTACATTCTCACTCAAAACAGTGCTCTTAAAATTGTTCCCTTTCTTGTCATGATTATTTTTTCTTTCTTTTCCTTGCATTGTTCCCAGTGCCAAATATGCTATAATCTCTCCCATATTAAAGCAAACATAAACAATAAGCAAAAATAAAACAAAATAAACAAACAAAAAAACTCTTCTGTATCAGTTTGGTTTCACTGCACTCCCAAAA
The DNA here is from genome assembly GCA_004027375.1 of Macroglossus sobrinus. Taxonomy (NCBI): domain Eukaryota; kingdom Metazoa; phylum Chordata; class Mammalia; order Chiroptera; family Pteropodidae; genus Macroglossus; species Macroglossus sobrinus. The sequence goes on along the minus strand of PVKZ01001498.1, from coordinate 358,451 downwards.
TTTAGTGGCTCAAAACAGTGGCTCAAAGCCATGTTGTTAGCTCACAGTTCTGTGGGTTGACAATTTAGGTTGGACTCGATTGGTCAGTTCTGCCCTTTACTGGGTTCATTCATGCATCATGGTAACTCTTATTTGGCTAGGGTGGTTCTGCATCTGGTGGTTGATTGTGTGTATTCTGAGTGACAGAGAATGTAAAATATAAAATGTAAAATATCTCAATAACTTCCTATATTGATTACATATTGAAATCGTAACATATTAGACACATTGAGTTAATATAATATTTAGTTTGTAAGTGACATGGGATAATGTATCATATCATAATGAGTTAATATACAAAATAAATAATTTAAATCAATTTCACCTGTTCCTCTCTACTTTTTAAAAATGTGGCTATTAGAAAAATGACTATTACACACATGGCTTGCATTATATTTCTATTAAACAGCACTAATGTAGGGCTTGTTGTTCAGTGTTCTCTTTCACCAGCAGGATTAGCAACACCTGGGAGCTGGTTAGAAATGCAGAATGTCAGTGCTTCTCAGATCAGCATCCACATTGTAACAGATTTACAAGAAGATTGTATGAAATTAAAATTTAAGAAACACTGATCTAGGGACATAAAAGATGGTGATAGTTATGTTACAAGAGAGATAAGAGAGTGAGAATAATCTACACTCAGGAATTAATTTAGTGGTATTGTTACTAAATTGAATTTTTTCTAAAGCATGAAGCCTCAACTTTATTGGTGTAGCACTGTTCTTAGTGCTTTAAATGGATTAGCTTATTTACCAGGGTACAGTGGACAAATATATTTGGACTAATCAGAAAGAATACAGAAAAATTTACATGAAAACTTACATTTAGAAAATAAATATTATAAAATCTTAAATACTTTTTAAAGTTGGTAGTCATAATTAAAACACTGAGTGATACATCTGATGTATTGCAATGTAGGTGACATAATGATTGAGGGAAAGGAAAGCGATTATTAAATAAAAGATGATAAGACAGAAATGTTTTCTTAATAGCAGAATAAAAAGTCAAATAGTAGTCTTACAGAAGATATTTAAAATAACAAACCATTTCCTAGATTGTTCAGAAGGTGGCATTGAAAATTCTACAAAGTAAAACATAGAGATAATCTGCAACTATTTACACTGCCATTTCCCTCAAGCAGTGCTATAAAATTGGATAAAAATGCACTGCAAAATATAAATTAAAAGTTACATTTTTGACCTTTTCTCTACTGTTCTAGTCTAAAGGCATGTATAAAAAACATACCTTTGGAAAAGTGAATAAGGTGATATAAAAATTCCAGAGGAGGGCAGCAAAGATAAAAAGACAGAATTAACTTATTTGGAAAGAACAAATTGTTATTTCACACACAAAAAAATTTTTTCACAATAGTAAGTATCTCCATGGTGCAGCATCAATTAGCTTTAAATTATTATTTTGTTTCCAAAATAAGAATAAATGAAAGCACATCTTTCTTCATCTGTATCTTTCATATCTTTGAAAGTCCTATACTTGTCATACTTCTAAAGATTATTACAATACAGTTATCCCAACTGAAAATTATAGTTTCAATTAGTTCTTTATTCAATAGATATTTATTGAGTGTTTATTATGTAGTTATATTGTATTAGGTGGTAGGGACATAATGAATAGTTTCATTGAAAAGTAATGCCCAATTTTGTAAAGTTCGTAGCTGATTAGTGAATTATTTTCTTTATAAATTGATCATTATACTCATCACAGTACCATCATTATTTACTTATACTCTGATAAGACTATGTAATAAAGCTGTAGATGGCAAATCAGAACTTGGATTTAACTCTGAATATACCCATGGGAAGCATGGTTTGAGGACCATTTCATTACGGTAAAAATGAAAAAGTTTAAGAATGTGGTTTTATAAAAGATTTAACTTTGGTTTTGATTTGTATCAGTGTCATTAGGCAACAGATTGGTTATGGTAAATAACAGACTAAATTAAAAACTTTGGTAAGAGAGGCTGAATTTAATTTGGTGCCCAGCTTTAATTATCAACATTGATACTCAGAGATATGACAATTTCTTTTGAGCCTTAAGTTTGTGAGCTTATATGAAATTAAAAAGCTCCAATTTAATCATCCTGTATTTGTTTGACTATGCTTTTTCTGAATAATTGAAGACTGAGAATCAAAATATACTTTTTAAAGGGAAGTTTGCAAAATAGGAAACTATATGTATACATGTCTTTTAAATAAAGAACAGAGAATACAGTATAAGGTTTTTATTATGATACTCAGTCCTTTCAAGAATGTGGCTGTTTGCTGAGTTTACAAACTCTTCTCCCACATTACCCTCCTATTATGTTATTTATTTGCCTTATTGGGCCACCTGCTCAGAGCCTCGAACACTCAATGTATTCTCCCCTTTCCCATACTTTGCCTCAAGATCTTTCCATAGGCCTAAAGTAAACTTGCCTCTCTTCTTTACCTTTTGAAATCATTTATATCCTTTATGGCTAAGACCAAATGTCACTCCTTCCACTATGGGTCATGGTAAGATTTTTTTACAATATTCTAATTGCTCTACAAATCAAAACTTCTCTATGTTCCCAAATTAGCTTTCTGGTCCTTTCAACATGGAATATAATTAATTAGATTTTGGTGGAAGGGTCCTAATGTTCTTCATCTATGTATCATCGATTTACCTAACGGAATTTTCACTAAAAGTCTCTTGAAAAAATGAATAAATGCATGAGACATTATCATAATTCTTTAACCTGTCATCTAGAGATCTGTTTTGTGAATGAAAATATTAGTTTTCTGTTTTGTAGGGCAATGTTGGAAGCAGGGCAGAGAAAGCAGCAGGCATTAGGCATTGGGGTCAGAGAAATCTGAGGTCACACCCTGGCACTGTCACTTACTAGTAATAAGATCCAGCAAGGTAGTGTTTGGACTCTGGTTTCCTCAAATACAAAACAAGGATCATACATCTTTTATGTTAGGTTTATTGTGAATATTAGAAATAAATATACATAATTCCAGCAATAATGATTATTATATTAAAGGTGATTATCTAAAGAATAATGTATTCTGGATAATAGAATGTTCCTGTTAATTGAGTATGTAAATTAAAAAAAAATAGAATAAAGACTTCATTTTCAAAAGATTGACTCTAGAAATACATTTGAATAAGTAAGTCCATTAATATTGCAGGGAAGAAAAAACATATTCTTTTGGGGTTAGGCTGGTATCATCTGAACTATCGGTTGCATCTTATTGATTGGTGAAATAAATTTTGGGTTAAGACCAGCATTAACACAATAGATTAGCATTTAACAGAAAATATTATAGTGCATTTCACTTAATAATAAGAATAATTTTATGGGCAGTATAGTTAAATTATATACAAATTCATGTGTGTGTTTTGAATAGATAAATAAATGTGTTCTTTATTAGGCATCATGGTCAAAATGTTTGCAGAACACTTTTCTGCAGGCTATCATAAAAAAAAAAGTACCTTACCAGGTACTTTCTCCTAGAAATGACCACTAGAGAAGAAAAGGTTAAGTAACTCTGGCTGGTTAAGATATTAGCTGGTAGGGAGTTGCCAGCAATATTTAAAATTCCAAGAGTTTTCAAGCTAAAAATACATGATGCACAATTCAGTTTTGTTTTGTTTTGTTTTGTTTTGTTTTTGATGATTCACTGATGACCTTGTATAAACTTTGTGAACCACATAGTCATTATCATTATTATCAATTATTAGTATACAGCAGTGTTTTGGGAAGATGCAGCTAATAGAGTGCTTTAGTTAATAAAAGACTTAAGAATTTCCTATACATGGGTGTAAGCCAGGTTAAAATAAAAGGTTAAATAAAATAAACTTTCCCCAAAGTTTACAGAGGGTGTGTTCTATGCCCATGAATACAGAGGGAGGATTAGTTAAAATGAGTATCCTGTTTTGGTTCAAAAAATTTGAAAATATCAGATAATGAAAGAATAGAAGGCCCATTTTGGTCCAGAGGTTCTTAATTAGGGGTCTATGGGCCACATTCAATTATACATATTTTTTTTCTTTTGAGATTTCTCTCGTTTTGGTGAAAATATTTTTTGAAATAAAATAACATCAAATCATGCTACAGAACCAACTTTTTACTCAAACAGTGTGCTAGGAAAAGTTACTCTATATTTGGATAGTTGTAATCATATTAAGATGCTACAATATGTACTGTTGATTTTGGTTTATAGGATAAGTAGAATATATCCTGACATTATGCTTATGGACATCTATTTTTATTTTCATTTTATCACTTTAATTAGAAAACATTTAAAAGGGAAATAAAAACTCACATACTCTGTCACTGAAAACATTGATAAACACATAAGGTAAGGTTCTTGGCAATGAAAAAAAAAAAAAGCCAATGAACCTGCTTGTTGCCAATTCTTCTATGGCCTTCTTTTAAATTATAAAAGATTGCTCATGTCTCTAAGTGAAGCCAGCTTCTAATTTTCATCTGATATGTACATTCTAATGTTATTAAGGAAGAATTCCTATTTTTTTGTTCATCTCTTTGGGAATATTGAAATGTTTTCAAATGATGTAAAGTTCCTTTGCCAAACAAAATTTTGTCTGGATGAAACTTGGTATTTTGTGCCTGATATAGAACCTTAAGAACTTGGAAGCCTTTATTATTCATGACTTTTGTGATGAAAAAATTTCTCTCACCATTGTGATTTAAGATTTTTCTACATCCGTATACATTTAACAAAGACAATACTGCCAGCAGTCCTGACATCAGCCTCTTCTCCTTCTATAGAAGTTGCTGATAATATGAGAACTTGTCCCATAAGTCATCATCTTGTAATTAAATGAGTTCTTATCTAGTTCTTATCCCAAAAAGAGTTCTTATCTAATTCACAGTTTACTGACTTCTTATGGGCCATATCTTGATATGCTTCACTGATCTTTGAGCAGAAGTTGCACTCTTTGAATCCCACAAAATGTCTCTGAATAATTTGACAAGAATTATTCCATTCATAACATGGCATTTAATACTTTTATATGAAGAGATAAATATTTTGTTTGAGGGTCCTACAAACAGTGTTAGAGGTGTTTCTAATACACTGAGATGTCTTTTGCCGAGCTGATACTTTGTGTAAAGAGATTCGAAGATAGTTGTGTGAGATTTCCAGTGCTGGGAACACACCTTCTTGGCTGGCTCAGAAGGAGAACATGCCTTGCCTATTTTTTTGCATGTAGAAATCTGCAGATATCTAGAAACAGGAAGCATGCTTGAGACTTACTTCTGATTAGAAGACCTCAAGTTCAAAATATGAATTGTTCACTTCTTCATTGACATGGCAAACATTAAAGAGGCAGATGTCATGAAAGACTCCATTGCAAGGTCACCATGCTCAGTCATATGTAATGGCCTTACCTCAGTCATTTAAGCCAAAGACAATTAATTTACCTGACACAGTCTTGGAGAATTCTGGGGTCCTTGGACTCAGCTTTCCTTGCATGATAAAGTAAACTGTAAGAGACTCATTTCTCTTTCCTCTGATGTCTTTTTTGTGAGTGCAGGCATTGGAGACTCATGAACATCAACTTAAAAAACAAGATTAACCAAACATAAACAATGATATAAAAGACAACATACATATTTCCATGTAAAAGGCCATGCTATACTTTGCACTCCCTTTTCAAGTTCTAAAATTTTATCTCTAACCTACACATTTTTGGTTCACCAGAAACATGCAGACAACCAGTAGCTAATAATTACTCAACAATGAAATACTTCAGAGAATTCTGATGTTAAAAAATTGTGCAGTAAATTATATAAAGAAGCTAAATTATAATGATATATTTTCAGAAACATCTTTTTCTTTAAAAAAAGTGACCAGCCTTAAGAAAGAGAATTTAGTGTACTTGAACTGCAAAGCTGTTTTTTCTATCTAGAGCCTTCAAGTTTGAGGAATCTTGTTATATGGTAAAAAAAAAAAAAAAAAAAAAATAGTTCTATGTAAAATAGCATATAGAAATTTCACATACTTTATTATAATTTTAAGTGTCTAAAATTAGAGATGCATTGGTAGATCAATTGCAAAAATGACCCCAGAAGTCTACCACTTCCTATATTCATGCTATTTGCAGTTAAATTTGCAGTTTTACCCATATAAAGGTGAGATCCATTTCCATGCCCCTGAAATCTAGACTAACCTTATTAATTCCTTAGGCTAAAGCATATGGTATAAATGAGAGTCTGCCCATTCTCAGTGGAGATACCAAAATGCCTTGCAAGTTCCACTCATTCTCTTTAACCATGAGAGAGACCACCATGGTGGAGCAGAGTCTAGTCATGCAGCTTAGAGCTTTAGGCCATCTTAGAGCAGTAAGCCTCCAGTTAACTTATCAGCTGAATGCCATATGCAGAACTGCCTAGGTCAACAGAACTACACAGTTGGTCCATAAAACCATGATAAATAATAAATGATTGGTGTTCTAAGCCACTAATTTTGGGTGTGATTTGTTACTTGGCTATATAGCTGAATGATACAGAGATCTAAATAGATTGTAATTCCTTTTAAAAATTAAGAGACCTAGTAATAATAATAGTTGTCATGTAAGGTATACCATCTATAAGGCACTTTGTATAATCGTTTTAACTTTTTCACAGGATTTTTTTCCTGTGTATTACAATGCAGCTCTATAGTAAGATACCTGAATTCTTAAGATCTATCTGGACATTTCCCACAAGTGTACAGTTTTTTGAAGAAAGAATTCTATCTCACCACATCTTCTAAATTTATTATGAAACCTAAATATGTTGAGAGATATGAGGAAAATGCTTATTAAATATTTGAGCCATTTTTTTCATCCTCTACAATCTTTGTCACCTTGGAAATTGTGGACATGAAATTGTTTCTCACTTCTTAAACACATGCATATAAAAAGCAAGATTAAAACAAAATCCTCAAAGAAAAAATAATTCTGGAAATCTTTTACACACTTTACTAATCTTCAGAGAATTTTTGCAATTTTTCCTAACAAATTTTAGTTGCTCTATACTCATATAATAGCTCACATAATGATTTAGACAGGAAATAATTTATTATAGTTTTGTCTGATATATATCTAACAGATGAGCATGAGCACTTTGAAGATGCCCCAGTATAGAGTGAATAGAGACATAGCACTGGATAGAAATAAATCAGAAGTCCAAACTTTTTTTAGTAAATATTAAAAGTGGTTCTGGAAGAATGATGCATATAATCTACTCATTTGAGTAAAGAGAAGAAAATCATAAATGTCGCTATTCTGGCACATTATCCCCTTAGCTTGTCCCCCAAATGTTTCCTTGGTTTAATATGATCTAGAGGGAACCAAAAACCTTAGAATGTAAAGAAGTTGGAGGAAAATTGGAGAGGGATAAAATGAGAGATGGGAGGAGAAACCAGGTGCAACAATTTTCTTAAAATGACCTGGAAAGAAAATGCTTGCCATGACACAGGGGCCATAATGATAAATTAGAGACTTCAAAGATAAAAGTGTTATTTCTCTTTATATAGCCCAATGTTAAGGCCACAGTCTCCACTGTAAGTTGGATGTGAAATCAAGGTGTTGGCTGCTTTAGCTATATGGAAAATCAAATCTTCTGTGCTTTATTAGTACTCTCCACAGACTGACATTGAGCTCTTAGCAACGTGGAAGGTGTCCAGATTCAAGAGATAAATGTCCTGAGTACTCAGATTGTCTTCGAGGCAATGGTTCACTCATTACCAATTAGTATGGATTTCAGCCAGATCGATCATAGTTTAGTTGGATCAAAGAAATTCCTCAGGTTATATGTATATGTATATGTATATGTATATGTATATGTATATGTATATGTATATGTATATGTATATGTATATGTATATGTATATGTATATGTATATGTATATGTATATGTATATGTATATGTATATTATGTATACACACATACGCACACATGTACACATGTAAATGCCTTGATCTGTAAGTTTAAGTTTTTGTTGTTTTCGTCAAACTTCTTGAATAACTTCTCTTCTTCCTAGCCAGGAAAAATAGACATTTGATTTTTTTAATCTGTTTTGTAGCAACATCTGTGGAATTATTGAATCTGAACTGTGTATGTGTTTTTTGGATTTAGATTTTGCTTTTGACTCCAGACTGCTCAGATGATGGGGGATTCTGTCTGGGGTAACCAAATTCCACTTATTGCCAATGCTTTTGTAGCTCATTTAGGCAGCCTGTTATTGGATTTGTCTTACAGAAGGAACTAGACCAACAAGTTCAGCTTCAGACTGATTGAATAGTTTACTTTGGAAATCTAAATCCTAATTTGGGATTAGACTTTAACTTGATAGTTATTCCATCTACTGCTCAGGGTTTTAAATCACATTGCTTCTGCAAAACTTTATTCTGGAGCAGACAGAATAGGATATATTCGTCATATGGTTAATGAACTACTTCCATTTTAAATTTTCAAAGACCTCTGGAGGGAGAGTATGTATCAATCTAAAGAACAGAGAGTGGAAAATACACTTTGAGAAATGCTCATAGAATTGGATTTGTAGCTTCAGCACGTACTTGCAGTGCTTCCTTACAAAACCTGAACATCTTGAGCCTCATCAGTTTCACTATGAAACATATATATAATAACATCTACCTTTCGAGGTTAAAAAAACTTTATTTTTTTAAAGTTTCTAATTAGAGTTGATATTGATTTCTACCCTACACCTCTAAATAAATCAATAAATCCCTGTCACAGTTTTCACATCTTTAATTTGGAATGTCTATTTCTTTTAGAGTTTTAAGATTATTTTTCTATGAAAATACTATACATTATTTAGAATTCAGTGTAGTCTGCTCTTGTTAAAACATTGGCTTAATCAAGAGAGATTTATTTCATTTCTCTCTCTTATAAGCATTCAGAGTAACAAATTTGGTGGCTTAATGTCAAGGTCCTTCAATCTTGCATCTGTGCTCTCCTAAGGTGTTATCTCTTGACAATAGTTGAGAATAGGATGGCTAACCACACATCTTTATTCCAGCCAGTGAAACATGGGAAACAAATGTATCGATATGTACATGTCATGTAAAGACAACTCTTAAATATCACACACACACACACACACACACACACACATATATTGTTTTTGAGACCCTAGTCACATTGATTACATCAATGGAAAAGAGGTTGCGAACTGGGGTCTTCAGAGATCACATGTTCAGCTAAAACATCTGCTAATATAGAAGAAGGGGAAAATAACATATGATATTATAATGAATGAGAGATAGATAATTAGTACTCTCTTCCAAAAGGTGTTTTGGAGGTGTGTGTGTTTGTAGATGGGATAAATTTTAAACATGGAAAGGTCTTTAAAGGTAATATCTTAAAGATAATACAGTCTCATTAAGTACATTTTTGTACTTAAGTATCCTTTACAGTAACACACAAAACTAATTGATCTGCAATAATCCATCACAGAACACAATTGTCCCAAGTGTGGTTTTGAAATGTTTTGAATATATATGTAGAAATATTTTATTTATTTATTTTTTTAATTGAAAAAATTTAAAAAATTTTTTCACCATCTACCTCCCCTCCAGCTCTAGTAACCACTAGTCTATTGTCCATGTCCATGAGTCTCTGTTTGTTTGTTCTGTTCATTTGCTGCTTTTAGGTTTATATCCCACATATAAGTGATATAATGTGATTTTCAACTTTTTCTGTCTGGCTTATTTTGCTTAGTATGATTATCTTGAGGTTCATCCATGTTGTCGCAAATGGCAGTACTTCATCTCTTCTTATGGTTAAGTAATATTCCATTGTATATATGCACCACAGCTTCTTTAACCAATAATCTGTCATAGGACACTTTGGTTGCTTCCATGTCCTGGTTGCTGTGAATAACGCTGCTATGAACATTGGGTGTGCAAATATCTTTTCGGATATGAGTTTTCAAGTCTTTGGAGTAAGTATTCAGTAAAAAGATTGCTGGATCATATGGTAGATCAATTCTTACTTTTTTGAGAAAACTCCATACTGTTTTTCATAGTGGCTCTACCAATTTTCAGGCTCACCAGTAGTGTATGAGGGTATCTATTTCTCTGCATCCTCTCCAGCATTTGTTATTATTTGTTCTGTTGATTATAGCTATTCTAACAGATGTGAAATGGTATCTCATTGTGGTTTTGATTTGCATTTCCCGAATAGCTAGCGATGTTGAGCATCTTTTCAAATATTTGTTGTCCATTTGTATGCCTCTAAGGAAAAGTGTCTGTTCAGGTCCTCTGCCCATTTTTGATTGGATTATTTATTTTTTTGTTGTTATTGAGTTATATGAGTTCTTTGTGTCTTTTGGATATTAGGCCTTTATCAGAGGCATTGCTTGCAAATATATTTTCCCATTCGAATGGTTGTCTCTTTATTGACAGTTTCTTTTGCTGAGCAGAAGCTTTTTAGTTTGATGTAGTCCCATTCATTTATTTTTGCTTTGACTTCTCTTGCCTTTGAGGTCAAATTAATAAAATCTTCTTTAAGTCTAAGGTCCTTGAGTTTTGTTTCTATGTTTTTTTTTTTTTTTTTTGCATTTTATTGTTTCAGATCTTCTATTCAGGTCCTTAATCCATTTTGAGTTAATTTTGCTGTGTGGTGATAGAGAATAGTCTCATTTCATTCTTTTGCAGATGGCTTTTCTGTTTTCCCAGCACCATTTATTGAAGAGGCTTTCCTTTCTCCACTGTACGTTTTTGGCCTTTTTGTTGAAAATTATTTGCTCATATAAATATGGGTTTACTTCTGGACTCTCGATTCTGTTCCACTGGTCCATGTATCTGTTTTGCTGTCAATACCATACCGTTTTGATTACTGTCACTTTATAGTATATCTCGAAGTTGGGCAGAATGATGGCTCCAGCCTCATTCTTTTTTCTCAGGGTCTTTTGTCATTCAGGGTCTTTTGTGCTTCCGTACAATTCTGTTAATTTTTGTTCCATTTCTTTAAAAAATGTCAATGGGATTTTGATGGGTATTGCATTATATCTGTATAAAACTTTAGATAATAAGGTTATTTGAACTATGTTGATTCTTCCAATCTAAGAACACAGAATATCTTTCCATTTCTTTGCATCTTCTTCAATTTCTTTTAACAGGGTCTTATAGTTTTAATTATATAAGTCCTTCATATATTTTGTTAAATTTATTCTTAGGTATTTTATTGTTTTTGTTGCAGTTACAAAAGGAATTATTTTTTCAACTTATTTTTCTGACACTTTGTTGTTAGAGTATAGGAATGCTATGGATTTTTGCATTTTGTATGCAGAGACTTTACTGTATTTGCTTATTGTTTCTAGTAGTGTTCTTGTAGAATCTTTAGGGTTTTCTATATAGAGAATCATATTAACCTCAAATAGTGACAGTGTGACTTTTTTGTTTCCTATTCAGATGCCTTTTATAGCCTTCTCTTGTCTGATTGCACTCGTTAGGACTTCCAATCTTATATTGAATAAGAGCGGTGATGATAGTGGATAGCCTTGCCTTGTTCCTGATCTTAGAGGGAATGTTTTTAGTTTTTCATTATTAAGTATAATGTTGGCTGAGGGTTTGTCATAGATGGCCTTTATTATGTTAAGGTACTTTCCTTCTATACCGATTTTGTTAAGTGTTTTGATCATACGTGTATACTGTATCTGGTCGAAGGCTTTTTCTACATCTATTGATATGATCATATGATTCTTATTTTTTAATTTGTTTATGTGGTGCATCACATTAATCAATTTGTGTATGTTGAACCATCCCTGTGCCCCTGGAATGATGCCCCTTAATTGTGGTGTATAATCTTTTTAATATGTTGCTGTATTCAGTTCGTTAGTATCTTATTTAGGATTTTTGTATCTGTGTTCATGGGAGTAGTTTGTGTGTGTGTTATCCTTACCAGGTGTTGATATCAGAGTAATATTGGCCTCATAAAATGAGTTGGGAAGTATTGCCTCCTCTTCAGTTTTTTTTGGAACAGTTTGAGGAGAATAGGTATTAAATCTTCTTTGAACGTTTGGTAGAATTCACTGGTGAAGACATCTGGTCCTGGACTTTTACTTTTTGGTAGGTTTTTGATGATTGTTTTAATTGTCAATTTTATTAACCTTTCCAAAGAACCAGCTCTTTGTTGCATTTATTTTTTCTATTTTTTTGTTTCTTTGTTTGTTTTTAATTTCATTTATTTCTCCTTCAATTTTGATTATTTCTTTTCTTTTGCTGACTTTAGATTTCATTTGCTCTTCCTTTTCTAGCTTTTTAAGATGAAGTGTTAGGTTGTTTATTTGCATCCTCTTATGACCGCTTTTACTATGTCTCAAAAGTTTTGATATATTGTACTATCATTATCATTCATTTCTGTGTATCTCTTGATCTCTCTTTTTATTTCTTCCCTGACCCAGTTATTCTTCAGTAGCATGTTGTTTAATCTCCATGTATTTGTGCTTTCTTTTTATAGTTGATCTCTAGTTTCAAATCATTCTGATCAGATAATACGGTTGGTGTGATTTCAATCCTCTTATATTTGTTGAGGCTATTTCTGTGTCCCAGAAGTGGTCGATTCTTGAGAAAGTTCCATGTACACTAGAGAAGAATGTATAAGCAGCTCTTTTGAGGTGAAAGGCTCTGTAAATGTCATTTATATCCAGTTGGTCTAATGTGTCATTTAAGAATTTTTTTTTATTGATTTTCTGTTTGTATGATCTGTCCATATCTGATAGTGAGATACTTAGGTCTTCTACTATGATAGTGTTTTGGCCTGTTTCTCCCTTTAGTTCTGTTAGTAATTGCTTTATATATTTCAAGGCTCTCTGATTGGAAACATAGATATTATTAATTGTTACATCTTCCTGGTACATGATTTCCTTTATCATTCTAAAGTTTCTCTGAGTATTTTTCCTTATCTTTTTCATTTTGAAGTCTATTTAGTCTGATATTAGTACCACTACTCTTGCTTTTCTCTGAATGCTATTCGCTTGAAATATTTTTCAACCTTTCACTTTGAGTATATATTTGTCTTTGGAGATGAGATGTGTCTCCTGGAGGCAACATATTGTTGGGTTTTGTTTTTTGATCCATTCTGCAACTCTATGCTTTCTATGGCTAAGTTCAGTCCATTTACATTTAGGGTAATTATTGAAATATGTGGTCTTCTTATAACCATTTTATTTTTTTGTTTTCTGGTAGCTCAGTGTTTCCATTGCTTCCTTGTCCTTGTGTTTCTGTTTTCTTTATTTTGGTTGCTTTTGTGAGTTTTCCCTCTGGTCTTTCTCATTTTATGTTATATACTTCACTTCTGAATATCTGACGAGTGGTTACCATAACGAATATGTAAAAGATAGTGTGATTATATATATATACACACATACATACATACATACATACATACATACATACATACATACATATATACATACATACAGTTATCCCTTTTCTTCTGCATGGGCCTTATCTCTATTCCCCTTTGTGAATTTGGATCTTTGAATTCTCTTCTTTTCAGTCACTGCTGTATCAATTTGTCCCTATGTATGCTGAACATTCATTACTATCTTGCTATATCAAATCTCTTCTTATTATTAAGCTTTTTAATGCCTTGTTCCTAGTAAGGGTTGCACTCTTCTGCTTCTATAAGCCTGCTACTCTCCTTACTCCTCATTATATATCATTTTTAGTCATTTTGTCTTAGGTAAGCTGACCCCTTTTGGTATTTCCTGTAGTGCAGGACTCGTAGTAGAGAATTCGCTCAATTTTTGTATGTTTGGAAAAGTCTTAATTTCAACTTTGTATCTAAAGGAGAGCTTAGCTAGATACATTATTCTTGGCTGGTAGTTCCTCTCATTTAATAGTTTGAATAGCTGATTCTATTCCTTTCTGGCTTGTAAGGTTTGTGCTGAGAAGTCCAATGTAATCTAAGGGGTTTTCCTTTATAGGTTACTGTCTTCTTTTCCTGGCCACCCTGAGAATTCTATCTTTGTTGATAATTTTTGATAGTTTTAATACAATGTGTCTTTGTGAAGGCCATTTTGAGTTGAGATAATTGGGTGTTCTGTTGACTTCTTGAATTCCAAGCTCCAGCTCATTCCTTAGATTTGGGAAATTATTTGTCTGAAATGCTTTCTAATCCCTGCTCCTTTTCCTCCCCTTTGGTAATGCCCATTATTCTTATGTTTCCTCTCCTGATGATATCAGCTGGTTCTTGTATTTCTCTTTTATTATTTTTCATTTTTTGGTTTCTCTATTCTTCCTTCTGATTTATATCTAGATTTCTGTCTTCTATATCACTGATCCTTTTCTACATTTGGTTGACTCTATTCCTCAAGCTTATTTCATTTTTCAGCTCTTTTAGTGTGTTCTTTACCTCCAGAAGGTCTATTTGGTTCTTTTTGAGGGTTTCAATTTTCTTGCTAAAGAACTCATTCTGCTTATTTATTAATTTTTTCAGTTCCTGAAATTGTTGATATGACTCATTTCAGAACTTACTGAGTTTTTTCAGAAGTACCACCTTGAATTTTTTGTCATTTAAGTTGCATATTTTTATGTCTGTAAGCTTATTTTTTGGAGATTTTTCTCTTCCTTGTCACCTTTGTTGTTCATGGTATTTAATGGACTTTTTCTCCACCTGGGAATTAATGGAAGTGTATTCTGATTTTTTTTTTTCCAGAAAGATTTATTAAATAATGATTCCTAGCCTGTTGCAAAGAAGGTGCTTTTCTTTTCATTTCCAGTAGGTGGCCTCTAAGCCTCTTAGACCTCTTGCTTTATATAAATTCTTAATAATGTCTATTTTTTTTCTTCTAGATATATAATCATACTCAGTCTTCATTCCTGTCAGTGTTAGCAACAGTTTTGGTAGTGTTTGCTCAGATTCTTCTGGGGCTTCACAGTGGTCTGTCTCAGAGGGTCTAGGAGGAGGGGCCCTCTGGTTTGGGGAATGGGAGCTGTGGCTCAGCCTCAGTTTTGCAACCACAGCTGGTAAAAATAAACAGATGTTTCTCTGCTGTCTCTGTTTTTCTGTCGTACCTGTTTTTCTGCCTTCTGCCCTGATGACTGGACACTGCCGCTGGCCTTGTGGAGCTCACAGTACTCCCAGGCAGGGCTGTTCAGTGAAGTTGCTGCATCTTCTCCCCTGCATCTTTCCCCCTACGAAGAGCTCTGGCTGCAAGAGGCAGCTTTTTTGTTTCTCCCAGTCCATTGCCTGATACCCAGAGTTCTGACCTGTGGTAACTCTTAAGCTCAGATTCCATGCTCATACATGCTGGTGTGAAGTTTTGGTATTTTTTCTTGAGTTTTAGATGTTCAGCTTATTGCTGTTTCAAGGGAGAGATCCAGGGACATCTCTCAATCTGCTATGTTTTTGACACAGAAATATTTTAGTCTATATTCTTTTATTCAACAACTATTTATTGAGCTCCTAGATGCTGAGGATACTTTAGTGAACAATACAAGCAGGAATCTTAGCCCTCATGAAACTTGTATTCTAGTGGAGGTGATATGCAATACAATTAATAAAATACTTGGTGAAATTGTACAGATTGTGATAAACAACTTGGAGAGAAAATAAAACAGGGAAGAGGAGATTGAAACTTTGACTAATGTGTCTAGGAAAGGTTTAATTGAGAAGGTGACATCTGAACAAAAACCTAAAAGAGGCAAGAGAGCAAGCAGTATACATATCTGCCGGAAGAATTCTCCAGGCAGAGGTAAGAGCACGCCCAAATGCTCTGTGGTGTATGTACTTGGTAGCATGAATAGCAAGGAGGTCATTATGGCTGGGGTGGAGCAAGTGCTGTTAAGAACAGTGAGAGATGACATCAAGGTAGTCATGGAAAGCTGAGTCATGTGGGGACTTTTAGGTCATCATAAAATCTTTGTCTTTTAGTCAAGTACACTTTTGAGTAGAGGAATGAAATGACCTGATGTATCTTTTAAAATGATCTCTGACCGCTTTGTTAAGAAAAGACTGTAGTTAAGACTGGTAAAATTAGCAAACCAGTAAGAAAGCTACTGTGATAATCCAGGTGAGAGGTAACAGACAAGGTCGATAGCAGTATAACAAGGTGAGAAGTGTTTGAATTTTGTATATATTTTGTGTATTGAGCATTTAGTTTTTGCTGATGGATATCTACAAGAGATCACCATGGTAGGAAGTGAATATGGAGAACAGTAAAGTTTTAAGAACTGAGCGCTGGGCCATTGCAATGTGAAAAGATGAGAAGGAATCTTCAGAGTAGACTAAAGAGTAGAAATCATTCAGATTGGAGCAAAACCAGGGCAATGGTTGTTTTAGAAGTCAGGTGAAAAAGGTTTTTCAAAGAGGAATGAATGACCAACTATGTCAAATGCTGCTGCTGATGAAGAAGATTGAGAATGGACCACTGTACCATTAGTGATACTGAAGGTCAAGAGCAGTTTATGTATAATGGTTAGGACCAAGAGCAATTAGTACTTGGTCATGTGAACAGGTCTCCATGGCTAGCTCCCAGACAAACAAAGAAAGAAGACCTTTGATTTATCTACTCTCTCAGTACATGAATATAATAAAAATTTCAGGAAATGTCTTTCACATCAGTGTACTTAAAAACCATTTCATTGAGAATGATAAAATAAATGCAAGGAAGAATTCAAATGCAAAAGACAGAAAGTTTCAAGTCAGCAAAGACTGTTTGAAAAGCACTTTTAAAAGTAGCAGAGTTTTGAAAACATAAATGATAGGACATATGTTTCAATGGGCCTCAACTTTTTGGGAACTATTAAAGATTCTGATTGAAGAGATAGGTGACCTAGAAATGAGGTTTTAATCCTGAAAGAAATAAAAAATTTTGTTAGCTAGTTTAATTTCTGATGGGGGATGACATATAGACTATTGGTTAATGTTTTGCTTTTCATGTATGGAAGTAATTCCACAGCTCTGACCACTGATTTTCCAGAGTATAATTTAGCAACCATATTTATTGCAATCATTTCTGGTACTTCTGAAAATGATAATTCTTGGGAATCATGTCTACTTTTGAAATCAGATTGTCTGTGGATAAGACTATTTAGTCTTCATGGGAATTCTTAAAGTTTGAGTATCATTTTCTTAGAGTGCTATGGAAATACCCAAATTCTCTTACACAAGGAACTTCTCAAATTTTGAACACAATTCTGTTGACTCCTACCTTTTCATCCTGCACCAGCTGAATTTTCATTCTCCCCGGACAAATATTCACAATCACTTCCACCTTAAACGAAATGGTTCCATGTTCATTTTCCCAATAAACTTATTAATTTTAAGATTATACTAAATAACATGGGAGTAAAGAGTATTTTAGTCTTTGTCATTCTCTAACTTCAGTTTTTTAATTGAATGAGTTATTTTCATTTTTATATTATTTTTCTCATTTTTGTGAATAGTATGTGTTTTATTTGTAAAACCCAAGTGGACAATAAAAATGATGTTTTATATATTTCATATTTGCAGGAAAGCAATATTATATATATTTTATTGAATATGTTTCTCATGAAATGTAGTATGAGTAATGTACTGAATTCATTTATAAGAGAATTGGGAGAAAATGTTACCATAATCTTTTTCATATCAAAGCTCATTTCATTCTAAGTGTTCACATGCTTTCTCTGAGTTGAAATTTATATGTCTAAGTAACTTGAAGAAATTTTCGTTTCTTGATTGGTAGACATTAATGGTTACATCCATGTGGGAATTTCTTTAAAAAACTAGATGTCAAAGATTTAAGACCCTTAAATTCTGCTTTTTTCTTTTTGGCTGCAGATTACTTTTCAGTAAAATGTACATGGCTCATAATATTCATTTGGTGATGTAATGGAGTGCAATTTCATCATGCAGAAAAATGGAACATTATACACATTTATTTTTGCTTTATAGGGGCAGGTTGGCATATAAATTTAAATAAAACTAGATATAAGATTATAACTTGAATTTTATTTGAATATAACATTAACTTATTTTTCTATTTGTTTATTTATTTTTTTAATCTGGGAGAGCCATATATTTATTTTTTTTTAATTTTTAAAATATTTTTTTCTTTTTTATTTCTTTTAGGCGAGTCAACACTTGGTTGACCTCATAGATTGTAAAGACCTTGTCAGCTTACAATCTCTTATTTTTTTATTTTTTACACTTATAGCACCTGGTCTTCCTAGGTAGTCTCCCATCCAAGTACTAACCAGGCCCAATCCTGCTTAGCTTCCGAGATCAGATGGGATCAGTCTTGTTCAGGGTAGCATGGCCGTAGACCATATATTTAATTTAAGAAAACCACATTTTACACAGAACAGTCTAGCCCATCTCTTCCAAACCTGATTTTTTTCTCTTCTGTATACTCTCTTCCCCTAGGTATTTGCTTCTGCCTTTTAATGGAATATTTTAATTGAATTTTTAATGCTTGCTCCCTTCTTATCTATTTGTTTCTTAAACTTGGCTCTGTGTTTTATCCAAAAGCCACCTCATTTAAAGTGGATCAAAAATATGTATACTTGGCCTAGGCTGGTGTTTTCATAATTCCATTTCTCTTAGTTCAGGAGTGGAATCACAGACTTATAAAAAGTTAAAAGCTAGAAGGAATGGGATCTCAAGTTATGGTACTACAGTTTACAAGCCAGCTTTGTTCTATTTTTTATGAAAGTCCCTGAAATTCTGCTTTAATTTTTTTGAAAACCATTTTATTAGTGCATGATAGACATAAAAAAAGCTGTACATATTTTCATGTATTCAATTGGTGAGTTTGGAGATAAGTATGAAATCCATAAAACTATCATCACAATTTATGCTATAAACATATATATTACCTCTAAAAGTTTCTTTTTGCCATCTTTATTATTATTATTAAATAACATTTAATATAAAATATAACCTCTGTCCAAATTTTTAAGTATTCAGGACAGTATCATTAACTTTACACACTATGATATAGAGTAGATCTCTAGGACTTATGCATCCCATATACCTGAAACTTTGTATCTTCTGACTATTTTTTTTTTAGTTTTAACTATAAACTAGGATTATAGCTGTTTTATAATATTATTTTATGATTCATAATATAATATATTTGAAAATGCCTGGCCTGTTTTTTAGTATTACTAGAAAAAAACAATACAAACTTGTAAATTTTATTTTATTACCTTCAGATATAATTACTAGTGATGTGTGTGTGTGTGTGTGTGTGTGTGTGTGTGTGTGTGTGTGTGTGTGTGTGTTCCATATATGAAACTTAAATATTGGGCTGGTTTTGAATATAGGTATTTGACTTTTTGTTCTAATGTTAAATTTCTCTTAAAAGAAAGCTTCAACTCTGCAAAATGCCAACTTTATAGCCTGCTCTAAATTAAAAATGCTTTCCATTAGCAGAAAAAGCTGTTTGAAATCTGATGGCTTCACCTCAAAGTGAATGTGGGCAGACTTTTAAATTTAACTTAGTCTTCATGGGGGCAGATACGTTGAGTGAGTTTCAAAATAGACACTGATTTTACCCCATCTTGCAAACACAACTCAATTCAGCATAAACCACCCAGCTTTGCTTAGTTTTCACTCAAATTCATACATAGGCTCAATGTTGCTTTAAAATTAGCCATTGGTTTTACTGTAAGTTCATGACCTCGGAGAACAAAAATTAAATTCATAAAATTGGCTTCAGTTTCAACTTGGAAGCCAAGCTCATATTTATGTAAGTTCCTTATTTCCCTAGAAATATTCTTTTTTGCTACTGGTTGGAATTTCTCAGAAGGCAACATAATTTGGCTGTTAAAAAGTGAGGAATTGCCACTATAAAGAAAGAATGGACATTGTCTTTTAAAGATAATATAACATTTAATGAGTTTAAATTAAATTAAGTTTTAATTTCAGGACTTCTGATTTTTAAGAACCAGTAGAAAACACAATAGCAACAACCAACAACAGAAATCCATATGTGTGGGTCCAAAAACTTGGGAATGCTCTGTTTATATATTTCCCATTAGAAGTTATCTGATGATTATTATAATGCATGAAAAAATTGTTTATGTTGATTAAGTTGTATTTCCCATATATATGAAGAGTTGCTATTATAAATTTAACACTGTAAATAATCAGCTTACAGAATTTTATGAAAAGTAATGTAATTTTATGGGGAAAATGGACTCTTAATTTCTCATGAAATTCTGTAATAAGATAGCCATGCCTTGAAAAATGACAGTTAGATACTAATTAATGTGCAATTAAGTACTCTCTGGGGGGCAAAATCTATAAAAGGATAAAAACTGTCATGGAGCAATTTCTGAGTTTCTTTTTTCTACTTCTTTTTTAACCTAATGCTTGTGGGTGAAACCTCACTGGCCTACTCCTGGCTCTCAGGACTAAGCAGGGGCTGAAACTTTAAGACTGAGAGAGTTTCAGAATGTGTGTGCAAGTCTTTTTATAAATCGCTAATGAGCTTGATTGTCAATGCATTTTGGTCATATCAATAGTAAATTTAGTGATTTAGTCATGATAAAATGACAGACAAGTACAACATTATATTTTGGAAGAAAGAACAATGAGACCCATATGATTTCCATCCTAACAAAATATTTTTAGTCTAGGTTTCATCTCTCCTCATATGCAAATTTCCTTAAAAAATAGTGTTTTATATTTTATTATCTACTACCTATTTCAGCTGATACCGATATAAAATAGTGTATGATTCTGTTAGTGTCTACACAACAGTTCCAACTGATTTGAAACAGAAAAACATGACTGCATAAAATATCATTACTTTCAGAGTACATACCTCAATAAGAGTACCTATCTATCACAGTGAATATTCTTATTTAAATTTATTTTATAAAATATTTGTTGTAAAAATAATACATCTTTTGTTAAAAGCAAAAAATAAAAACATGTATTTGGGAAAAAAGTAATACACAGTATACACAATGTTTGCAATTTGCTTTGAACTCTATGCTTATATATATATATATATGTTTTAAACAATTTTTTTATTTTTTAACAAAAATATGGTCATACAATATGCTTTATGTTACAACTAAATTTTTCACTGAACAGTATGTCATGAATATTCCCCCATCATTCTTCAGATGAATGTTCCACAATTTACTTAGTCTGCCTTTTACTGGTAGACATATAGGTTTTCTCTCTTTTAAATTTTTTTCCTTTCCCTATTTCCCCTAATGTGCACATAAACATTATTGTACAGATATCCTCATATAAACTGTATTTTATTAGAGTTCTTTAAATGAGATTTCTAGGTCAGAGGGTATGTACATTTTAAATTTTAATATATTCTGATATATTACTTTCATATAATACATGGCATTTTAATTTTTGTTTTGTTTTGTTATACATGACTCTGCTTCATTAGACTGAATTTCTAGAGGGCAGGGTTCTTTCCTATTTATCTTTCTGGTTAGCAATATATACTTACTTTTTTAATTCTGAAAATACAAAATTTGATTAATTAGTCCTATGAACATGACTAAGTTTTTCCTTTCCTACTCTCTTATAGGCCATCTTAATGCCAAAAACACCTTCTCTAAGACTGAAGCCATCATCTATTTCCACCTTTCCTCAGTACCAGCAGCCCTTATGGTATGTCACAAATCAATGATTAGTTAAATGCTGCCCCATAAATTTGAATGATGATTTAGTATCCTAGTTATATTGAACTTCTGTTTGTATGTATATATATATATACATACACACACACAATATACCATTTATATAATGTATACTTTTTAATACATACTATATATACACATATAACATAATATATCATTATTAGTACTTTTATATACTAATTATATAAATTAATTTCATATATTTCATGATGTTGTTGTGAATCTACATTGGCCATATTTTCTAAATGATCATTCTGTTAATTTTGTATTGGGAGTATAGTTAAAAGTAGTGGCTTTCAACCTAGTCTGCATGTTAGAATCAAATAGAGCGGGGGGCTTTGTTAAATGCTTGGGCCCTAGCTCCATCTGATTGAATCTGAGTCTGGGAAGGCATAGTGGGAACCCAGACAACTGTGTTCTTAAAACGTTTCCAGGTAATTCTGATGTACAGTCAAGATTAAGGCTCACTAGTAAAAGAATAAGCTGTTCTCTTTCTCCCCACCCCTCTTTAATTCCCATCCCCACTTCCACTCCTCACTTATGGATATTGCCATTTCCCCTTAAGATGTGGATCTCTGTAGGCAGAGTGTGTCCTCCCACACACTCACGGGTTGCACACGGGCATAGTCCATGGCTCTACCTGAGGCGGGAACCCAGGACCTTCTATGCCTAAAGCAGATGTGCTAACCACTACACTCTGGAGCCATCCTAGATGTTCTCTTTCCTAAAGTTGCATTTTTTTTCTATCCCAGATATACAAATACATTTGTATCAGGATTTCCATCCTGATATAAGGTCACAGTCCAACTTATTGTAAATAATACAAACACAGGTGGTTATATTGAAAGTTAAGGTTAGATAGAAACAGAAAGTTACAAAGATGAGAGAGTTGATTGTTACTCATGTAAGTAAGTGAAAGTGAAGCAAGCTGGGGATATTTCCTTCTTATATATTTTTTTAACTCAGATATAATTGACTCACAACATTGTTTTAGTTTTAAGTGTACCACATAATGATTTTATAGATGTGGATATTGTAAAACTATTACCACAATAAATAAACAAATATTACCACACATTGTTAAACAAATATTACCACACTTTTTTTTTTGTGATGAGAACTTTTAATATCTACTCTCTTAGTAATTTTCAAATATATAATACAGTAGTCACCATGCTGTACACCCCAGGACTTATTTATCTTATAACTCTAAGTTTATACCTTTTGACAAATATATAGGGATACTCTCTGTTGTGGGTTGAATACTTTGCGTCCAAAATTTATATTCACCCAGAACCTGTGAATGTGAATTTATTTGGAAATAGGGTCTTTATAGATGTTATCAGGTTAAGGTGAGGCCATATTAGATTGGGGTTGGCTTTAAACCCAATGCTGGTGCCCTTATAAGGAAAGATACAGAGATATAGATACACACATTATGTATGTAATATTTGTTTTAAATAAAGATTTTTGATGTTGAGACATACTCTTCTATCCCAAATTATTATTATTATTATTATTATTATTATTATTGTTAGGAATTGATCTTAAATCTTGTGACAGGATTTTTACATTTACGTAAGTTTAATTATTTTTTTATTAACCTATAATTTTTTTGCTTATTTTACTGATATATGCCCTGCATATTATAGAATACTAATTTTATTTTTTCCATATGTTTTCATTCCACATGAGATTCTTTCATCTTTTTTTTGACAGATTTTTGTATTAGAATGTAACCCCAGGACATTATTAAGCAAATTGCCTATAGTGCTTCCTATGAAATATTGAAGGAGGAAAACAGTTCTGTATTTCAGTACTTCTTGGGGTTTCAGAGTGGGTATATATGATTTTATTTTAATATAATTGAAAATATTTTCTTTATATATCTTATTTATTTTCCTTTTATATTCATATTTTTATTAATTTCTGATTTTTTTCTTTTATGCTAGACTTTCTAGAACTTCATTTATTTTGTTGGTGTTCTCCCCAGTTTCTGGGTTAATTGATAAATTTCTCTTCTACTGTTTTATAATTAATTTAATTCTCTATCTTTTATTATTTTCTTTATTAGTATTTTCTCAGGTTGACCTTTTGTCCATGTTATAAGTCTTTGTTTTGGTTAATTTGGAGAAAAGTGATTTTTTTTTCATTTTAATAATAAAACATTCAAGGACAAAGATTTGTTTCTGACTATAGTTGACAATGACACTGGTTTACAATGTAATATTCCTCAGATTATTTTCTAAATTATCTTCCTACATTATCCCCTAGAGATTACTTAGGAGAGTGTTTAGTGTTTTAAAAATGTATTTCTCCTTTTTTATTTTATATATACGTTACTAATCTTGATCTTTATTGGTTATGGTATAAAAATACAGATAAACTTTTGAGAATAAATTCTTAAATATATTTTATGGTATCTTATATATCAGTGTTGTCAATGATGCATGAATATTTCGAAAAAGAGATAATCTCTGCAAGGTAAACCACTTGATATACTCCATTATTCAAATATCCTGATAATTCCATGTATTTTACCTATATGACTTATTACGAGCTGATATTATTTTTAAATTTTACTGTTTCACTTGTATTACTATTTATTTCACCTTGCTTAGTTTTAATATTGCTACATCTATACTATTAATTATGAATTCACCAATATAAAACAGTACTTTAATCCTGGTTTAAGCTTTTTTGCTTTAATTTTACCATGATAACAGTATATCTATATTTGCTTGAATATAGTTACTCATTTATTAATGAAAAGACTTACTGTACCATTCTGAGTGTCCCTCTGTAGAAAACACATTATTAAATGTCATTTTAAAGCCAATTTGACTTATCCAGCGAGTATCTGATTTTTGTTAATCTATGTTATGATTTATTTTATTAGTCATTTAAAAATTACTTAATACTATCTTGGTAGAAAATGCTTTATCTGCTTTTATTTCTTTCAGCAATTTGGAAGATAAATTTTTGTTCTAAATTATCATAAATCTGTAGTAACCTAGTAAATCAAATGTTAGATTTCACTTATATTAATGAGATATTAGGAATGTTGTGCTTTTACTATTTTAATTTCAGATACTGTGTAACTTGGGTAATAAAGCACAACAATTTTTATGTATTTTTTCATAGTTTTTAATTTTTATATATTTTATTATAGAAATAATAATATATATGAGCTTTAGGCTTTAGTGTGTACTTTTAATTATCATATGATTTATATTTATATTCAATTCTTCTTACCAGCTTTTTGCTACCACAAGTTCCCAATATTCACTGATTACTTAATTCAGCTCTTCTTACTTAGAAAAAAATGCATAAGTTATTTTAAATAGTATTTATACTTAGGTAGCATAATTAAAATTACCTTTTTAATTATATTCAAAATTATCGTGGTTGGGCATATAATATTTGTGGCATGGTCATTTTCTCTCACATTCTAGTAAGAACATTTTTTGGGTATCATTTTATTGTTAAAGTGAAAATATGGTATCTTTTTTATATTATGAATGAATGACTTCAAGATGTATTCCTAATCTCCACAATTAAATTTTCACTAGATCATGTGTTGGAATTAATCTTTATATAGTTATTTTTCTCAATTATTGAAGCCCCTCTTAATTTTTAATTTGATGTCTTTTTCTCAAATTGAGAGTTTTCTTTATTAGATTTTTATTATTGCTTCCTTTCTGGGGAGAATACCTGTTGGTTGTAGATTGGCTCTTATCTTTGTCCCTCTGCATTAATATCATCTGCCCTCTGGATGTTCTCTTTTATCTTCTCCACTCTAATCTTCATTTGTTATTTCACAGGCTCAGGTTATTTACTGCTTTCCACACTAATTTTATTTGTGTGACTGTAATTTAGTGTTATTGCTCTCATTATTTTTGTCTCCTCTTATTTAATACTACAATTGTTTTTAATCTTGTTTGTATCTAAAACAGATATTTTCTACCTTTCCTGAAAGTCAGCGAATTTGAAGGGAAAAGATTTGTTCTTAGTTCTTGGCTTGTTTCTTTTGCTACTCTTTTTTAAGACCCAAGCATCCTATTTCAATGATTTGAGACAGACAGCTTTTGAGGATTTACATTAATTTCCTCATAATAGGTCTGACTGCTGTCTCCTGGACCTGAAGCTAGAGCTAAGCTGTTATTCAATAAACCTAATAGAGTTACTGCATAGCAAGTTGTGAGCAAATTCTGGTGCCTTCTTCTAGGTATGCCATTGAATAAATTCTCCTGATCATACAAAGAGTGTCCTGCCACTCCTGTAGTTCAAAGACTTATTCCAGTGGTCACTGGATTCTAAGGCTCTCAACACTAAAAAACAAGGCTACCTGGGAGATTTTTTTTTTTTTTTTGCATTTGAGGTATAAAATGCAATCAAGCCCAAGGCAATATACAGGGCTAAAATTCCAGATGGGATGCTTTGCCCAGGTCTAAATGCCCAAAGAGATTTAGCTAAATGAAAATGATGGAGAAGACTCAGAAAAGGACTGATTCACAAACCTTACCCATAAGTAATCAGGATTATATACGTATTCTTAACAAAATTAGTATTTTTCTATTTTTTTTACCCTGTGATTGCTTAGAAAATTGTCTCAATTTTATTAAAATTTTACCAGAGTTTCTTGACACTTCTCCTTTTACTGTCTTCCAGAAGTCTCAGAGTCATATATTTTCCCATTTATAAATATATTCCTCAAAAAATTGTTTGTCTTGGGTTAATGTATCATTCTGCACTTCATACACTGTAAAGGAAGAAAAATCTGTCTTAAATGTGCTCTTTCATAAGTCTATGTTGTGACAACAGCAATCAGCTTGAGTTTATGCATAGCTCTGTTTATAGTTAATACACATGCACACACACATTATAAAAGCCCTTATAGTTTTCTAAAGATCCCAAATTTCTTATTTTTTAAATACTTTTGTGGTTCTTTGTGTTTCCTTGTT
This sequence comes from Macroglossus sobrinus, assembly GCA_004027375.1. Taxonomy (NCBI): domain Eukaryota; kingdom Metazoa; phylum Chordata; class Mammalia; order Chiroptera; family Pteropodidae; genus Macroglossus; species Macroglossus sobrinus. Next base: position 331,824 of record PVKZ01001498.1, on the reverse strand, counting down.
TTATTGTTAAATTAAATTTTATCGAAGAGTTTAAATGCTATATTTGTATTGCAGTGGTTTTATGGAGTCTATTTTCTTCACCTTGAAAAGAAGTTGGCCTTTATAAAATGAGGTGAAAGTGATTGTAACTTTTGAGGCTAGAGCAAAAAAAGAAAATATATTATTTGCCTCATTCTCAGTCCCTTGTGATTCTAGCTCTTGGAATCTAGCCTTCATGCTGTAAGGAAGCCCAGGCACAACTAAAGTCGTAGCTAACAGGCATTATCAACCACCAAAAGGTGAAAAATTCATCCAGACGACTTAAGCCTCAAAACTATATGACAGCAACTGTATGAGTGAACCTGATGGAAAACTGCATTGCTGAGTACAGCCCACATTCAGAGTTGAGAAAAATAATAGTGAAATGATTGTTGTTTTATAACACTAAATTTGTTGGTTTGCTATGCAACTAGCTATAACTGGAGTAGTATGATATTTGAATTTTTATGAAACTCAATCAGCATGTGTCTGATTCCTTATTAAATGTTCAAAACTCACTGTGCTAGTTCTTTTTTCCCCCTCTGAAGAATGAGATAGTAGATCTACTTAATTTATTTACTAAAAGCAAAGTCAAATATAATAGAAAATAGGGAAGGGCAAAAGACACAGATATTAACATGTTTACACCAAAATTCATTTAACCTTTGCCTTAAGCACATCTCAAACTTGCAAAGATCTAAATAGAGGTCCAGACATTGTTTTAAAAAAAAGGATCATCAGAAGTTCTGTCATAGCATTCCCTTCTTGCCTGCTAGTTTCCCCATCCTACCACACGCTGAAGACACTGAGGTATATAATTCAATCTTCTATTCAGTCCAAAGAGCCAAGTAGGGAATAGGGTAACTTCTCAAATCAGTACCAATTCCTACCAAATGTGAAATGGAAACTCAAGTTCAACAAATCAGTTTACATTGTTGTTGTAATTTTTTCCCTATGTAATTCTTTATATATTGAGAAAATTTCTAGTTTATTTCATAGTGGTTTATGGAAAGGCTTTAGAAACAAAATGAGTACTAACTTATAAAGTAGAAATCTTGAAGCATGTGTGTACAATATACATTATAGATGAAAGGAAAACACATACCCCCTTACTGCTGGTATATAATGAAAGGCATTTTAGAAATCTATCATAATAAACTTTAATCATCAGTGAAAAAATAAACAGCAAATAAAACCTTTTTAAAGTTTATAACTCATATATAGAAAAAGTTAATTAAAATGTAAATTTTTAGAATATTTGTGCTATAACATTTCACAATTCATGTTTAACAATAATGAATTTGATTTTGTGTTCATCATTGTGTTGTGGAATGATATTGAGCATATCACTTAACTTTCAGAGAAATCATAAGAACAACAAAAAAGAAACAATTGACCAGTCATTCAGAGCTAGAACTGGCCTACTAGAACATAAATGTCTGATTCTAGGAAAAAAATGGGAGAGAGGTCAAATGTTAAAGTTTTATACTTTCCCAGCTTCATTCTAATGCTAATACTATTAGCCTCTATGATATTAGTCAACTCTTGGCATTTAACAAATACAGAACTCAGACCATCTAGACCAAGATATTAGGTGGTTTGGGGCACATGTTGCATGCTAGATGACACAAGATGGACACGTCTCTACTAATGCTCTTGGTAGTGCAATGCTTCACTAAATTGCTGTATCTGTTTATTATTCAGTAAAATGAAACACTTTCAGCCAATATCAAAATGGAAAGTCATAGAAAAAAGATCTCTGAACCTAACTGCTTAGAAGGCACATTGTGATAAAGGGAAAGTTGTAAAATTGATCCTTGGAATTCCAGGATGGCCACTTTCACTGGTATGTTTGAGCTGGTCAAAATTTATAATAGTATCATATTCATTGTTTATAACAAGAATGGGCATGAAGGACAGGAGAAAAATCTAGTAGTCTTTATTGAATGCCAGTCTCTGTGTTAGCTGAGGTACTACAGACGCAGCTACTGATTAATGTCATTTACTTGGACTAAGTGAGCTCACTGTTTAGTGAGGAGGACACTGGTATGGTGAGTGTTACAATGGAGGTGTGCCTAGGTGATATTTTAACAAGAAAACATTTTGATAGAAAATAACCTATAGAAGGTAAATTTCTATAAATGCACTACTCAATTGGATTGTTTCACTTAGGAAAATAAATCTTAACTTTATTTGACAATGATAACAAAAATTACATACAATTCTGTATACAGGTATAATAAAAGGAAGAAAGAAAAGATAGGACAAAATATTATTTAAAGCTTTGTCCTCCCCTAGAAAGAGGTAATGTTTGAGTTGATTTGGCCTCTGGTTACTCATGACCAACAATATTTAATATTTAATAAGAGCTGTAATTTAATAGGAGCTGTTATTTTTTGTTTCTTACTATGTGCCAGGCACTGTTTTAAAAAATTAACTCATTTAATTGTCACAACAAACCATGAAGCAGCTTCTATTATATCCATGGTCAAAATGGAGAAACTGAGGCACAAATAGCTTAAATAACTTCTCTGAGAAAACACAGATTAAAGATGGCAGAACTAGGATTTAAAACTGGGGAGTTTGGTTTTAGAGGCTTTTTTCTTAACCCTGAGGTCATACAACATACCACTTTTCAAGTTCATTTTCTGGTTTATGTTATGATGTTTTCCATGTTTCTCTGTCTCTTCTGGGATGCCAGCCTCTTGTTTTGAGATCCTTCTTTATAACTCTGGGAGGTCCTTTCTCACTCTGCAACTGCTCTAAATACAGTCTTTATTTAAGGAAGCCTTATCAGTGATGTCTGTGGGAGGATTTTCTTCTTTTTTAATATGTTTTGCCAAATAATGAATGTTTGCTAAGTTTGTTAATAATAATGTCTATGGGGACTGCAGCTCTTTGACCTTCCAATCTGCTTAGAGTTCTATGTGTGTGTTTCAGCTCTCAGATGGAGACAGCTTCTCAGCAGGGTCCATTCTCTGTATTTTCTGGTGGTAGAAGGGCACTGGAAGCTTATTTTGGTGGGAAGAGCAAATTCCTGTTGGAAACAAGTTAAAAATGAAACCCAGCCATTATACAGGATCGTGATTCTTGCTTTGTAACATCACTATAACACAAAGTTCTATAGCTAGCCTACCCCAAAATGAAAGCAGGACCTCCGTACAGGAGACCACAAAAGAAACCCTTGTATATGCCCACAAATCTTTCTGTTAGTTGCAGTCATGGTGTCGTGTTTTCTCTTTTCTTTTTATTTTGCTTCAGTTCCTATTAGTCCCCATTCTTTATGTGTAATGTTACTTAGAAAAGTCTCATCTATCATGAAAATGCCAATGTTCAGGTCATGGTGTGTTCTCTTGATGTTCCCTGACTTTCTCTCTTCGTGATACCAGTAGGGTGCTGGGTTCTATTCAGAGGTACAAAGAGAGCTTTCTTTTCCCTCTGTTCACTCACCTCCTCATCTGTACCCGACTTGTTTCTAAAGCCTTAAATATTTTTTATTAAAGAGTTATAAAGACTTATGCATTTCAGAACCTAATGATATTTATCAAGTTCTGCCCAAAGTGCTGAAGAGCAAACAGATAACAGACCTGTCTACCTATTCTCTTTTTTCAGTTTCTAGGCCTTTCCTTTCTTTTCATTCCTGTTATAAAACAAAAACTTCCAGGCACTTGAATGGAGGTAAAAAGATGCTGTGGGATTGCTGCAAGTGGAGCTGTAATCTAATACCACCAGCATTTAGGCAGGAACATCTGATTATACCATTCAAGGTTTTCCCAGCAACACTAACTAGAAATATAATTTTTAACCACTTCACTTCATGCCCAATAGCATATGGACTATATCATGAGATGACAAAGGATCTCAAGGGTAGAATGAAAGAGGGAAAGACAGGAAGATACAGTCTTCATTTAGGAGCTTCTGCAATAAATGGTACTCAAGATGATTCTTAAGAAGTGGCTGAAATTTAGCTAGATATAAAACTAATAAATGAAAATATAGAAATTTGTTTTCAATCTTTTCTCTTTTTTTCTACTCTCATTCTTTTTATTTTTTTATTACTGAAGTAAAAGCATAATGCTCGTGATAGAAATAACGATATAAAGTAATATTATCCTAAGACATACAGTAAATGTTGTCCTTTCGTACAAAAACACAACACTCTGTAGCACTTTCATCAAATTTCCATGTATTATTAATAATTTATACAAAATTGCTATAAGCCAAATCAAATTAATTTAACAGTTCAGAAAAACTCTTATTGTGATATTGTTTGTTTTTGTTATATTTTTTCTGTTGAAAGATTTTAAACCAACAGAAAAGTTGAAAGAATAATACAAATAACACCATATATCTCAATTCATTTGCTACCTTTTTGCCACATTTTTTCTCTCTATACCCACTCCTTCCACACATACATGTGTGTGGCTCTAAACATATAAAAACATATCTATTTAATTTTTACTGAAACATATATTTGTAAGTAATTTACAGGCATCATGATACTTCATGTCTCTATACTTCTGCATATATCTTTCAGGACATTTTCTTACATACTATTATCACTCTCAAAAAATTTATATCTCTGCAGCAATATCAACGGTAAAGTTTCTATTCAAATCTGTTCACTTGTCTCAACAATATTTTTTTTTTCACTCAATCCAGGAGCCACTCACATATTGCATTTGGCGGCTATATCTCTTTTCTTCCATTGATACAGGACAGTTACCTTCTTTTGTAGTGTTTAATGACCCTGAAAATTTTGATGAGTTCAGGCCAGCTGTTTAAAAAAAAGTCTCATATTCAAATTATGGTAAGAGACACAGCTTGGTAAGAACAGTACATAGGTTATATAGTATTCTGTGGAAGTTTTCATATTAAATTAAGTGTTTGATTCAGCTTTTGTGTCTCTGATATTGAAATGAGAGATATAACCAAAAACACCAAATCATTCTTTAGAAAGTTATTTCTCAAAATATAAGCAGAAAAGAATATCAGGTATGTTTTTTCTACGAAATTACAATTAAATGCAATCAAGTAACCAAACTCTCAAGACCAGAAAGAGTATGGAAGAATGAAATTAACATAATTTAGAAGAGGAGACAGGCTCAATATTGATTCTGCTGCTACTTCATAATGATTTCATCTTAGATAATTTGTTTCGGTTCAATTTCTCCATTTGTATACAGTAGAATGAGTCCTACTCTTCCCATCCCATGAGGTTATGATAATGGTCAAATGACATAATATGTGAAAATGCTTCATGGACATTAAAGTGTTGTACAGTTAAATGTGACTCTGTCCTTAGGCCCATGTGATGAAAAACATCTCCAGAAAGAACCTTGATTTCCTGGTATTTGATCAAGAGTACACCTACAGTTCAGAGGACCATGTAAACATTTCTTAATATTTCTGCCTTCCTTGTAATCAAAGACTCACCTATGCACTTGACAGATTCCTCACTGCCATCACCCTTCATGTAGGCTTTTATTTTTTGAATTTTTATCAAAAAGTTTTTTTTATCAGCAAATTATATTCTTATTCTTTAGAGCAAAATGCTATAATACAAATTATTGTTATTATTATTTTGCTAATATATCAATACATACAGCTTCTCTTATTACAAATTAGATATTTTAATATCACATTGTCTAACAAATTGTCTCCCCACCTGGGGTAAATGTGGGGAGGAACAAACCTGAGAACCTTGTTCTGGCATGTATGGCATTTTTAATAAATATAAAGGAAGCAGGTAATTTGTCAAAATATTCCAACTAGAGTCATGCTTTGGTTCTAGTTATGAGAAACAGAGCATGAGAAAGTAAACTTGCTGGCATTGCACTTAATGTTGAAATACCAATACCACTTTTTTTACCATTTAGAAAACAGTTTTTAGAAATTGCTCAATATCATAGTGTTCCAAAGTAAAGCGAAGATGGAGTTATGAGAAGTTATGTCAGCAAATCCTGAACTAAAAGCAGAATCAGAAGACATAGAAATTTGCTAAGTGCTCTGTTACATTACACTATGTAGCTACCAAATGTCTTTAGTGTTTGGTATTCTAAGGGAACAGGCAAAAGTCATATTAATTTAAATAAAGTTTAGCTAAATAGAAATGAGGAGTTACATAATTATGAGAGCAACTGTTTCAGCATTCTGCCAACGGAAACATTTTCTGCCTAGAGTGAATTCCCTAATGTTCATTCTAACTTTAATGACTCGAGTAATGATTTTTATACTTCTCAGATAATTGAAGAACAATATGAAAATCATCACATTATTGCTTATTCAGAATTGTCAAATATACTATTCCTAGTAGGCTGTTTTTATGCAAATCCCTTTTTTACAAGCCAACTAGGCACTCAGTTTTTTCTATTACTAAAGGAAGTGTGCAATGTATATAATGTACAAAAAAAAAAGGAAATGGAGGCAGTAAAAGTATGAGAAGAGGTGATGACTTAGGTTCAATATTGTCTTAATATTTATATATCTTTTAAAATATGTAAAATGTGTCATAAAATAAAATCAGCAATCAAGACTAAATTTAAAAATGCTTTATGTCATATTTAACTCAAAAATTTTATGTCATCGACTCAAAAAATAATTTCCTATTGACTACTTAATAGAGCATAAACTCCTTCTGTTAAACATAGTCCTTCACACTTTGGTCCAATTGACTTTTCCACTTGTACCCACTATATTTCTGGCATCCTGCTCATTTTTAATTCTGGTCCAAATGACATATTTGCTATTATTCCCTGTTCTCCCCCAAACCTTATGTTTTTCTACATTTATAATACATAATCCTTTATCTAAAAAGCTTTTTTTATTTTTCTCTTAACTTCCATGGTACTTTAATTATGCCCACTACAGAAGAATAGTAAGTCACTTCACACACTATCTCCTTCCCTTTCTCCCAAGGAGCTCTCATTTGCTCAGCTGCTGATATATTGGCTACAAACAGCTCACACATGAGTCCTTTCAGGAATTCTCTTCTACTTAAGAAACCCTCATGCCCAAGGTTGGATCCCTTGCAGGGAGAGGTCAGCTCATACCAATGACTGGTTGAAACAGGGGTACAGACAGAGTTTCCTTGCCTCGGTTCAGAACATTTTAAAACATTTGTTCCACTCCAGAGCTCTTTGAGAAGATGGATGATGTTTCTGTTTCAACTGCATTACAGTCCAACCTTACCCTCTACTCAACCCTGCTTCCCTCATCTCTTCGCAGAGGGTGTTTCTGAGAGTGCTTCCAAGAAACTACATGCACGCAAATCTCTACTTCAGAGGTGGTTTCCTGGGAGAAATCAGCGTAAGACATTTGGCATCAGCAGTTGTTTGAGAAAGCATATTCCGAAATCACACTTCAGCTGGATTTCCCACTGGTTTGCTGGAAGTAGAAATCACATCACCTGTGCTGTACCAGAACAATTGCTAGTTTTTCATCAGTGCTGAAAAGTGAAGATATACAAGTGTAAATGAATACAATGGTAGGTAAAATGTCTTAACCTTTAATAGATTTGGGGAAAGAAATATAAGACTGGAAGGTGGGTAGTTAATACTGAAGACAATCAAGTATTGGAAAAAGTTAGTGAATGTCTGAGGGTGATTAATCTCTAATTTAAGGCAAGCATGAAAGCCAGAGGACCTCTTGGACAGTGCAAATAGTTTTTCATCCATATAACAGGAACTGAATACTAGGTCCAGGACTTAATTAAAAGGGAGATCTAAAATTGTTTGAGTATTCAAATCTGTTCTGTAAAGGTCAGGTCCATTGTTGGGTTTGAATGGGACTCTGAGACTTGGGATGGAGACATCTGGGTTGATGCCTTAAAAATTTTAAGTCTTCATCTTCTCCTTAACCCTCTGGGCTGCAAAAGTAGCCCATTCTTTCCAAATTAAGAATAACGCTCCTCCTTCACCTGAAGAGGATTCAGAGGCCTCTGAATTGCAATACAATGCCTGACCCAGCAGGATCTACTCTTCACTCTAGTCTTGGCCACCAGACCACTAAGGTAAACTAAGATAGTTGGCCAAGGACATTAAGCACATACTAAGAGGAGGAAAGGGATCTCATGCTGAAGGAGCTTGAGCCGTAATAAGAAGCCACAGTCTGAATCTTAAGAATGCTTGATGAAGGAAACCATAAAGTTAGATTAGAGAGAGTTTATCAATATGAAAACACTTTCTTGAAACATGGGATTTAATGTCCTCACAAGGATTCTGAGAGATCAAACTAACACGTTAGTAGGATGAACTTGGAAGATACCAAGGTTTTGGATGTTTGTAACAAGTGAAGGCCTACACTAATTAAAGTAGAAAAGCCAGAAACTCTGTGGCAGATAAAGGAGAAAGGAAGTGGATTAAATTATTTGACATATTAGAGTGGATATACTGTATATAGCTGAAAAACCCACCAACCAGTTTTGTTCCACAGAGGGTTGGGAAAAGATGCTATTACGAATTAAGTTCCTTGATACTGTTGGGACCCGAGACCATAGAGTACAGATGGAAACTGAAATGTGTGCAATTGCTGTTACGAGTAGCAATGGTCAGAATTTCAACCAGGATCCTGACTTGCAGAGAACTTAAAAGTGAGGGAAAGAAAAAAATGTCCCGAGGGGCAAGGTCAATAGGATGACAAGCAAATTACTTAATTTGTATAACCAGAATTAATTAAGAAAGCTAAGGGAGCTAAAAGCTCAGCCTCAGAAATGCTAGCCTTCTACCCTTCTGTTGGGTATGTCAGCTAAAATCTTGGTTCCCAGTGAAAGGGATAACAGTGAGTAAAAGGGAAGGTAATGGGGAAGGGGAAAGTTAGGAGGAGGAAGGAGGAAATGGTAAATAATGATACCACAAACACACTCATCTTTCTTTAACTAATGGAAAGTCTCATTCAGGCTACTTTTTATTTGTTGCATATTACTATCAAATGACTAATCTTCTCATCAAGACATTTTAAATTTTGGAAAATAAAAAAGGGGAATAGAGAATTGAATGTATTTGATGCTTTCTTTTTAATCAGAGGTTGGAAACAGCTGTGCACTTTTCCCTGCTATCACTCAATGCAGATAGAGGCAGATATGTATTATAAAGAAGTTTATGCCAAAATGTCATTTGGAGTCTGTGTTTCTATAGAGTGTATGTTATCATTTAATGGTTTCATTCCAAAAGCAGATTTAACGAAGCTGAAATACTATGCATTTATGTTAAGTAAAAAATAACATTGTTTTAATATTATCCATATGTGCTTAAATATGTCTACAAATTCTTTAATACTTCTTTCAAAATATGGAGCTTAATTCAGCTCTCCTTGCACATAGAGTGGACTTAGTTACTTGCCTCTAATAAATAGGATACAGCAGATATGACTACACACCATTTTCTATAACAGATCATAAAAGGTATTGGGCTTTCTTCTTGTTCTTCCTCCTACATCACTTACTCTCAGGAAAGGTCTCATAAGGACACTCAGGCAGCTTATTCCATATGGCTAGGAAGTGTCTGTGAGTTTTCTTGTGAGTGAGCCATATTGGTTGTGGGTCTTCTAGCACTAGTCAAGCCTTCGGTAACTTCAGCTCAAGCTGATGTGTTGCTATGTAGCCTCATGAGAGATGCTGAGCCAGAACCAACCAGTCAGGTAAGCCACTTACAATTTTCTAATGCATGAAAACTGTAAGTTGATTTGTAGTTTTAAACTGTAAATTTGGGGTAATTTTTTTACACCAATAGATACCTAGTACACTGTAATAAAATAACTTAATGGTTTTTCACATTTATCATCAAGGCTGGTACTTAAGAAAGAATAAATTTAATCACAAATGATTAAAGGAGTAGATGGTGCTTTGAGGCATCATTGGGGCATTTATAATTAGCTGGAACTTTTTTTCCTGGAAAGTTATTTTAATCATTTTGAAAAATTGTGTATAATTTCCATCAATTAATTAATTGATTTCCTTGTTACAAAAGGGAGTGAGGCAAACTTTGGGATAAGTGACTGTTGTTTCCCTGATAGTATCATGTCTCTTTCTAGACTGATGATTGGCAGGGAAATAGGTGGGGCATAAAGCAAATCTATAACTATCCATGGTTGTGTCATTTGGTGACTCTCTTCGTTGAATATTGGTACATGCTGCAACAGAAATTATTAGCACTATTTCCAGAATGGTACTGGTCTTCTCACTGGATAGGAGAAATGCATCTGCAGGGAATCTTGTAATCTGGAGGAAAAGAACTTCCTTTCATTTTTTATATCAGGATTGGATCCCTTGCTGTTATATGCCCTAGGAAGTCTTGGCTTTCTCAGTTGCAATATAGAAGAATGATGACTCCAGAAACTTAACAACTCATGAGCTTCATACAATAGCTCTTTCCTCTCTCATTTCCTTTCTTCTTTCCTTCCAGTATAGTTGGATGCCTAATATGTATCAGGAGCTATGCTTTGTGATTTCTATGTGAACTTCAGACAGTTTCTGCTTATAAGAAACTTGCAGTTCAGAAAATGGACAAGTAAACATTAGATATCAGACTGCTAATGGAAGTAACACTGGGTGCTAAACATCTAGCTTAGATTTAGGAGATGAGAAAGAATTACAGGAAGAAGTGGTATTTGGATGGGTTCTGAAATGAATGAAGTAGAGAAGCTGGGGGAGGGCAATTAAAGAAGACAGAAATTCAAATGTAAAGGCCTGGAAGCAGAGGAGCTTGGCCCATTCAGAGAAACACAAAGAACCTAGGACAGCTGGATGGCTGGTACAAATAGCTTGAATGTGTTATGATGAGAGATGAGATGGGAGAGACAGGCTTCATGAAAGGCTCTTTATATTACACTAAGAATAATGGACTTTATTCTGTAGGTTATAGGGAGCTATTGAGAAATACTGAGTTAAAGAAGGGAATGGAGTTAACATCGTCAGATTTGTTCTTTTAATACGTTTGTTCTGTTGAAAGAACAGAATATATATATATATGTAAATATATGTATAAAATATATATACATATGTATATATATATGTATATGTATATATACATATATATATATATATATATATACACACACACACACACACGCACACGCACACACACACATATATTTATAATATTTTTCCCTTTCTCTGGAGAACCCTGACTAACACAAATGAGCACTCATAAGATTAAAAACTGGTTGACAGGAATGTTTTCATCTATTCTATTCACTGCCATATCCCTAGCACCAAAACAGTACATAGCACCTGGTAAGTGTTCAATGAATATCTGTTGAATGAATGGATATTTAGTTATCAAATTAACTTTCATTTAATAAAAGCGAATCAGCTTTATACCAATATCTCTGGAAGTAAAAAAAAAATTATGCTCAGATAGTGAGAGGAAAAAAAATTTCTTCCATGAGACCACACAGAAGGCTATAAAATGTAACATCTTCAGCAATGTTTTAAATGCTGAAACAGAGTTCCACAAAGTTATTTCTTATAAAGCTCTTTTAAGGGTTGATCAATGACATCAATACACAACAGAAAGTGATTGCAAAGTAGGAGTGATTGTTAAGATTGAACAAGGCACTAAGCTCTAAAGTGGGGCTCCATCTACAAGATTTTAAAATGTTAAATAAGGACAGGTACTAGCAGTTCTCCATAAATATTGGTTCTTCCAGCTGTGGATGAGAAATTACTGAGTGGAAGTGAGTTTTGTGTTTAGCTCTTCTGTTGCCAGGTAACCTTAGAACTACATGTGTTAAAAATAAAATTGGGAGAAAACTGACAATTTTCACAATTTTTACAATTACTTGTAAAGGTATCTATGTAAATAAAAACTCAATGAGACTGAGCAGGGTATCTGCAGGTAAGGTCAAACTGTTTTTGGAAAATAATTTTAAATTAGCCATAACTCAGAAAAAATTAAGCATAATCAGATTGCTCTTCTAAAAATTAAAAGTCAGAAAATTAGCACTTTTTTTCTAAATTTTATATTATGAAGACACAAGTAAATTGCATAAGCTTATGTGCTTGTGCCTATATAGTTTAGTTCCTAAAAAAGAGATCCTTGTATACTGTTTACTCCTATAAAAATATTTCTAATATGAGATTAATCTTTTACCAAATCAGATCATTTCATGAGCTAAATAAAAAAAAGTTATAAGCCAAAGGGAAATTATTTAAAGAAGAAATATAATGAAAAAATAACCCACCCTAATTAATTATGAAAAAAAAGCCTCTGAGAATAGAATCAGTACACTATTTAAATATTTTTTAGCTTTAAACATTTTTAAATTTATTTAACCTATTTATGAGCATATAGATGTCATTTTAACCCTTACAAAAATGTACATCATCATATCTTTTGCAATTTGATAGATTAAAGTGATGCATCATGTTTTAATTAGCATTTCTTCTTAAAGGTGAGGTTAAACTTTTAAAATATATTTATTGACTATTTGTATTTTGATAAATTTAATAGTCTACACCCATGATGTTTTATGTTTTAAAATCTCATGTTGATCATTTTTAGTTATAAAAAAATGAGAAAAAATCTTAATTAACATAAATACAAGAGAAGTCCAAGTCATATTATACTTATTAGAATGGGTTAATAACATACTTCATTCAGTGGCCAAAATATGTGCTAAGAAATATTATAAAAAATTGACTACAATCAGAAAAAACTTTCTCTTAGTTACTTTTTTGTCATAATGATCCACTTATACTTAAAAAGAAATAATGTGATCAAGTAAATAGAAAACAATTAAAATTATCTACTAAATTTCTTTCTGTATTATGAAATTCTATAAAATAGCAGACCATTTATCAGAATATTCTGCAATACGCTACCATTACATAATAAGTTAGCTATTGTAAAAAGAGAAGTAATACAAGCTTTTATCATATGTGTCATTTAATCAGTGATGTAAAAAAAAAAATCCCATAGTTAATACCTGTATTGCAAGAATGGAATTTATTAATTAAGTTTATTGGGGTAACATTGGTTAATAACATTATGTTTCCAGTGTACATTTTTATAACATCATCTATTTATTATACTGTATGGTCACCTCAAAGTCTAGTCTCCTTCTCACTGTATATTTGACCCCCTTTAACTGTTTTATTCTCCCCCTATTCCTCTTCCCCTTTGGTTATCATCATACTGTTGTCTATGTCTATGAATTTGTTTGTTTTGTTTGTTAATTCACTTCTTTATGTTTTGTATCTTATATATGAGTGAAATCATGTACATGATAGAATACTGCTGTGTCATAAGACATGATGAAATATTGCCTTTTGTAACAATATGGGTGGATCTTGAGAATATCATAAGTGAAATGTCAGGTGGAAAAGGACAAGAAACATATGATATCACTCATATTTGGGACATAAAACAGAAAACCAAGAGTGGAACTGAAAGTTGAAGATTATAAATAAATGTGTATGTAGAGATACTGATAGCCCTGTGTTTAATTAGCAATAGACTTTGATCTGGAACACTGAATTGAGCAAGTAGAATGTAAAATTAGTAAAAAGGTATGATAGTATTTGCCACAGTTGATAATGTTCATTGGTTGTTAATGAGAGAAACTGAAGAAGCACCCAGAATACAGTAATGTGTACTACAGGAGCATATATAGATGACTTCTTGAGGACAAAATAACTCATTAATTTAGAGGGAAAAGAAATAACTTCTAAAAAAATAATGAATTTACTAAGTATTTTTTTAAATTGTATTTTGTTCTTGTTAGTATTAATGAATAAGAATTTCATTTTACTTTGTTTTAATTAATATACAATTCTGACAATATCAAGAAAATCACTCATTAAGATCCATGAATCTTTAGCCTCGGGACTTTAAAAAATGATTTGTTTAGAAAAGTAAATTCAGACCTTTTAATTTATTGCCTTTATGTAATAAAGTTAGACCTGTAGGAGATTATGTACAGAATAGGAAATAAATTACTTTTTCTTCTTAAATCAAATATGTTCAGTAGATATTTTATTTTATCCAAAAGTTAATGGTAAAAATAGAAACAATCATTTATTGAGATGCAATCCATCGACTCGATATTAAAAGAAGCCTGATTTCTAATGCATAGCCACTTGTTCTATAATTAGAAAATGCTATTAGGGAGTGGTCAGTTTGTAAAATACTTTAGGATTTATTTATTCAGATTAAAAAAAAGTACAGTAGGTTAAGAATTTGTTCTGAGTAAAATCATCATAACTATGCTTGAAATATAACGGAAGCCACACAATGCTGTAGCACCATGAGCAGATTCCCAGGTTAACAGGAAAGATTCAATGGCAAAATGGTAAAGGAGAGTAAAATTAAGCTTTGATGCTTCTCCTGATGGGAGTTCTGGAAGTTTTGATACCTCTGGGGAAATAATAACATGCATTCTAGTTTTTTTTCCCCCCTCATGCTCTCACCATTGCTACCATTCTACCATAGCCAGTTATTGCACTTGTGTCTGTCCCCAAGCTTTAGACACTAATGACTGTATATGTAGAGGTTTCAGTAAAATTCTATTTTATAAAGGAATAAAGAATCAATTAAATAATCATGTAATTTGCCCTTGGTTATGATAGCTTATAATAGCATTGTCTGTTAATATAGTTTTATGTCACAAGCTCAAAATGTAAAAAAAAAAAAAAAAGTGGTGATGTATGAATTAATTTGCTACCCCAAGACCATTTTATCAGTCTCTATTATAAAGCCCCTATGCCCTTTGAGTGGAGTTCCTGCTGTGCTCAGTTTCTGAGATGGCATTGGTTTGTTGATTCAATCAGGGTAAAACTATCTCCCTTGACACTGTGATTACTTTAGGGGTTACTTTCTAAGTAGTTCCAATCAGAGAAAAACTCAGGAATGCTACTTTTCTGTAGAGTTTAGGGATGCACTTGTGACAGAATGTGGACTTGGTAGTTACTGGGAGCTACATTAGGGTCATAAGAGAATCTAGGCAATAGATCAGCCGGAATCACAGAAGCAAACTGATCAAATGTCTAAAAACAGCAGTAGCCCTGATCAAAACCTGCTTGGAAATATGATTTCTCTCTGGATTTTGAAGTTATGTGATCAGAAAAATTATTTTTATTAAGTCTGCTTAAGTTGCTTTTTTACACTTGCAATTGAAAATGTTTTAAATGATAGAATTGGCCTGAAGGAAAACAAGACAGGTGACCTGAACTTGAAGTGATAAAAGGTACTACTGTCTTTTATTAGGTTTGGAAAAAACCCAATGAAAAGGAATATAGAAAATGCAGTATCTTAATTCTTTTTCATGTGCGATATGACTCAACAATAAGAATACAAAAAGTAAACAAAGATTGTAGTTTAATTATCACAAAGTGATCATGTGAGTCATGAATGAGAACATTACTAGAAACCTTCCTACTGCTTTCAATTCCTAATTCCAAAGATTTTGTTTTGAAGCAGAAGATTCAAATGAAAATATATGATGTGTACACACATTTTTATATTCCCTAATCCACTAGAACTATTTGGAGCATACGATTAGATGGAATAGCATACAATACAACGAATAGAGAACAAAATTAAATAAATAATTGTAGATTATGAGAATAAGTATAGAAAAAGAAGTTGAAGATTTTATGTCCATTTATAAAATGTCAGAAAGGCAACACATTTGGCTTTACTCCTCCTGGTGCCAGAAAATTAAAAAATAAATAAATAAATAAAATTCAAAATATGTCATTCTCTGAAGAATTCTAGCTAACTGTGTAAGAGATTTTTGCAAATGCCTTGTATGTTTAATATAATTTATTATTTTCAATAATCCTACAAGGTAAAAACTGCTTTTCCACCCATTTCACAAAGGAAGAACAAAGCAATTAGCATATAAGTGGCGGCCACAAGATTTGTGTAGCTGTAAAGCATCCTCCCTTGACCATTGGACTTTTCTGCTCCTGTATGATAAACGAAAAGTTGCTGCTTAGAAGAAACAGATTTGCTTATAGATTGGACACTGTTGCCATCTGTCCTCATAAAAGACAGTAGAATAGTGTCAACTTTCAGGGGTATCCATAAAGCATGATAGGAGGCCATTTTTCTAAAACTGTTTCCATATTATTAAATGATGCCAATGATGAAACATAGCTCAAATAGAGGAAATTCTAGTATTCTCTGTTTAGCTTGCCTAGGAGTAGTACATTCTTCAGAAAATCCTCCAGAAATAACATTTCTCACTTTTGAGTTATTGATACTTCAAGGTTATTCTCTTTGTCAAGGAATTGAAGTGTAGAAATTCTGTAGCACCAACTAAGAGCAGATTCCCAGGTTAACACATTCAAATGGAAGCAAGACAATATGAATAAAATATTAATACCTTTTAAGAAGTGCTTAATCAGGACATGAACTGGAGGGTTCAACTTCCTCATGGAGGTGGACTAAAGTAGGATTGAAGCTCAGTATGCTTTTAAAAAACTTTTTTCTGGCAACTTAACAAGTCTCTCCAATATGTCAATATAATTTTTTAATTAAAAAATTTTTAATTGCAGTTGATATATAATATTAGTTTCATGTGTACAACATACTAATTAGACATTTAGATATCTTACAGTGTGATCACTGATACCTACTTGACACCATACCTAGTTATTACAATATTATTGACAATATGCCCTATGTTGTACTTTGCCAAAAAATATTTAAGTAATGACTTGTGTTACACTCTGGGAGTATGAGTCACTTGTACAAAACAAAGAACTCCAAGGTAAAAAGTGTATTGTTGCCTCTACTCAGAAAGATTCCTTAAGAAGCCTGCAGCAGCACAAATATTATAAGTGAAGAAAAAGGCAATACTAAAACTTAAGGAATACAATAAATATACTGGAATAGGAAGTAAAATAAGACTAACACAAATATACTGGACTAATACAAATTTTACAAGACAGGTAAATTTACCTGCAAAGATACTTTAAACCTTGACTTAAAGTTTGTAAAATATTATGTTTCTCGCTAAAACTGAATAGCAACTTCATTAAAATGCAAGCGTACCATCATTAATAAGAATAAGATTGCTGCAGTTTGTGTGCCTCACTATTACAACATTAAAAATTAAAAAACCATACAAACATTTGAACATATTCAAAGTGCAAAATAATACACTGGGGGAACTGCTTATGATGCAAAATCTGGTACAGAATGCCCTCCATCAATAATTTAATGACTCGCAAATTAGCAATAACAGAAGGTATTATATAACAAGGCTTTATAAGTTTCATTTAAGGTTGCTTTTGAGAAATGCTTAACATTTTGCTGCTAAATGGAGCAATGGAGAGCATCAAGGAAGAGAGTAAAAACATATCGTAATACTATGTTGTAATTAACAACTTCCTTGTTTGAAAATGCCACTAAAATGTTAGAAAAAGAATGTTGAACACCTTATTCCTTACTGCAGCTTCATCAATGTACACAATACTTGGTAATTAATAAATTGATACTGATGAATGAACAAAGGGCCATGTAAGGAGGAAATTGTGTAGCAAGGTCAAAAAATAATGAAATACTCAGTTAATTGGAGGGCAATGTACACACACAGGACTAGTGAGATCAGGCTTGAAAGAGAGGTTAGCTTGACTTGCTATATGGTCTTAAATGACAGCCAAAGTTGTTAATGGATTCATTATGGGAATCCAGTTCTCGATAAATTTTATGTGACCAAAGGTAGTCACTGATAGAATAATTTTAGTTGATAGTTTAAAAAGTGCTATATGATATCAGATTTATAGAATTGTTGAATTTATCTTTTTTTTTCAACTATCTGCTGTAACTAAATCTAAAGTTAGTAATAACTTCAAAACATCTGAGCAATCAATAATCATGTCGAGAGAAAATAAAATAAAGGAGAACATCAAAGTTAGACAGTTTGAAGAGAGTGCTATAATTCTGTCAACTTAGAAATGCTAGAAAATTTGTGATTTGGGTTTATTTACAAGCATAATTGAACTACTCATAAATCTCATTCAAACTTAAGTTTACAGCCTCCTTTTTGGTTGACCATGGGATTGAAATATATTACCATTAGAATTCCTACAAGAAATTATAATTTAGATGATGTTTTTCTTGGGAAAAATAACTCAAATTTTTGGTCAGTTATCACCCATGATTGGATTAAAGTTTTATTAGTATTAATCACTTAAACTCTTACTATGAAAGTATGAAAAGAAGACAATTATAAGATTTTATTTTTTTATTCAACATTACATAGTCCATTCTGTGACAGTAAAATTAACTTAGTGTAGCTATTCTCTTTTACTAGTCAATTTTAGGACTCAAAGTTTCTGTAAGAGTCACAAAAGATGTACTGTGATAGCCCATTGTATTTGATAATGTAAGCCATGTTCAGTTTGACAAACAATAATTTGTTATGAAACTCAAGATTTCACAGGAACACAGGAAAGAGAACCTTCACTATTTCTCAGATAAATCTTGTCTTAAAAGATCATAGGCTCATTACAGTTGATTTCAATAGAATTATTTTGTTTATATGATAAGTGTAACAGAGCTCTGCCTTTGGTATTATGACAAATGTAAGGTAAATTCTCATTTTGATAGGATATTTAACTAGTACCAGCATTTGTCTTTCAGATCTAATTGTGTGATTGCGTATCATTTTATTTAATGACTACTGTTTCTTTCAACTTATTTATTCTTTTCTCTATTACATTTATACATCATTAATTTTATTATGTTAATCATTTTACTTTCAGTAAAATTATTTTTATTAGTAAAATAAATTCTTTAACAGTGGTAGTCATAAGATGTCAGGTTTATTTTAATAACCAATTTCTATGTGGTCAGTACTTGGCAATGTGATTCATTTAGTAGTACTTTCTCTTTAGAGACTCTTACTATAACATATGCCAAGATATAGAAGAAACCATGATTAAGCCTCTTATCTGGATTCTGCTGTATCATATAACCCAAGTAGTTTTTATGAAAGTCACCAATGACCTTTTTTCTTGCCATCAGTTTTATAGTTAATAAGTAAAACATTCTTTATTTATTATCTCACTTTTGATTTATCATTTCTATGCCAAAATAAATAATATGTTATTCAAAAAGATAAATATTTAAAAGTCAATCTTGTTAAATGAGAAATTATTTTTGAATATAAAGTCTTTGATGACATAACTTGATAAACTCAAAATATATCAGAAAGAAGATGGAAAGATTTAATGACCTAGATAACATACTTTAATCAATTAACTTATGTTTTATATTATTGTTAAGGATATATGAAGTAGCTTTTAAAGATATATTTAGTAATTTCTAAAAATAATGTTTGATCTTTAGGTATTGACTTGCAAATATGTACTTGAAATATATTTCAGTGAAAAAAATTCAGACTAATGAGTTGAGATAGACACACAGACACACACACACACACACACACACACACACGCACACACACGCACACACCACAACATATACATAGTAACTATGAAACAAAACCAAGAGAGGGATGTGTATTTAACCAAGGTCCAAGGACTCTCATTTAATTTGTTAGGGTAACTCTAACAAAAGTACCACAGACTGAGTGGATTATAAACAGCAAATGTTTATTTCTCTCAGTTATGCAGGCTGGGAAGTCCAAGATAATGGTGCCAACAGATCCAGGTTCTGGTGATGTTTATCTTCTCAATATAATCTCACAAGGTGGAAGAGCAGGGAGCTTTCTTGGCCTCTCTCATAAAGGCACTAACCTCATCCGTGAAGATTAATAGTAACCTCCCAAAGCCCCCACCTCCTAATACCATCACCTTGTGGGGTAGGATTTTAACATAGGGATTTACGGGGGAGCAGGGCAGGGCCAAACATTCAGAACATAGCAGAATCCTTTACATTTATCATTGAGTATTGAGTGTATAATTGCTTTTATGGGGCAGGTCACAAATTGGGCTTTAGGTGCCTAGCAGTCATTGTAACAAGGAAAACCTGGGCAGTTACCTATTTTCCAGTTTTTGTAATTTAAAAGCATATTGACTACTTAAGTGAAGTACACATGTTCCTGCCAAGTCCAGAAAGGACTTTTCTCTGAGAGTTCACCCTAAGGAGGGAATCCTGAACAGTGTCCTCAGTAATTTCCTTTCAAATGATACAGCTATGAGTCTCATAGGTCTGGTTCTTATAAGGTTGCTTAATGTAGGCCAATAGCACCCTGACAGGCAAATTCAGCAAAAACTATTACTTTCATTTCACAGAAGAGCTTATATAAAATAACTTGGTAAGAAAATAGAGTATATTTAGTCATATTTTATTCCCTGGGGAGTTTTGAAGATCCAAGGCCTAAATTAAATCTTTCCTCATAATTACTATTTTCCTTAAAACTCCCTGTAATTAAAAGTGCATTTTTTAGTTTAAGTACACTATGTATAAAATTACTAAATAGTCTGAGAGGCAACATTAAAGTGAATTTTAAATAAGAACTTCATTTAAAATAAGTAGATCAGTAAAATAATGTATCTGGCATAAGTACTTGAGAATTAGAATTTAAAGTAAAATAATATAAAATCTATATCTCTGTCTTCTAAAATATCCCCATTATTTTCTCTGTCACAAGAAGTATATTCCTAGAGGAGGGGCAATATAAGATTTGTTATGCCCTTAATAAGTATCTGGAAACTTGTATAATTTATTTCTTTTTAATTCTTTTAAGAGCTCTATAAGGCAAGTATCATTCTTATTTTTAAAAATGGCACTATAAGTCCTAGTAATTTATCTAAATTAGCAGTCCCCAACCCTTTTGGCACCAAAGACCAGTGCTCCTATGAGAATCTAATGCCTGATGATCTGAGGTGAGCTGAGGTGGTGATGAGTGGCTGCAAATATAGATGAAACTTCACTTGTTTGCAGATGCTAACCTCCTGCTGAGCAGCCTGGTTCCTAATCTGTAGTTGGCCGGAGGATTGGGGACTCCTAATCTAAATGACATTAGTGGTAAATGGCAGGCTCTGGTTCAACATAAGGCCAGAGACTCCAAAATGTGTGCTCTTTCCAATGCCATGAGTAGTTTTACCAAAGCTGCTCTCAGAATACTCAATTGTTTGCTAGTTACCTGCTTCCCATTTTTGCAAGGTGTAATCTAAATTAACCCATGACTGGACATATGTTTCTACATTTGGGAAGAACAATTTCTTTATAACAGAACATGATACATTCATTTACTCATTCAAAAGAAATTATTATTAAGCCCCATTCCAGGAACTGTTCTTGTTTGTTCTCGAGCAAACAGGAAAAACCCTCATGGAGCTTATGGTCTAAGTAAGAATTGTTACACTTTTATTTATTTTTTAATTTGAGGTGTAATTGATGTATAACATTACATTAGTTTCAGGTATACAACATAATGATTTACTATTTGTGTATATTGCAAAATGATCACAGTAAGTCTAGCTAACATAAATCACCATATATAGTTACAAAATTTTATTTCTCATGATGAGAACTTTTAAGATTTCTTCTCTTAGCAACTCCCAAACATGCAATTCAGTATCATTAACTATAGTTATTATGTTGTATAGAATTGTTACTGTTGATCATGACTGATCATTTATCTTCTAATTGTTTACTACATGAAAGGTGCCATGCTGAGCACTTTGCTTGCCTTGTTGCTTTTATTCCTGAAAACTATAAGTTGGGTACTATGAATATTATTTTCACTTTACAGGTAAGAAAATGGTATAGAGAGTTTGAGGATTTTTTCTAAAGTTACACAGATTAGTAGATATAGTATCGGTCAGCTTTTGCTGCAGCAAAAACAACCTGAAAATCTCAAAGGATTACATCACCATTATTTATTCCTTGCTCACAAAATCCATGGATAAACTTTGAATGAGCTGGTTTGATTAGGCTTGTCTGGTAAACTGTGCTTATCTGGGTTCGGCTGGGCTTGGCTCCAACTGCTTGTTGGATTCAAATGTTTTTAGAGTATCTTTTCATTCTGGAATAAATATCCATAGTCTGAGTCATGCTCTTCTCAGGCAGAAAGGAAGAAGCTCAAAGAGAAAGGAAAGTTACATGATGGGAGCTGGCAAATCGTTACTTGCATTTATATTCCAGTGTCATAGCAAGTTGTAAGTCAAGCCCCGAATCAATCAGGGAAATGTTCTCTGTCCACATCAGGATATAACAAAGATGGAAAGGGAAGGACAAATTGACTACATTAGGCAACAGCGCTGGGATTCTAACCCAGTACTGTCTCAATTTAAACCCTGTTGTTTTCTCTGTTGTTTTAATTACTTTCCTATTCTAAATAAATAGGAACCTATTTTATCTTCCTTTGGGTGTATGACTAGTATTTTCTGAATAAAGTTTCTAGTTAAAAATAAATTTGCTGAATTTTTTTCTTAGTAATTGATATACATTTAAGAAAATAACATGTAATTTTAGTCATTCACATATAGAAGAATATCATCTGTAGCTATGTTAATAAAATCTTTGTTATTCATTTGGCAGATACCTGATAATTTCCTGTAGTATATAAACATGCTATAATTTCTGCCACTTTCTGGAAAACCATAATTATGTTTTCAAAAATAAAAACTCAGTAGTATATTCTGATGCTTTAAATAAATGTTATAGTTCTATGTAAATGTAGATGGCTATTACTTTAAAGCGATTGGTCTGCATGGTGAGTAATGATATCAGAAAACATTTCTCCTAGTTTTGATAAATACACATTGAAATTTACACCACCCTAACAGATACTCTCAAATACTGCTGGAGGTTGTGTGAAGCATTACAGATCTTATACGAAGCAATTCAGCAATATCTAACAAGGTCGCAAACCCTTTGATCTAGCCATCCCATTTCTGGATATTTATATTGCACATATATATCAGAACAAATATAGAAGATTGTTACAACACTATTTAAAGTAACATAAAATTGGAAATAATACAAAAGTTCATCAAAAGTATATAGGTTAAATAATTCTTATAAAAAGTACAAAAATGATAACAGTACAAAAATAATTCTGTGTTCTGATAGTTATAGATTGTAGGCTTTATGATGCCTTTCTGTATACTAAATTTATTTGAAAATATATATCCTAGTACTATTATTGTGAAGAAAAAATTCTGTTCTATATGCTTAACTACTCTTTTTAGAACTTTCACTGTATATTCTTGGTTAGTGTGTACAAACTTTTCTAAGCCACGGCAACATTCCACTATGGAAGTATTTTGTCTTTATTGGCATTTGAATTTATGTGTATTTATATAATCAGTCTTTCTTTGTTCAAAACTGGGCAAAGAAAGAAGGTAGAATCTTTGAATTCTAGATAAGTGAAGGAATTGAGAATGTCTGGGTAAGACAGGGTCCCTGTCCCAGAAATCCTGCCAATAGCAGTTCATATCCAGCCCTGGCAATTTTGACCAGTACCAGACCTTATTTTTGAGGTTAAAGATTTTAGTTTTAACACCGAGCAGCATGTTCTAGCCCTGAGTGGAAAAAAATAACAAAGGACATCAATAGAATTTAACCAAGGAAGAATATAATTCTTAAATAAATCAATAAAAACTTTTAAATTCAATAATAAAAGAATATTCATTTAAAGAGAATATTTGAGGACCATTAATAAATCTATGTAATCGAATCAGTCTCAAACACCAAGAAATGCTTCTAATTCCACTGCATGGATGAATAAAGCAAACTACCTTGAACAGAAATAAGTCAAAGGAAAAATAAGACAAAGTTTGATTTTCAACTTTTTGTTGGGATACTACTTTCCATGTGACTGTCATGTTTCTGTATCTCATAGCAGAAACACAACTTTTATTTCAGATCATATTTTCAAGGATGTTCATATGGCAACTAGCCATGAAAAACAGAGAAAATATTTCTTTCAAGAACAAAGGGGCAAGCATAATTTTCAGCTTTGCTTAGATGGGAAAGAGCCCTCTAATGAGAGGAATGATAATTTACAGGTTTGTCTGAAGTTCCTACCATGTACAATGTCCTTTCCTACCTTGTACAATGTCCATATCGAATCCCAGTTTCCTTTCCATGATAAGACCCTTGATTGCCCAGTGCTCCTGCACTTCTGATTACAGTCTATCCATCAAGATAGCTCTGCTTTCAGTTGGGCCTGCTTTGGGAGGAGTTTTTACTTTATTCCTAGGACAAAGTCACTGAAACATGTGCCTCGTTCTCAATTCCACCTCTGTTCCTTGATACTCTCCTAATTTGGGTCTCCTAGGGGCCTCTCTTTTTTTCAGTGGGATCTGGATTATTGTCTTGGCTCTTCCCTGGGGCCAGAAACTTAGGAATCTAGGGCTTTTGATGTTCATCAATGCCTTGGCTGTCCTTCATTTGGTGACACAGCATCTGAGAAACTACCAAGTCCCAGTGGGCACAGTCTGAGGGTGGGACTCCAAGACATTGGTAGCAGTGCCATCTGGAGCAAGGGGCTCTTCAAAGGTACAGCTAGTGGCTGGTTTTGCAGCTGTATGTATAATGGCAGCTTTAATTTCTCAGCAAGATGTTCTATAAGAGATGGTTTTGCTGGATATTCTTGATAGAAAAGAGCATTCTTTGAACTCCTGAGCCACTAGACTGTTCAGATTTCCATTTAGATTTTGGGAGTTTCCTGGTTCAGTAGTTCTCAGGATATCTCTTGATTGTGGTTGAGGAGCTGGGAACTCAGCCTTCACTATCTCCCTTGACCCTTTGACCCTTGAAAGAAGTCTTAGTTTCATCTCTCACTTCCTTACTCTCTGGAAACATTGCTATTCTATTACCAGAGTCTCCTGGGACGTAATTCTCACTCTCATTTCTTGATTCATTTTCTGCTGCTATTTGATTTGTAGACAGCTCTGAACTGCATCCATTGCCCCCACCCCAGCGGAGTCCCACTGTACTGTGTTTTATAATAATGATGGGTGTAAGGACATGAAAAGTCTGCTCTCCTTCCCTGTCTGAGAGGTCTGTGAATTCATAGCCAGAATCAGAGACCCACCATTTCAGGGCTCTCTGTACCTCCTCTCCTATAGGTGAGGACACAAATGGAGGCAGAAGGGATCAAATTTTTTGTGATCACCTACCTATTTTCCTTATCAGGCCGAGGGTTTCTTCCAAGGTGCTTGGCAACTCAGGTATGCAGTCAACCCTTGACAAATGGTGACTGAGGAGAGAATGGCAGACTAGGGAAAGAGTAAAGACTGGGCCTCTCTCACCAAAACATTATGGATTCAAGTCCCTTTTACAAGCATACTTGTGATGGAATTTGGGTCTATCTAGGTAATCAAGGATAATCTCATCTCAAAAATTCTTAACTTGATCACATCAGCAAAACACTTCTTTGCTATAGAAAAAAATATATCCATAGGTTCCAGGGATATATTTTGGAAGGTCATTATCCAGCCTACTATACACATCATTTACATTTATATTTTAATTTAAATTCCAGGGCCTCAAGGACCAATCATTTGGCTCTAGGCCTGGAGACAAGAAGTGGGAGAGGGCTAAAGGGGACATCTTTGTTTTATTTGGATAGTCAGCATTTATTCACCCTCTGGAAAAGATACCTCTATTTTCCTCTTCAGCCTCAGGCCATGGAAAAATGGAGCTGTAATACCTAAACGTCTCTACACTAAAGGTGTTTAGGTGACTGACTCAGTTCTATCCAAAAGGAGCAACATACCTTGTCAGAGTGATTGGTTCAGTGACTCGGTAAGAGCCAATAAGGCTTTTGCAGGGAGAACTGTGAGAAAGGTGCATATTTTCAACTGAACTTGAACCTGGCAGAATGTAGCCCTGAACTTGTTGGCAGCAATCCTGCCAACGCATAAAACCTGAAAATAAAGTCAGAGCAGGAGACAGTCTAGAAAGAGAAACTCAATTCTGATGACACCAGTTAAGTCTGACTGCTAGATGCCAGCTTTACTTCCAGATGTTTTAGTTACATCAGTCAATTAATTTCCTTTTGGTATCAGCTTCGTTTGTTTGTTTATAGTATTTAATAAAAGTTCATTGTGCATTTAAGAACACTTTGTGGACTGGGAGCTTTTAAACTCAGACTGATAGGAAGTTCCAGGCATGACATGACAGACAGGAAAGCTTATAAAATGAAAATGAGGAAGTTGTTTAACTTTATAATGATTGGTTATTATTACAATGGGAAGTTCCAGATGACAGGGGAGTGGTTAAAAGTTATTGTCTTATATCATTCTTAGAAAAATGACTTCAGTTTTCTTTTTTATGATTATGGAATGCATTTGCAAGCAGCCCACATTTCGCTTGTTTTGCAAAATATGCTTAATTAAGTTTCACTTATGTGGTTTACATGGTTTGTCAGGGAATTTTCAAGTCCACTCTCCATTTCATACTTAACTTTAGCACCAGGAATGCAAAGAGCGCCACCGCTGGAGCCCGCAGGGTGCTCTATGTGGTGGCATCGCTTGTGTGTAGGGACGAGTAAGGGGCAAAAGAAGGCGCAGGGACAGGATGGCTAAGCAAGGGGAACAAAGAGAACAGAAGAATCAGGCGCAACGGAGCAGGGATTCTGGGGGAAGCCGATCTTGTGGGATCTCAGTAGTTCCTCAGGGGGCCGGTCTGGGAGCTCTGCGTGGAGAGAACCTGCGTGTCTCAGTGCAAGCAGCCCCTTGTCCCAGAATCTTCTGTAAGGAGCCTGGCTCATGCCACCTATCGAGCAAATCTCAATCCTGTGGAAGCCTTGCCAGCCTCTACCCGGCTCAGTCACAGTGCAGTGCCGCCTGCTTCAGAGGTGCAGCCACTTGCGGCTTTTAGGCCATGCGCTGGCTAGACCACCCAAGTCCCTAAGGGGAGTGAACTGCGCATGTGCAGGCTGAAAATCCAGCCCCTTCCAAGAGATGTGAAGCCCCATGCTGGCATAGGCTTCTGGTTGGAAGCCCTGTATGTAGCCCTAGTCAACATTTGCCAACGTCTAAGGCCATCTCCGCGAAATGATCATGCTGTTTTGTTGTGTGTTCTCAGGCCATTTGTCGAATTTTTATTTTATGTTACAACCGAATGATGCCTCACAAGGCATGTGGGTCCTATGTTCATGGTTCTTTCTTCTATAAATATGTATTTATGTGTATATAAACTTCACCATGTCTCAGTTTCCTTTTTGTACAAGAAGATAACTACTTAACTATATTACGTACCAAAAACATTTTAATATATTAAATAGGATAATTAATGTAAAAGGATGAATTTGTTCTACAAATGTGAGGCACAAGTAAGTTGATATTTAATTTACAGAAATTAAATTTTATCTGGCTCTAAACACCCACAAAGGTGGGAAGAACACTAATGTAATTTATTGCTGGAGGTTCTTATTTTTTTTTTTTTTTAGTTTGATGAACACTCTCAGAGGAAAAAAGTTAGGAAACAGCCTCAGGTTTTTGGTCCTTCAAGGGTACCACCAAGATGCTCACTGTCCAAGACAATATGGCCATTCAAAATCAGGTAATGTCACAGACCCTGCTAGTGTGGCCACAGCATCTTTGGCTACAATTCCCAAGATAATGGTGGTAGAAATCTAGCAGTCCCCACCTCTGGAAACATATCAGTTGTCCCCATCAGAAGTCCTGCTGCCTTCTTGGGGACTTCTCCATAGGACACAACCCTTTATGGAACCCATCGCCACTTCCCTTTCCTCCAGTCCTAGGAACTACTGCTAGATTTGGGCAGCTCCCTTCTTTCAGTCCA
Organism: Macroglossus sobrinus; assembly: GCA_004027375.1. NCBI lineage: Eukaryota > Metazoa > Chordata > Mammalia > Chiroptera > Pteropodidae > Macroglossus > Macroglossus sobrinus. Next base: position 304,126 of record PVKZ01001498.1, on the reverse strand, counting down.
GTCTCAACCCAGCTGCCTTCTCTTGCCTCTGAGAAATACATATCTAAACTCCCCTCCCATAGAAAAGTCTTGATGAGATTGGACAGCTGGTGCCTAGCAGCTTTTGTGTTGGAAGTGCAAAAGTTATTACCAACCCCTAGAGAGATCAGAATCAGAACTTTTTGGATTGGTGGTGGGAAAGTTACCTTTTCATCTTTCTCCTACTCTCTCTAACAGGAGGTAGGCAGAGCAATTAATTGCCTAATAAATTATTCTGCCTGTTATCTGGGTAGAGCAGGAATATCTTCAGAAGGAAATTCTCCTGTCTTGTCTTTACAAACCCTCACACTGAAGCATGGTCAACCATCTAAAATTGCATGATTATTGATCCCCTCCCGAGCACCCAATAGACAGAAGCAACAGACCTAATTTTTGGTATGGGGTCTGATGAGGAGGAAGCTGCCACAAGTTTCTAAAGTTCCAAGTTCCTTGGCTTCTGAAACATTATGAAATTAACTGTGTGGGTGTATATCCTAGCTTTACCATTTAATGGTCATGTGATATTGGGCAACTCATGCTACTTCTCTGAGTCTCAGGTTTTCTGTTGCAGGTTTTCTCTTACTTCTCAACTATGGTTATGCATTGAATCACCTGGGTAGTTTTTTAAAAGTATTAATGTCAAGAAATACCCAAGATTAATTTAGAATCACTACAAGTAGGGCTCAGGCATTGACATTTTTATAAAAGTTCCCTAGATTATTCTAAAGTGTAGTCAAAGTTGAGAGAATTTGTCATAACAAAAAAATCATCCTCCCCACTTTGTGGTTAAGATCCTCTAATTCAGGAAATGGGTGGAGAGCCCTTTTTCTCAGGAAATAGATCGAAGATGGCCATGTGACACTAATACAGTGACCAGCCATCCTCAGTTACCTATGACTGAGATGGTTCCACAGACATAGAAATTTCAGTGTTAAAACTGAGAAAATCCTAGGCAAACAATCAAATTGGTCACTCTAGACTCTGATGTTTTAGATGTGTTAATTTCTGAGAAAGATTTTATTTATTCCTAAATTGAGGGATTGATTTGAAAGTAAATGCTCTCTTATGGACTATCCTTTTGTCTTGCTTTAAACATGGTCATGTGATGATGTGACTGTTGCTGCTGTAATAATGTAGAACCACAAAAAGAATGTCAAAAGGATCATAAGAGACATAGACCTTGAACTCTGCCATGGTTGAACAGCTAAACCAAAGCCAGAATTCTTCCTATTTACAAAATTCTTGTTATGTGAGAATGTTAGTTTAAATCATGATTAGCTGATTTTTTCTATTTTTAGGCATTAGCCTTTAAAATGCATCCAGGGCCATGATGGTAGAAACTACAAACAATGAGACATTTGTTTTTCTTCTCAGAGCTGTCTCCAGATCCTGTTTACCACTGTTGGTTTTAAACTTTCATCTTTGTTAGCTTTCTTGTTTTTCCATTTTGTTTGTCTTTTTATCTCATACCCCCTAGCCACTGCCACCAGTGGCCCTTACCTGGATGCAGACTGTTTTCCCAACTCTGATCAACATACCCTGGAGAGAAAAATGATGAGTCTGGGAACTCACTCTTGACACTTTCAGGCAGCAGTGCCATCTCCGTTGCCTAGACCAGGTCTCGAGGACACTGCTTGATCAGGGTTTCAGTTAGTACACTACCTTCTTGTCTGAGAAGATAGAGGAAATTAAACAACTGTAATGTCATTCAACTGCATTTCCGCTCCTTACATAATGCCAAATGATGATTAATATTTGACAACTAAATTGAAAAAAACTGACAGAACAACATTATGCCATTGAACTTGGTATATTGACCATGCTGATTCTCCTTCATTAATATCTCATTATGCAGAAATTCATATTTTACTTGATCTTCTCTCTAATCAGTTCTCAGTGACTTCCCAGATTCTAACTCTGAATAATGAAACTAAGCCTGTGTGACCCACTGTGTTTTTAAGAGAGAAGAGGAATGTACATGCTGTCGAACTTACTTTGCTCTTTTTTCCATTGGCTCTTACTGAGAGCATGTGTGGCTTTCTGCAAGCCAGAGCTGCATATGTGGGTCCTGACAGAACTGTTCTCTGTGCTTTACTCATAGAGACCTCAGTGGGACTCAGCTTCTCTAAAGGGTTCTACCTGGCCTCTCAGCCAAGGGATTTTCTTTCCATTATTATTAAAGAAGTCAAGTTGGCATGACAACTACACTTGCTCTAACATTGAAATCATTCTTTCCACTACAACATCATTCCTCTAGTGTTTTGTAGAATGCACTTAAATCTAAAAAAAACAAAACTGTCAGCTGATAGGAAGCACAGTCTGTTTCATTCACTTTATGTGGAGCTTATAATGTGAACATGTATATTGATGCCATGAAACACTGGGATGAGAACAAGAAAGGAGTCTCGCCTCCATGTACATATCTGTACACATGAGTTCACTGTGGGGGAAATTCAGCACTGTGGAAACAGCTCTTTCATCTCTTTTCTGAGCACATAATACCCTAGCTATGCCCATAATGTTAGGAAGGAGGAGAGAGATTGCTTTTTATGAAAATAGTTTATTACCTAGTGATCAAGCACAGTCAAGGAAGCCAGGGGTTGGTGCAAACAAATTTTTTAATTTCCCTCTGGTTAAAAATCTAACCATGCCAAATGTACTTTCTTTTCTGAGCTTTATTTCCCCATCTATATTTTCTTGTTTTATATCCCTCTCTCTTTTCCCTTTTTTTTTTTTTTTTTTTGTCTATGGTCTTTGCCCTGACTGTTGTAGTTTATTTTCACCTATTTTTGTTTTCCTTACTAGGGAAGTCATACTGTTCTTTTTGCTTAGACTAGGTCATTTCTCTTTATCAGGAGACTGTGTGCCCACCTCTCTAGCCCAAATGGATAGCTCACCTTACCTGAGAAGTCTTCCAAGTGCATGAAAATGCTAGGAGTCATCTGTGCTTCCCCAAGACTTATTATGCAGTTATTTTCTAACCAGTTCCTCCTTGGTTTGTCTTCCAAGGTAACTGTGAGCAAATTCAAGGCAAGTACAATATCAGATTCTTCTCTGAATCCTCAGCACGATCAGCAGTACCCACAAAGCAAGCAGTTGATGAAGGTCTGTTAAATTGAAATACCAAGAGAACATTATTTGACAATTTCCTGGTTAGGAAAATATAGAGAAATATTTACATACCTGACAAGATTGTTCAAATGAGGCTCACCTATATAACCTACATGAGGGACATGATATATTGACTGACTAAATGTGTGCTAAATATTACTTTTATATCCTCTCCCCTCCATTCTTCTGTGCCATTGCTGATTATTTGATGGCCAGAGTTTGTTTTTAGACTGGAAGTAGGATGTGATAAAAAGAGATTCCAGAGCAAAGTATGTGGTTTAACTCAAAGTTTATAATAGTGCAGGCATTTATGTTAGGAATTATGTGGAATAATCTGTATAGATTTGTAGAAAAAAATGAAAAATCAGACACAGTAATTTAGAAAATGCAAAACCTTTGAAATCTATTCTGTTTAGTAGTCTTTCATAAAATGCCCCATTTTGAAAATACTGTTTTTTAGATTCTTTTGTTTCTTCCTATATATGTGGCTGAATATTATAAATGATTAATCATTAATAATATTCCTTAGGGTATCTGATTACTAAAAAGTAAACAGTTGAGAATATTATAACATAATCTTATAACTGAGATGCTGTCAGCATTAGGAATTTTGGTTTTACACTGTAATATATTTCCAGAATAATTGGACACAGTTGTTGACATTTTATGTGTTTGTTTTTCAGAAATTTGGATGAAGATTGTTTTAAGTGTTTCAGTTTCTGGTGTATGCATATAGCTACATTAAAAGCTAGGGTTTTTTTTTTTTTGGACATTCTTTCTTAATAAATATCTCATTATTAGAGTGGAATAGAAATCTAGCCAAATCCTTGCTCTCCAGATGGTTTATAAAGATTTAGAACATTCCATAAATGGAAAAACTGACCAGCTATAGTGAAGCCTCCTTCAATTCTCATTTTAGTATTAAAGTTACATAAAAGGAGACTTTATTTTGACATTTGTAAAGTTTTACATCTTGTAGAGCCACCTTTCTCTTTAGTGTTTTTCAATCTATAGTAGAAGTAGATTTGTTTCTTTTTTTTAAATCTTGTGATTATGGAAAATTTCAAACATCATTCAAATTAGAAAAGTATAACAAATCTCTATACACCCACCCACTACTCACTTCAATGTGATGAGCTCATGTTCAATCTGGTTTCTTCTAAACTCTCACCCACTTCTCTCAATCTCATCTTGATATCATGTCATTTTATCTATAAATATTTCTGTATGGGTCTGTAAAAGATAGACTTTATTTTTAATCACAGTAGTAATCATCTCCTCTTAGTGTGAAATATTTAGTCAATATTTATATTTCTACACTGTTTTCTAGTAACCTTTATTTGTGATGTGACCCAAACTTGATCCATACATTGTGATAGATTAATGCCTCGTGCAGTGCTTGAATTCTATAGGCTGTCAGCCCATCTCTCTCTTATTTGTTTATTTCCTGAAACTTCTGTTCTATTACAATATAGCACATACATAATTTTAAATTTTCAAGTAAGCACATTAAAAAAGTAAAAAGAAATTGGTTAAATTTTAATGTTTTATTTAGCCCAAATGTCCACAATATTATCATTTGAATACCATATAAAATTATTACTTAAATAGCAGTATTGATTACATAATATAAAATTAATATAAATCATTAAAAACAATATATTATTAATATAAAGTTTAATATAATTATTTAATGTAAATTGATACAAATTATTGAGTATTTTATACTTATTTCTTTCAAAAACAAATTTTAATTTACAAATATAACATATTTAACTTGGGTTAGCCAGAATTCAAATTGTATAATCAACAGAGCAGTTCTAGAGTTCCTATCCACAAAGTAATAAAATATATGGCCTTGTATTTTCTGAAATCTTCTTTCTCTACATCCTGCCCCTTTTATTTATTTATTTATTTATTTTAAAAATTTTCCATTTTGGTATTATCCTTGTAATGCTTAGTTTGAATTTTGTCCCCAATAGTTATTTAGAGTAAGGGGTGTTTTCTTGGAAGAGTATGCCAGTTTATTAGTTTTAGGAAGTTATTCAGTCCAGACTTATACTACCATCAGAATTTTTCAAAGCCCCTTTGCTCCAGCCTGCAATTTGGAGCCTCAATATTCTCTCCCTGTTACTACTGATTTTCTCAAAATGGCCCTTGAGATTCCAGTAGTATGTGATGTCGTTTTGACAGTTTCCTGACTCGGAGACCTATTGGAGGTTCCTTGACTTCTTTTTTGCTTGTATTAGTCACTGATGCTCTATCTTATATTTATTGCTGGTTTGTTTATTTCTATTTGTATTTTGGGGTCTATGGTAATTCCTTGTCACCTATGTTTGTTGTAGATGTTAACTAGGGAATATTTTTCTGTCATGTTTACTTGATTTTTATTCAGGGAAGACTACAGTAAGAAACAACAAACTATGCCACTGCTGCTACCATCCTCCCATAATCTTTTTTTTTTTTAAGCTTCATTTACACAGAAATATTTTATTACTTTAAATTTTTGGGTGGTTATTAACTATAAATTTTATGTATGTACTTATTGACTTGATTGCATTTATTAAGTCTCACATTGAGGCTATTATATATCTTGAATTTCAGAAGTATGATCTAACAATAGAGACTTATTGAAATAAGCTTCAGTAAATGTAATATGCACTGCTATTTTTTCATATGTTTGGAAACTGTATTAAGGAAAAAATGAAACTTGAACATGAGTATTTAGAAATAAGAAACTCACTAATCACTAAATCTGTTGTTAAGTAGAAAAGTAAATATAATTTTTAATATGTTAAATATTGTTACCCTCTAGCAGTCTTTTGGCCACCTTTCCTTCCTCTGATGCAGAAGTATGCAAAACATCCAGTAAACCCACCTTAGAAATTTTCTTTGGCTTTGATGTTAATATATGGTAGATCTAGGAGCATTCTGTGTAGGTGAATAAAATTGCATTAAAAATTAAATGGAACAGATATTCAATGTATATTTTATTCAATAGATTCCTTCAACATATCGTACTCAGATTGGATTCTTTCATGCAGGTATTAAAATAAAATCAGAAAATCAACCACCAAGTTATTAAACTCTACAAATTAGTAGAGAATATCAAAACTCACATTTAAGAATTGATTCTAGCCTGAAGGCAATAATTTAGACCATATAGGAGATGATGACTTTCTTTAGTAATTCAGAAAAGTGAAACTTAAAGGCAAATCATATTGGCTTTCTAAACACTGTGAAGATAAATTTTGTTGATGTATTCAGCTGCACTGAATAACAGTAACTATATATGGGTCCTTAAAAATTGGTGGTGAAAATTATGAATATAATTCATCTTGTATAGCAATCCTTTAAAGAATGATAAGCTATATTCTCCAGAAAATATTTTATTACTAATTTTTTTTTCTTAAAATCTTCTCAAAAATTTATTGAATATTCTCAGTGCGCCAGACACTGACACTATGTTATGTGCTGGGGTAACAGCACTGAATAAAATAGACAAAATCATTTCTCCTCTTGTGGAGCTTATATTCTCTGGGTAGCGATATACAACAAAACATAAAACTGATGAAACTACAACTACTTTGTTTGAAGTGAAGGGTCTTTACCTACTTTGCTTTTCCCACTCTCCTTGACTCTAATTTGGAAATTTCTTCTCTGAAGTGCAGTTCAATAAATCAAACATACAGTGTATAACCGTGCATATGGCACTCAATATACTGATGAACAAAATCAGTATTGTTGGCTGAGTCTCTAGTAGTGTAGTTCTTGGAATTCCAGCACTGTAGGAATGCACTAACTGAGGAAAACACCTTCTCCACCTTCCCTTCATGACACTCTATAAATACCATTTCAAATGTCAGGCATCTTCTTCCTAGGTATAAACACCACTCTTGTGTTGTTGCTGTGCATTGGCATTCAGCCAGTCACAATCATCAGCTTGAATGCCATCATTACTGCTACCTCTTCAACAAACCTGTTCTCTACTATCTTAGGTTCTTTGTCTTGACTTGTGTGCTAGGAATGCAGCCTTTGCATCTCTCAGCAAAACCAAGGGCTGCCTTGTCCTTTCCTAAGGCAGAAGAATATAGAGCATTTTTACTCTCTTCAAGAACATATGACTTTAGAAGACCATTTATTTACACACTCATTCATTTGTTCATCATTATCCATTCATTCATATATTTATTTCATATATAATTATTCATTTATTTATATTTATTCAACAAATAATGTGAGAGCATTCTGAAACACACTAACTAGCAAAAATTGGCACTTTTCTGCTCTCTTAGAGTTTATTGGGAGAGGAAGATGTTAATTTAAAAAATCACTCAAATGCAAAATTTCAGCTGTACTGAGCATAGTGAAGGAGAGACATACTATTAACAGATTATTTAAAAGAGATATATGATATAGTTAAGATAGGTTCAAACAAAGTAGTCTTTTAAAAGTGGCTGAAGGAGGGAGGCAGTGAGAAACATGTTCAGAACATTGTGGTGGGGCAAGAAAAAAGATGGAGTCTTTTCAAAACACCAATGGAAGGAACCTCCAGTGTCATCTTCTGCTTAGAACTATCAGGAAATAATTCTCACCAGCACCTCTGGAATTCATGTATAAGACAGAATTGCTGAAACCTGATAATCAAATGTTAGTGCCACCACAAATGAATCTTTTTATAAGATGTGTTCAAAGGACCCCTTAATAAGAGAAAGCTGAAATCTCATTGAGATGATAGAACAAACTCTAGAACCGTTCTGTGATGTGATTATTGTTAGTGAATAGCGTTAAAGTAAAATAATAGACTAGATCTCTTAATGGGGTTATAGATAAGGTATCTATAGACCTTACCTACTTTTCATTATCATCAGGTACCTATACTTAACAAAATATTCTGTTAATTGTACATGACCAATTTTTTTTTAGATAAATTTGCAAAATAAATGTTATTTCTCTTATGGCTTTAGTACTCCTTCTTGGCCCATGGACATTATAGTTAACCTATATATAGGTTCTTCTCCATTTATATTTTATAGAAGAATAGCTCTAGAGGAGCCTAATACCACTTTATATTAGTTTCATCTGTTCTAGAACTTTCTGCAAATTAAAAAATACACACATATCCGCCTGTTGTCATCTACTATGTCTTATCACAGGTTCTTTCCTTGGCCATAGACCTATTCACTTTCTACTATATACGCATCCTGGAGAGGTTGTTTGGTATTACCCTCAGCTAAAGGCAGCCTCAGACTCTTCAAAAAGAATCTGGGCCCTACTTCTGCTCTTTTCCTTCTTTTTTTTCTCATCTCTTGAGATTTGCCATTGCACTATTCATCTTGTCTTGGACTGCTGCCCCAGTTGTTCTTCCTTAGTTCCTTGGCATTGCCACTGAGATAGGATCTGTTACACCCTTGTCTCCTTCATAGGTACAAATGCATTCCAAAAGGAGCTCCTCTTCCATACCACTAAGAATTTAAGAACTCAGTTGATGTAGACCAAGCTAAACCTTTAGGGATTTTTTTCCTTCCAGTTCAAGTCCTCTATATGTATTTGAGTATGAGGTGATATGGTAGATATGTGGAGGTAATTTTAAAACTAAATCTTATGAATAAGATTATTTCTTCTTTTTTTTTTTCTCCAGGTGATCCATTTAGAAACCTTCTACCTCTTTGTTTTGATCAAAAGTCACATGGCCTTTCTTCAGCTTACTAAAAATTAATAACAATAAAAAATCTATCTAAATATAGTTTTATTTTTTTTAATAACAGATAAATATATCAACAGCTAATACTCTGGAGGACTGGGTGTTGTTTACCAGCTTTCATAATGATTTCTCCACAAATGCTGCTGCTGCCATAGGTGTCCTTAAGCTCCGTCTTGCCGAAGCCATCAGTTCTTCATTCCCAGCATTTAATTTTACCCATTTATTACCCATTCTATTGCTCCTCAACCCTTATTAGTATTTGAAGATGTATTTGCCATTAGTACTTTGAGATAACTAATAACATAACTCCTTTCACAGTGATTACGGCTTCTTGAGTCAAAACAATTTTTTCTGGGTCCTGAGCATGATTCTGTATATTGGTCTCTCATCTACTGAAACTATACTTGCAAATGAAATAACTAGTGTTTTTGAGTTTCACTGTTTCTCTATAAGATTAAGTGTGGAATGTTCTTACTCATGTTTTGGTTTTTATTGCACCAATAAGAGATTTCACTACGGAAAGCAATCCTAACTTTGTGTTGAAAAGTCTATGACTGTGCAGCTTTCCAGAGAGAGCTATATAACTGTCGAATACATCAACTCCAGCCACACTGGCATTCATAGAGTTCGGGTATTTCTGCATTCCAGTTGCTGGAACACTTTCCCGTGGGTGGTCAAAGTTGTGCTTCAAAGTTCAGATTTTCATGATCATACAACATTTGAGCATTGCAATAAGGCAAATAGGTCACACTTGCCCCATCCCCCACCCGCCAGCTGGCCACCTGCACAGTCAGGCCAATGGGAGGAACATCCAGACATACTGCCCCATGCTCTATCCAGGCCTGGGCTTTTGGAGATCAAGTTTCTTTAGCTAGGACTATGTTTAGCACTTTCTAGCATCATTACAATTACCAGTAGAGTTTAGGTAAGGCAATCAGCTTCCTCCTTTTTCCTCTCTCTTAATTTTTGATTCATTTTATGCAGGTTTCTCTACCATTTCTTGTGCTGGGTTGGAGTTGGACAAGTTAGTTCTGTTTTTCATCTTCCAGCTAACTATACCAAATTCTTTTGACAGGCACCCATTGGCAGAATATTCAGCTTGGGGAAACAAGAATAAACATAGCACCCCAATGGCATTTCTGGTATTTTATAGTTTATAGAGTAAATGTTTTCTGTTTTCACATACCTCTAAAATATGAAATCATTTAAAAAATTCAATTTGCTCATGTGGACTCATAGGTTTTGTGATAAAAATGGTAAAGATGACATTCTTTTCTTGTAGGGACCAAAGAAAGTTAGGAAAGGAAAATGATATATCCTGTTACTGTTTTGTCACTTCCGTACTACTGAGAACAGCAGAGCAAACCTAGGAAAGCAAGTCCATAGTAACGTTCACTAAGGTAAGACATGAGTTTTGTTTTTGTTTTTGTTTTGTTTTTAATGATGGTTTGGAATATCCAGTAAATACTGGATTTAGTGATATGAATCTTTCTACACTATACTGGGAACATGGGTGTTTCTTATAGTGAACAGTCTCTTCACAAATCCTCTAAGAATCTAGGTTCTATTGAGATGTAATGCCAGAAAAGATGGTGGAAAAGTTTGTAAATTGGGAGTTCAGTGAAACTTAGATAAGAGAATAAGAAACCAGAAGTAATAAAGTGGATTTCGTTTTCCTAAATTAAACTTTTTTTTTTTTTAAATGATGACCAGAGTCAGTTTGACCTCTTTAGAAAGCCCATACCCTCTTACATCTGGGTTCAGTATTTCTCTTAGGTGCTTTCCGAGCCTATTTGGCCCTTTGTATCACAGTGCATGAGAAGATATATTAAAACTGATTCCTTGATTGTCTTTTTCCTCTCAGCTCTATGCTTATTGAGGTTAGAGATTACATCTTAATCATCAATACAGAGCCTAATATAAAATAGTTTATCAGTATATGTTTATTAAATATATAATAAATAAATAAATTAGCTGTACATAATTATAAACAAAGTGACTTAGGCCATTATTATTATATCATGCAAAAAGAGATTAAATGGTAATGGCCTAAGTCACTTCGTTTAGAAAATGCTTATGGTGATACATAAGAAATGCCACAGTCCCACAACAAAATAATTCCAAAGAATAAACAGAGCTTTGAAAAAGCTGCACAGTGTACTAAGATTAGAAAAGCAGGGCTCTATATCATGAGGCTGTCATTTTAGTATTAGTATACTCTAGTTACAGACTGACTTTGATCAGTATAAGGATTGTGAAGCAGGTTGCAATCCTATCGGTGCAGACCTGGAACGTGTGTGAGAAGAACCTAGGACACCACAAAGAGGATCCAAATATAAGTAGAATTACTTTCTTATCAGAAAAGTGATGAGGGTGTTCAGTTACTTAAAGTGAAACTGGAGTTTCATGCATCCCATACTGTGAATCAATTTTCATTCATTGCTTGTCTATAGGTATAAATAAGCTTCATGTTTTCTTTAATGAGTGGGGGTTTACTCAATCTAGACAAATCCTTGTGTTGCCCTCATGAAGTCCCAGGTTAAACCCCTGTATTGTTTTATGTAGAACCTGACTTGGGACTGTTAAAGACTAGAATTTAGTGCTCAAAGTGTGTATTACTGCCGAAGCAGCCTACTTTTAATATTGAGCCTAATAAGGCTTCTTCCTTTGAGAATTTGGTAATAATCCCACATGACAGGCCACATTTATAGCCTGCCTCTTTCACTATTTCAATAAAGTTTTTAATCTCACCTCCTTTATCCATCCAACCCCCTGCAAATTGATATGATTGTAGAGAAGTGAAATACATAAAAGGAGTGATTCTGTTGAAGTGACTTTAAATTATTTTAATTATTATTAATAGGATAAAATAATATGAGATAAAGTTGCCAAAACTAATGTAATTCTTTAAAATTTCAGAGTATAAAAACTCATCTCTTTGTTTAGATTGTAAGTTATATTTATTTGACTGCTAAAACAAAATGTTTTCATAAATACTATCTTTTAATAATTTGTATTTTTAAATCTATATAGTTTTAAGATTCAAATATGACAAATTTTATAATAAAAAATAAAAGTTCTCTGCCTTACCTCCTCACCATCTGCTCAAATTCTTTTAATTTATCGTTATTTATGCACATCTTCTAAACTACACATTTTTCTTTATTTACCAGTTTTTGTTTATATTATGGAAGATTAGTTTTTAGTAGTCTTATTTCACACATGCCCTTTTGCCTTCTTCCATTTTTCCAATAAAAATAGAGCATAATTTAGTTAACTCAGTAAGCGATATCTGCCTGATGTGATTAAGATTTATTGCTTAGCCAGATACTGTATTCTGATTACATTTCATTTCTTGTAAAATTGCAGTTCTTTGTTTTAACTGCAGGTATTGTCCTTTCTCTTTTGGCTTGCTTCATTTGCCATGCAGTTATCACTTTATAATTAGCATTACAGAAGTCTCCAACAGAATTGTAAATACTTCTGTCTATTATTTTACAAATGGTCAAACAGGGAACATATTTCCTGGGTTCCTTTTAATAAGTTGAAAAGATAATTTTAGTTAATGTGGTAGGCAGAATTCCTAAGAAGGGGCCTTATGATTTTACATCCCTGAATTCTCAGAACCTGTAATTGAAATATCACTTGCACAATTGTGTTACTTTATATGGCAGAGTTGATCTTAAAAAAGGGAGATTGTCACATGAGACTTTAAAAGCAGAGAACTTTCTCCAGTTGGTGTCAGAAGAGGAAGGCAGAGGGAAAATCAGATTCTGAGCACAGGAAGAATTTGATGGGCCTTTGATGTTTTGAAGATGGGATGAGGGGGAGGGTCAAATGATGAAGAATGCAGATGTTGTCTAGGAGCCAAAAGAGGACCCCAGCTGATCAACAGCCAGGAAATGGAAACCTCAGACCCATAGCCACAAGGAACTGAGTTCTTCCAGTAACCCAATAGAGTAGATTCCTCCATGAGCCTTCAAATGGAAGCCTAGCAGGTCAACTGTTTGGTTTTAGGCCTTCTGGACCCTGAGCAGAGGACTCAGTAGAGTCCAACTGAATTTAAGCCTGACATAATAAAGTTTATGGTGATTTGTTATGTTACAATAGAAAACTAATATTGTTTTAAGTATTTCACTGGACAGATAGCCACAAAACTAATAATAGCATAACGGCTCAGCATTAAAAAGGAATTTATTAATTTTTATTAGGATTAGAAAGTGTTACTATATACAATGTGGATGAATCTCAGAAAATTTTATTGCTCCGAAGAAGTCAGAGCTAAAAGAAAACAGATCATGTTCTATGATCCCTTTTGTATAAAGTGAAATAGGTAAATCTAATTTATGATGATTGATATCAGAAAATACTATTTCCAAGGGCAGGGTGAGAGAGACAGGACTGGCTAGAAAGGGCCATGAGAATCTTTCTGGACTGATGGAAATATTTGGTGTCTTGTTTTGCTCTTGGTTTCCTGGGTGTATATAGTTGTGAAAACTCTTAGAACCAAATACTTAAGATTTATGCATCTTTCTATGTATTTAATACAAATAAATGAAAAGGAAAATAAGATGACTTCCTTTGTAATCATCCAAGGTTGAAGTGTTTACTAGCACATCTGAATTGCTAGATATCAATATGTAAAGGATTCCTTAGGCAGTAAAACGGGAGCTGCCTTGTGACATTTCATCTACTGTTTTAAACTTCTTAAATCTTGTCTAGCCACTCACTTTTTAATGTGTTTATTTTCTGTCACTTTCCAATCCCAACAATATTTTGAGCTCTTTGGTGGCAAGGATTTCACAGTTCTTACCAACTAGAGTGTAAGCGTTCAATAACTGATCATTTGGTTAATTTATACAGGGAAAATAAGGGAAAATAAATGATAGAAAAGGGAAAAAACAGTAACAAATAATAAATTGCAATTTCTGACTTAATTTTTGATAAGTTTTAACAGAATATCTGTTCTTCAGATATTCAGCTATTTTTAGATGCTAGAGCTCCATTATTTAAATACCATGTTCATAATATGTCATTACATGTTTAATCATTAAGAGAACTTCTGGACCTTGTCTCTTAATGCAGCTAGACTCTTCTTAATTCACCAAAACGCTCCCTTTTGAGAGAACTGATATGATCTTTTCTTTTTTCATAAGTTTCCTAAGCAGCCTCCTCTCCTACCATTGCTCTGAAATAACCTGAATTTGTGATTGCCTTTACTCCTTGAAGCACTATCTTACATTAAGTAGATAGCGAACCTTCTACAATTGTTAATAGCAATGTGTTATCAAGGATTATATATATATATATATAAATATATATATATAGGATTATATATATATAATATATATTATATATATATAACATTTTTGTTTAATGAAGACTTCTAATAAAATTATTTAAATGGCTATGATCATAGGAGTTGTTCATGAAATATATTTATAAATACAAATATTACATTAAAAATGCAAGATAGTAAAAACAGGGCTTAGCTCTAGAACAGGGTAAATTCACAGAATTATAAGAAAATATCAGGAATAATTTATCAGTGCTCTGCTCCATTTTCCAGTCTACTAATCTATTCACCCTGCTTTTAATTAAAACTCACTGCTTCCTGTAATCTTAAACTAATCCTTGAAAATTGTAGACAGGAAAAAAAAAAAACAGAAAGGAAAGTGGTTCTTGTTGACAGATGATAGAGAACAATCACTGGACTTTTCAGTTTTTTGCCTACTAATTTTGGAAGTCCAGATTGCCTTTGAGTGACTTGACTATTTTGTTTCACCCTCAAATCCGGGGCTGTGATTTTCCACAGTGGTACCTGTAATTTAGCTTTGGCTTTAGTACTTGCCCTGTCTCAGATTTAACTGTAGATCCAGTTGAAGGCTGAATAATAGAAATATTGATGATACTGATGACTTACAAACTGAAATGGTTAATGCTTGAGACTTCAGAGGACCTGTATTCTAAACACCTGCTAGGTCATTGTTCTTAAAGAATAAGTCACAGTTGTGCTGACTCAGTATCTTATTTCTTGGGTCCGAGTCTAATACCAGTACTCTGCATACATAATTTATCATTTGCTTATTTTTCTTCTACAGTAATTACCTGATGGTATCTGTGCTCATATCCTAAAGAACAGTAATTACATTTAATATAAAATTACCATTAAAAAATTGAGTTACTGGAATCCCATACATAGAATAATATGGCAAGTTTCTTAAACATGGTGACCTGTGGTTTTTCCCATAGACTGATTTTGGGAATTAAATACAATGTGTGTGTGTGTGTGTGTGTGTGTGTGTGTGTGTGTGTGTGTGTGTGTGTGTATAAATAAATTTTTATTGAGTTTCAATTTACATACAAAATATTCATTCTGTTGAGTTTTAATAATCTTTGTACCTGTCTAGATGAAATGGCCAGAAGAGCCCCATTCAATGTTATTGAGACCTCAAAAGACCTGGATTCCAGATGCCTGCCAGGTCTATGGCAGGTGGAATTGATTCTATGGCCATCTTTACCTCTCCAGTTTTAATTGCAATTGAACTTCTGTTTTCCACACACCATTCACAACACAATGAGAAACCTGGCCCTTCTTTCAGCTTTCAAATTCAATACATTTGTAAACTCAGCAGTCGTTTTTTTGACTATTGGTTGATGTTTGTGGCAGGGACTAGCGGTCCACCAGAAACTTGTGCTTCTCCTTCCTTTCAGTAATAGTTTTAGGAAACAGTTACATGACGAGGACATAGTTCCTGGCATATATTATTCTCTTGCAATTCCTCTCCTGTCCTCTGCTCTATGTGATAATTTGGGGTGTGGATATTCTTATAACTCTTTAGAATTTTCCTATCTTTTGTGCCATTATCCTCACTAATTTTTCTCTGGGTCTGATAATATCTCTTCTCCTGAGCAGTATTGTTTAATTGAACTTTCTATGATGATGTAAATGTGCTTCCTATTACTAAAGCCACTCGTCTTCTGTGGTTTTGAGACCTTGTAATGTGGCTAGAATGCCTGATAAACTGGATATTTAAATTTTATGTTAATTACTTTAAATTTAGATAGGAACATAGAACTAGTGACCAAAATTCTCTCCTTGAATAAACTTTAGCCAGACTCCTCTAAGCTTTGACTTTGGTGTCTGTCATTGTCAGGTAAGCATTGCCCAATTTTAGCAAGGATCATGCTAAGTCAGTTCAAAGAGCCTCCCCAACCTTGATATCTGATTGCTGTCAATATCTGGTCAGATTCCTCATTCTGCATCCTCAATGCATAATAACCTTGGCTTGACTTCAGCAAAAATCCTGTTAGTTTGGTTTAGCCAAAATCCCCACTACTCCTGATGGTTCTTTTTAGTGATTTTCCAACCTCTTACCTCCACCATGCTTTTGCTACAGATCCCCACTTGTCCATGTTGTATGCAGAATTGAGTCCAGTTCTATACTGAGGCCTCTTTTCTCCTATTGTAATAGTTCTTGAATAAAATCTTGTTTTTACCGCTTTATTATCTAGCTCTGGGTTTTTTTTAACACTAGTGCCTAATGTATTGTAGATCTAGTCCCTGTGATTAAATACTCAGGAAAATCTCACTCTTGTTTTTTTTTTCAGTGGTAGCTGAAACTTTTTTTCAATCCTGACTCCCTCCCGCCAAAAAAAAAAAAAAAAACCAACAACAACAACAACAACAACAACAACAACAACAACAACTGTCATTAGTATCCATGTACAAGTTTGTCTTTTCAAGCAGTGGCACACAAACTTATATGCAAGCAATAATATTTAGATTTGGGGTTTTATCCACAAAACTTCTGATTCAGTTAAGCAGGGAAATGTATCCCCTAAATGTGATTTTTAAGTAAGTATTCAGGTGATTCTGATGCAAGTAGTCTGATGCAACTTTTGATAAACACTGTCATGTGTTCTAAACTCCTAGGGTAAATGTTTGATGTTAGAGGTATGAATAAAGATGAACAAATATATCAATAAGAATAAGAGGTTATGAAATAGATGAAAACATAATTTTTGGTAAAAAAATTTTTTTATAAGAATTTACAATTAAAAAAAATAAAGGAAAACATCTATATAACAACTTGAGTTGTTCCCATGTCTTGGCTACTGTGAATAATGCTTCAATTAACATCTGGGTGCATATATCTTCATGGGTAAATACTTTTAAATTTTTGGAATAGATACCCAGAAGAGAGATTGCTGAGTCATATGTGCCCAACATTAGATGATTTGGTAAAGAAGATGTGGTACATTTATACAATGTATTACTCAACCATACGAAACGATGAACTAGTGCCATTTGCGACAACATGGATGGATCTTGAGATTATCATGCCAAACAAAATAAATCAGACAGAAGAAGTTGAGAACATATGACTTCACTCATATGTGGGATATAAAACTGAAAGCAGCAAACAGACTCATGGATACAAACAGCAGTTTAGTGGTTAACAGAAGGAAAGAGAGAGAAGAAGGAGGGAAAAAAGGGTAAAAGGGGTCAAATATATAGTGATGGAAATAATTTAAGTTTGGGTGGTGAACACAATGCAATATACATATTATGTATTATTGTATTGTACACTTAAAGCCTATTTAATTTTATTAATAAATTTAATAAAATATAAGAAAAAGAAAAAAACAAAACTTTTTGTGTTAGAGTCAAAATAGAATGAGGCTAGTAGTCAGACTGGACACCTGGGAGCAGGGCAGTGGTCAGATCACCATAATCTGGAGTTTGGCCCTGGCATATTGACTCAGTAAACACAACATTGCTCACTAAGGGATGATTCACAACCACAAACTCATGAACAAGAAATGTAACAATTTACAATGAGAAATGCAGTTATCACACATAATGATCCTGTATTCACAATTTAATTCAGCAGAAGAAATCAGGATAAACTAAGGTTCATAAGAGTAGAATAAAATCCAAGGTAGGAGACTGGCCAATCTTAAAAATGAGGGTTACTGCACTTTACTAAGCTGATTAATCTGCAGCCACTGCTGAAATTAATTTACCACATGGAGAGGATAACATATTATATAGGGGAGCCAGAACTTTCTATGCCTAGACACTGCTGGTGACATACTACTGCCAGTGGCTTTTACTATTTTTTCTCCTCTTTTCTATTTACCAAGTTCACCACTTCTTTCCATTGTCACTCATTATTTCTTTTATCCTTCTTTTTTTTTCTTTACGTATTTTTCTTTAGTCTTTCTTTTTTCCTCTTTTAATTTAAGAAGGATAAAAAACATTTCAATAGCTTACAACTTGTATATGTTAATAAAGCCATTCTTCTTTAATCTTGTTCAATGACTCTCCTTGACTATTCAAGGTTCATATACAGTGAGGTGTATTTGAAGTTCACTGATCTAATTAAATGTACAATGATTTTTGCTGATTTATTTCTCACAAAAAAGATTCACTTCATACTCTGGGGTTAACATGCTTTACTCCTACCATGTACATTAGGAACATACTCTTAATAAGTCAATTAAACCTATAATACATCTGAAGCATACCACCCCCATAGAGATGGGTGACTGACATATAACAATTTTCCATGGGAAAAGGCTTTGGAATTGAATGTAAGATACTAGAAACCTAGGTCCTCTGCATCTCCAAAGGCTCCTAACATTCCCAGATTTCATGACCCAGCTGGCCAGGCATGGTGGCTCCCAGGTCTGAGGGTGACTAGATTTCGCACTATGAAAAAGAACAGGATAAGTCTGCAGGCTTCCGATCAGAAACTGGTCTATTTGTTTCCCTTTTCATTGCATTTTATGATACCCATTCAGAATTTTTCTCTTTCCTTATCCACTGTGGCCTAGTCTAGAAATTTCTATATAGAATGTTTTAATTTCTTCTAAAGTGTTTTTATTTTAGTAACAATAGCCTCTATTTCCATATAATTGTTGTGGGAAGGGGGTTAAAATAATATAATACATAGAAATTAATTAAGAGTACTGGAAAAATATTAAATGATCAATAATTCTCTGCTTCCTTTATACACTAAACAATAAGCATCATAGAAAGAACACTGCATTTCCAGCCTTTAACACAGTGATGGTCAGTGGTCAAAAATAGTGGTTGAATGACTGAATGATGAGAGAAAAAGAAGAATCAAAGCATCTTTTACATGGCTTCTGTCTCCTTTTTAAAGTTTAGAGTCCTAATGCCTTTTGTCCTTTTCCAACAAAGAGCCATAGGGGCAGAAGAGATGCCTGTCTTGTTAAACTGACCAAGAAAAGCAACCTTTATAATGTATTGATAGATGCCATTTCTAGACTTCTCTCACATCTAAGAAGCCAGAATTATTTTTCATTTTAAAGAAGAGAAAAATAAAGCCAAGAATGTTAAAGTGCTAAACTAAATTTGCTCATATTAAAAAATCTAATTATTGACAGAGCTGGGATTTTTGCCCAGGTCTGCTTGACATCAATTTATGCTTATTTCTTTTGAGATACGTTTACTCCCTAGCTTTTAGTAGGCAAGATATTAGTTTTGCATAAAACTAACTAACTAACTAACCAGCCAAGCATACATTCCTAAACCATTAAGCCTAGTGAAGTCTGCCTGTGGGAAACTTAGAGCTCTGCCCTTGGTTGTAAATTTTGAAAATATCAAAATATCACCTGTAACTTAAACATTTGCACATGTGGAAAGTGAGTCATGACTGTGGGGAAATTCTCCTCCCATTTAGTGTTTGGATTTTGTTAATTTAGCCTGAAAACTCTGCTGGCTTCCTCATACCCTCATCCACCCACACCCTGTGATAACCTGAAATTCTTCCTCTACAAATAAAGGCATGAAGTGTCTGAGAGCCTCCAGAGGAACTTGGGATTGTTCACAGAAAAGAGAGTGTGGAAGAAAAGAGTACAGAAAAGACAAACTTGACTAATCAAACCATATGATCTAAACTAAATTATGGAAAGACCATAGCAGATTTCTGTAAGTAATTAAAGAATAATGTTCAAGAGTTGGAAAAGTAGACTTCATATAAATGACTATTTCTGTGCTAAATAACCTACTGATGCAAAATCAGTCTAGAAAATTTCTGCCAGATCAGGAGTTTGACATTTCTTGTAAACCACAAAAATATCTTACTATAATGATGGGAGTGGAAACAATGGTCCCTGTGCCAGTCCACATTTTTTCCTATTTCACTCTCAGACTTTTCTTGACTAAAGAGCCAAGGCTCTATTGATGCTTCGAAGTCTGTTGAATATAAAGAGTCCAGCTGAATCAATAGGTCAGTGAATGGACTCTGAGTAAGAGTAGCTCAGGAATTTCCTCATAACCGGTAGTCACTTGAGCTCCTCAGTAAACCTGCCATTGTGTTTTCTAAAAGTGCCTAGGTGAGCACAATAGTATTGACTGAGAGAATGATGCCTTATAAAAAGGTGAATTGACCTGCATATTAGAGAGTGATATAAAATTAGAATTAAAATTTCCTGCAAGAATAGAAATAATCGCAAATGTCTTTTTCTCTAAGCCTGGGCCTTGAACCTAGAGGAATTATGGATTTCCCTTGACTGGATCCTTAAGCAACATCAAAACAAAGTTCCAGAAACATTGAACTTTTGATTAAAGTATTAAAAACCCTGTGTTTGGCAAGGCTAAATATTTGAACTTGCTCTAAATAGCAGGGACTAGTTTGATCAACTCATAATCAGAGAGAAAATAATAAGTTTTTTTCAGAGTCACTTCTCCTCATATTAAACTAAGTATATTCCCATGTAGAATCTTATAAGGCTCTCAGAGAGGCAAGAAGGATAAGCATCATGCACTGTATTGCCAGTCCCATAGGAAATGGAAAACGTGCACCCACAGAAGTAAAAAGCAATGACTTAAGGGAAAGTCACTTCCTCCCTTTTTACCTTCATTGAAGTCATTTTATGTGAAGATGCTTAGATCTGGCAATGTCACCTTAGTACTACAACAAAAAGTTACAAATGAGTCAGACTCAAACAGGAAAAATTATATAGGAAACTCTCAATTTTTGTCTTCTGTCTACTTTATAAGTATTGCAGATCATGACAACAAACCTATTAATTTTGAAACAAACTCAAGAAATAATCATTTATCTGAAAAAATTTTTGATCATCAAATCTTACAGATAAGAATTAAATCTAGTATTAGTAATGGCATCAAGGGTGAAAGTAACCTATTAGAATGTAATTTTCTGAGGTATTTTTTTAAAAGGTGAAAAAATATTAGGCCAAAAACATAGGCGTTCTTTCTGAAATATTAATTTTCTATTAGATATCACTTTACAAAATTAATTAAAATTTTTTTTTTAGTACTAGATTGCCAGCACTGTCTCAAGTTCTATTTGTCCTATGAGGTGGTATGTAAATCACGTCAGGAATGAATTGAAATGAATAACTTTCCTTAAATGTGACACATTCCATTTCATTCCGAATTGACATTTTACCTAAACTAACACAAAGAAAATCGTATATGTTCACTCAGTAAGCATTTGACTATCTACTATGTGTTTAGTACTAGGTACTAGGAATACAAATAAACTCACAGTTTGAGGGAATAGACAGTAATATAAGCAAGTATAATTGATGAGTTATGTTCTATACTGTATAAATTGTAGATTTATTTGAGCTTAACAGTTGGAAAGGATGTCACCTAGAATCTTTGTAAACCTTAATATCCCTTATAACCTCCTATTAGCACTAAAAGGAAATCTACCTAAGAAAATGTTTGCATTCCCCTAAAGAATTCTAAGAAATAAAGAGCTCCTTATTTCTATCATGTGACAACAGACTATTCAACTGTTTATGAAGGATGGCCCAAGAAGTTTCTCACCATCACAGAAGAAAATGATAGGCTCCATCTTCTTTCACTCACTAATATGTCTCATTGAGTCTTTCATATCTCTTTCCTATCATTATTTATTCTTTCTGTTTTTATAAACATTGATCAAGAGAATTAGTTGAAATGATCCAAGATAGCAGTGTATCTCAGGTCTTCTCTCTCTGGAGCATTATCTTGGAGGGATACAGAGTAAGAACATGAGACTGACCTCTAACAAGAGGTCTTGATGTTAAGCCCTTGCAAGCAGTAGAGTCCCAACTGTCAGTATAAGATGACTCTTACTCCCTTATCACATATCTATTTGTCTATTCATCTTACTTGCAATAAAGCTCTATTGCAGCTACTTTTACATTTTTATTCGAGTAAGAAGGGTCAGCTTTTGAGAGTGAGGAGATGCATAAGGGTGATGGAGGGTTAAAAAGATATGAAATAGCTGTCTTGATTGACCAAGAAAATATAATAGGTAATCCTCAAACCTATTGAGATTTGTGGTCATAGATTTAAAATATTCATAATTCAGTCTCTGTAAATTGGCCCTAGTATTCTAAATACTTAGATGTTTCCCCCCAGTTTTGTCATTCTGCAGTTCCTATAACATATCATTAGAAATTTAGAAACATTTGGGAAGCCAGCTTTCTCATGTGCTCATATAATATCCTAAAGGAGTTGGTAGCCCTGAGCAAGCAAGCATTTTCACTTTTGGAATATGCTTCATCTGTTAAATATAGGGAATAGTCCCTTCTGTGTCATCTTACAATCATTTATGGGTTTATAATCCTTTAGTATCCTATCCACTTACTGTATTCAGGTACTATTTTAGGACACAGTGATAAATTCAATAGGCATATGAAGAAATAAGGTAATAAAATGTGCCATATGCCACATAAGCACAGTTCAGTGGAAGCACATTGTTATGATTGGGAGACTACCAAGTTTACATTATATTTAAGTCTTAAAAGTTGAGTAGGTGATACTTGAGTTGAGCCTTAAAGGAGGAATAGGATACCATCAGTGAAGAAGGGATTGATATGAACAAAGGGATCAATATAAACAAATATCATATTCAAGTGATAGCACGTAATTCAGTGTAATTGTTTACCTGGGTGAGGTGGAGTAAAGTCAAAGTCAGAGAGAAAAATTAGGCTATAAATGTAGGTTAAAAATTGAGTGCCTTATTTAAAATTGTGATTGCTATATGTCATGTAATGTAAATATTATATATATTGCTTATACACATATATATTTATATAATATATGAATCTATTAGCTCATAAATTTTAAACACTTTTAAAAGTTAGACCTCTTAAATGTTAGGAACTATTCAAACTTTCTCAAATAGATGTATTCCATTGTAAATTTTACATTTTTGGAAGATAAAGTGATTTTAAAAGATGGATTAAAGAAGGAAAACTGTAACAGGGATAGCACAAAAAAAGTTATCCCAATAGAATTGCTGTGAGGATAAGAGTGATATTGGATGTATTTTTTCAATTTAAGTCATCATGATTATTAGACATTAGAGTTTTTTATTTTATTCAACTGTCGATGCTTTTTAAAATAATGTTTTCAAAGATAAAGTGGAAACATTTGATTATTAACAATGTACAAGATAGCCTGTGGATGCCCCCATTTCATTCCTTTTCTTCGTAAGTTATTTCTTAGGCTACCCAAAGTATTTCTGAGAAAAATGTAAATTTTGGCTTTTGACAGTTCCTGACAAAAGCAAAACAATTAAAAAGAATGTTGAAATATGTATATTTAAAAGCTAGATGGGTGGAGATATAAATTATAATAGAGTAGAAGGACTAAAATCTCACTTTTGCTTTCCAAATGTTACTTTCTGAGCCTCAGTCTCCTTTTCTGTCAAAAAAAATTTACAAATAGCACATCTCTCATAGTGTTATATGAGAAATAACTTAATAATATGTTAAAAACAATGAAAAGAGTATCTTTGGAAGTGCTCCATAAATATTTGACAAAGTAATATATAGTGTTTTGATAAAAGTCTTATAAATATGTATAAATATATGAAAATTAATTTCTAAATTTTCAATTTTATGGTTATCACATATATGTTTTATTTCATGGTATGCCTGAGAAAACAACTCTATTATGGTTTTCTCTTGAGGGGTGAATAGAGAAACTGGACAAAGGGGTACCTGGATGAGAAGGCTGCTTTCCATACTTCTATATGTGTCTGTGTGTGTGTGTGTGGTGGTGTGAGTGTATATATGTATATGTATTTGGTGTCTGAACAGCGTCACTGCATTACCTATTCAAAAAGTAACAATAATAGTAGTACTGCTTAGCATTTATTGAGCATCATACACAGAATTAGGCACTTTACATGAATCTTTTGTATTTAATTGTGTGTGTGTGTGTGTGTGTGTGTGTGTGTACATGTGTGTAAAGACATACACACACACACTCAGTGATGAGGGTATGGAAACTAACAAGAGAGCTTCAGGGAAGAGGTAAAAATCCTAGTGAAGAATATAGTGTATGTGTACTTAGATAGATGGATTTGGAGATAGATTTGTAGAGTTTCTTGACCCCCAGGATATCACAGGTACAGCAGAATGGTTTTCATTCTGACATGTGGAGAAAAGTTCTGGGCTTCAGAGAGGCTTGTGGGCAGGACTGAGGGATGGTCCACTTGTTGTAATCTGAGGAGATGTAGCAATATTGGATACCTCAGTGATAACACTGTGGATAGCCATTATCCTGCACTTGATGCCTACTGTATTCCTCTTGTTTTGGCACTTTGTAAATCCCAGAATGTAGGTACAGAACTCAGGAAAAAGAGGAAGGAAACCTCAAATTGAGAATAAGTTTATGCTATCCAAATATAATGAAGCACAAAATAGAAATTGTTCAATCATAAATATTTATAGAAAATAAACATATTTCTTGTGCATTTGAGTTGTAGACTAAGATTCATATCTGCTGTAAATATTCACCAATCTGTAGGTTAATATTTTAATCATTTAAAACTATTCTTTAATAGTGGGTTTATACACATTGGATATTTATTTTTGGAATGATTCCTCTATCATCTAGTGCTTCATTTCGCAAGGAGGAATCTAAAATCAAAAGAAGATCTATACTTTCTCAAAGTCACATGGAGAATTTGTGGCAAATTTGAATATAAAATATTTTAAATTATTTTAGAGGAAGTAAACTTTCCCTAGTCCAAAATCAGTTTATTTACACTCAGAAACTTGTAATTCCAGTTTTTTTTAAGAATACGTGGATGGGTAAAAGAAGTCTAAAATATATTCAAATATAACCAGTTGTTCTCCATAGATTTATTTATATTCCAACAGAAAAAAAAATTAGAGAAAAGAGAAAAGTGTTTAATTAACCATTAATTTTATTGTCAACACCAAATATGCATATTAATGGTTTTAGCCACAATTATCAATAAGTTTAATCAAACAACATTTTTTGAAATTAAATAAACATAGAAAGCCCTAAAATATTTATGAATGGTGAAAATAAAGCATCAGATGATAAAAATAATGTTCAGATATTCCCTGGAATTATCAGAGAAGGCATCATGGAGATAATGGGACTTGCTCAAGCTTAAAGAGTCAGATGTAAATGGGCCCAGAGACTTGAAACAGGCATTCTACATGAGAAAAATGACTGGAGGAGGAAATAGAATGTTGTGGAAGGAGAGACAATATTTATCATCTACTAGGAAGCCACCCCATGAATATTAACTGAGTATTGTGTTCATTTTATTCTTTCAGATTGCAAGCAACAGTCTCCTGTAGTGGAGTTTGTTTTATTTTAAGCAGGTTGTTCTAGAATTCTGGTGTCATGGTTCTCTTTTTAGGCATTTCTATTTTCTTTGTCTTTGCTTTTTTGTTTCTTTCTATCTACCCATTCCTATCCTGGAAAGTGTGGAGCCCAGAGATGAATAAAAGATTGGTGAATACATTTGTCCTTGACCTTGAACATGTTGTTCAAGGTCAAGAAAGCCACCTACAATACATTCGGTAATGAATGACAGCAGAGGATGCTCTGGGATCAAAAGGAAGAACCCATTGTTCAGTCTGAGGAGTTTAGGAGAGTTCATAGGTTCATAAATAGTTTTCTGGAGAATATGAGCTGAGTCTTAAGTATGGGTCAGCAAAGTCAATGTTTGTAAGATTGCAGGCAGAGAAATCATTATGAACGG
Source organism: Macroglossus sobrinus (assembly GCA_004027375.1). Lineage (NCBI taxonomy): Eukaryota > Metazoa > Chordata > Mammalia > Chiroptera > Pteropodidae > Macroglossus > Macroglossus sobrinus. The sequence goes on along the minus strand of PVKZ01001498.1, from coordinate 278,263 downwards.
CAGCATGCATGATTCATCATAATGTGTATTGAGGAACTATAGTAATCTGTTGTTTCTAGATTACAAAGTGAAAGCTTGTGAAGGTAAGTAGCAACCAGATAATAGTTGGACTTGTGTACCCTGCAATAGATTTGTGCTTGTTTCACAGTTAGTGTGTTGCCATTGGAAGATTTTAAACAACAGAGCATAAAATTGTATTTGAAAAGATTATACTTTCAACTGGGTAAAGGATGAGTATGATACTTCTTAATCTGTCAAGTTCATACCACTTTCCCTTGTATGTATAGCCTATATCCTGGAATAATCTTACAGTGCTGTGTTACATTAGGCTAGATGGTAAAAAAAAATATTCTCAGAAGCTAGATATATGAGGCAGAGAAAAATCTCTTTTACCACTGGAGTGATGTATTATAGAGTGAACCAGATATTTTTTAGTGATAGGTTTAGGGTATCAAATCCTTTTTTCATCATAATATGACCATTTTTGAAGGAATCTAGTCAAAATGCCTACATTATTGAAAGGAATGGGCTTCCTGTGAAGCAAGTGCAAAATGAACGGTTAGCTTTATTTGTATTCAGTAGAATTTATGATCACAGAATGCAAAACTCAGCAATACCACATAGCTGCCAATGCCAAAATCTTGTCATATTCTGCGGTTGATAATACACAAATATTACATGACCATTCTAGGAAAATTTCATAAAAATTCCCTTTAGACTTGTTCAATTGAATTAGTAGCATTTTAGAGGGATACAAGTAACAATAATAGACAAATGCTGATGAAAAGTCTTTAGCAAATCCTCCAAGGGGTTGTGAAATTTCAGATTGCCTCAGCATTGTTTCTCACCTTATTTGGCACAACTTTTGAGGTGATTCAACTTATTTGATTTGCAAATTAGGAAAATGTAAAGGCAGGTCATTCATTAAAATAGCTCAAAAATGAGTTTACCAATACAGAAAAAATAGACTATTAAATTTTAATATCATTCTAAAAATGTAACTTAGTACAGTTATTTTGGAGTATTCTGATCCCAGTACAATAGATGTTAGGACCACACAGCCAAAATAAACTTGATAATGAGAAAAAAGAGTGGTAATGGAATTTTTTTAAACTTGAATTTTTCTTGTTGCTTATTTTTTTAGGATGAATCTAGTGGATGATTTTGGAACATTCCATTCAATTTTGCTTTTCACTGGCTACTTAATATAGTGCAGTGAACGCCATAGGCTTTCAAATGTCACTAGACAAAAAAAAAAAAAAATGAAGAAAACGAAGGATTGTCTTACTACTTGTTCAGATAGACATGGAGTGTAGTCAGTAATCCTGACTCAAGATATTGGTTTTGATCCCTCTGTACAGGATCTTAATGCACATTCCTCATGGTTGCATGTTAAAATGTTCTTTTTCTTTTTCATATATTTTCCAAAGAGAGAGCCGAGATTATTCTATGAAAGGATGTCTACTTTGCCAACAATTCTTATTCCACAGGGAAAGGGTGGGCTGACATTGTGTGGAACTCCACAAGCTCCCACTCCAGCTCTGGTCTTATTTCCACATTGAACTCCAAATAGCCCCTTCCTGACTGCAGCTGTTGATACCACAGAAGCTTTGTAAACTTCAAATTGAAAGACCAGAGTGGAGATTTTGAGAAATGGAGTTTGTCAACTCATCATAAACAGTGTTACACTCCAGTTCATAGGACTAAAGTTGATTTATTAGTTTTATGTCAAAATAGCACCAAATTATTCTACACAGAGAGTAAGAGGCCAAATCAATAGTATTTACCTTTTTTTTTTGTTTTAAGAAGGTTTTTTTTTTAACCAAAAATTTGGAAAGACCACAGAGGGTATAAAGGCTAATTATCTGAGTCACTTTTAGCAGAATTATTCATCTTTCTCTCTCAACTTTAGTAAATACCTTCTTCTGAAGTCTATATTTTTCCTATGACTCTTAAACATCAAAAGTTATGTGAATCAGGGCATCACTTTTAGACCATTTGTTTTTAAGCCTTTGGTCCCAGTTTTGACTTTTTCATATTTAAAATAATGTACACATATACATTTATATACATTGTGTCTGTAAATATACATTTACATTTATAATTCCAGCACAGGTCTGAAATATAATAGATTCTTAGCAACTAATTAATTAATTGATTAATTAGACAAGAAACATTTGGAACTATTATCATGATAACAAAAACTAAATTACCTACTTTCTTTGACTTAACATATAATTTGCTTAACTTTTTAGAGTATATCTGATCGACACATATGTTTCTGAAAAAAATAAGTATATTTCTGTTCTTATTAAACTTTACAAAAGGAAATGCTTCTTTCTTGAAATCTTGAATGCTTACATGAATCCAGGAGAATATTTAAAGCAAACATATTGTTAAAAAAGAAACTTTAACTTTTTTCTAAACATTCTCATTTTTTAGTGGAAGCTTTATCTTAATCTTTTATACTTGCTTGCATTGTTTAGATAAGCACACATGGTTTGCCTGGAGTAGATTTATTTTGGGTTGGGTCATAGAATGGGTGGGGTATAAAATATTCATAGGGAAGGAAGTAAGTGATGATAATATTACAATAAGGAATAAAAGTGCCAAAGTTTATTTTTAATATTCACAGATGTATGGCCATCTTAGTAAAAATAATCCCCAAATTTTATTAGAAGACTGTATTATGTTCTTTTTTCCCCCTGTATTTTAATATATGGGGGAGAAAAGTTGCAGAAATCCCTTGGATTAATGTTTCTTCTTGGTTGTAGAATTTTACATGAAATATTATAAACAGGCAGCCAAATCCCACAGAGATATTATTTTTCAGAACTTGTATCAGGGTGGTACTGCTCTTGGCAGAATTTTTCTGTGTCTAGTTATCATTTGCAGATTTTATGCTACTTTTATTATGTCATTTTAATAAAAACAAGATGATCATATTAGTGAGTGTGTGTAAGAGAAAAGTCCAGCCTCAAAAAACTCAACTGTATTTCTTGTAGATAAATTCTCCACCTGGGCTTGACAAGGAGTCATGTGCCCTATCAGGAAGATAGCAGTCGAACTTAAGATGGTTTTGTTTGAGTCAAATGATCAGGCCTCTCTTGTTTTATCTTAAACTTGTGGAGAAGGTTTATGTTTCTGATGAGGGCAGTCAAATAATGCACTGGTAACCTAAGCTGGTTTATCCTCTTCTGTGGAGCATGTTACATTATACTTTACCTTTCAACCCCAGGGGATAATCTAAGTTATAAGGTGTTATGTGCTTCCCTGAACTGAGGTCCATTTTTCAGATTAGCATTGGAAACTTCACCTTTGAAATTGGTCTTCCATCGAGTGTTTAGAGGTGACTTTGTGGTAGGGGGTTCAGTAGTTATCATAAGTGCTTACATTTTCCTTCTGTTTTTTTTTTTTTCATTGTTCTAATATGTAGTATCACCCTTTTGGAGCATCCTCTTCACATATGTAATCTGTATCTTAATTGGCAGTACTGATTTCCATTAGCTTTTCAAACTACAAACCTAGGAGTCATTGATTCTTTATACTTATTAAGTTTCACCACCTAGTTTCATTTTCCATCTGACTCTGTTTCTATCATTTGTTTCCATTAACTTGTTTACTATAGAATTCACTAGAAGAGAATTAAGTCCTCTTTGAAAAGAGGGCTTCTATAACTAAGCTATTTTTTATATAAACAGAAGGAAAAAGTAAAACAAAAGGGAAAGGAACCTTAAATCCTCCCATACATTTTTCTAATAAATTATATTACAAAAATTATATCTTTTCCAAAGTGATAAAAAAGAATATTTTAAAACAATGAATTATAATTCAATATGTTTTTTGTTCTTTTGATTTATAATATATTTTTTATTTTTTCTAAAAATAATCACTGTATATCATAATGACAGAGCATGTATTATAGGAAACTTCAAAAGAGAGATCAGAAATAACATTTTTTTTTGAAAACACAGAAACCATAGAATGGACTTAGTTTTACATTTAATCTGATGTAAAAGAGTGGATACAATTTAAAAGTAAATTACATTGAGTTTCCTGGTAGCAAAAGGATGATAGGAAGAAGTATATCATTTTTCAAAAGATATCCATTTAGATCTTTTCATATAACTTTTCACAGGTAAATGGGCAAGCCTCAGATTTAAGAAAGACTTCTAAATTCTTTGCAATGTGGAATCTGAAACCCTTTATGTATCTGAGACAACCTGTCTCCCATGATACTTCTTCACCTTCCCTGAATCACATATTTAAGTGATCCTCAAATTAAACTATTGATTCCTTGTAAAATTCAACAGTAACAATGATGACACTGGCTTAAGTTAATCAAACTTTCCCAGAGTTTAAGAAGTTTTTTAGGTATGAATACTTTTAGAAATCATATTAATTTTCTTAGGAAACTAAAGCTTAATTAACTAAATTAATGTATTTATATACCAAATAATTAGATAATAACATGAAATTGATATGATTATCAAGAACTTAGCACAAATTCTGACTACAAAGTTACATATAGTTTGCTATTAAGATTTTCAATGATAGAATTTACGTCCTTTTGAATTCAGCACTTTAAAAAATCCTAAAATGACTTTTAACTATGGCAGAGTAAATTCACATAACTATCTTTAAGAGGAAATAGTTACAAAATGTGAACTCAGAATTCTAGAAAGCAAAGTTAAAAATCTTTGTCTTTTTCTGTTTTTGACTTCCACATTCCCTATAAAGCCTGATTAGTGATTTAGTTCACATAACTATCACATTTCCTTAGCATTTAAATTTTTCAAAATTTCTTTTACACTGAGCCTTTTAGGTGGTTTGGTGCACAGTTCTTTGAGGTTTATCCTATAATTAAACCTGTGATAAGCAAAGAAAAACATACCCTTTTTCTCCAGTAGTTCTGTATAGATTAGGCACTGCCTAATTATTAGCAGTTAGAGCCCAGAATACCTTGAAACAAATGGACTGGTATTCTGTACAGAAATACAAAATGTATATGTTGACCAGCCTTTTCTTTCCATGGTTCCCAAATCTCTGTAAACAGATTCTTTAGAGCAGGGTGTAGCTCTTCCACGCAGGTGAATGCTATACAGGCTGCCAAAAACATAACTGGGCCAAAGTTCACAATAGTTTGATGAATAAACAAAGGTCACAAAATCTAGAAATACAGGCAGTCTTACTAGGCTTCATATTTCTGCTGACTCAATTTCTAAGAAAAACAGAATTAGGTGTCAGTAACCAAACAGGGTGTTCTTTTGTGAGCATGTGTGTTTAATGTAAGTTAATTATATTGTGAAAGGTACTTTTTCTGTGACTGCATTCATTCAAAAAAGATCACAATTGTAAGATTTATGAAAAAAATATTTTAGTTCACTTCCATTTGGTGCCATTCAGTTAACCCAAACTCTGTGGTGGATACAGAGATAAACGAGGTGCTAAAAATGTAGTTGGGGAAAATAGCACAATTCACTTATATATAGTATAAATTTAAATGTGACAAACATTGTAAGTATTATAAGAGTACTGTGAAATACATGTGTTGCAGAGGTTGATTCTCTTGAGTAGATCAAATATATTGCCTGAAACTTAAAAAAAAGTGTACAGTTTTCACATGCATTGATCTTGACAATAGATATATTATTAGCAACATCTTTTGTTGTTTTGCTTTTTGCATTTAATTGAGATTGGAGAGAAGGTAGGACTTCTCACATAAGTCTGTGTGTATCCACTAAATTCTTTAATTTGAATCTTAAAGTCCTTCACAATTTAGCTACCTATCACATGTTCTAAGTTCTGCTATTGTTTTCTTACATATGTAAGTTATATTTCTTACATATGTAAGTTACATATGTAAGTTACCCTTACATTCTATTGATTGTTTACTTTCTGTGCAGAAACATTTTAGTTTTATTAGTTTTATGTTGTCCCACTTGTCTATTTTTACTTTTGTTGCTTGTGTTTTTGGTATCATATCCAAGAAATCATTTCTAAGACCAATTTCATGAGTTTGTTTTTTCTTTTTTATTCTAGGAGTTTTATAGTTTAGGTCTTATATCTAAATCTTTAATCCATTTTGAGTTGGTATTTATGTATAGTATAGTTAAAGATCCAGTTTCACTCTTTGGCATTTGGATATCCAGTTTTCCTAATACCATTTGTTGAAGACTTTATTCTTTCTCATTGTGTATTCTTGACACCTTTGCCAAAGACCAGTTGATAGATGTGCATGTTTATTTCAGGGCTCTCTACTGTATTCCATTGTTGTGTATGTCTTTTTTTAAGCAGTACCATACTGTTTTAATTATGTAGCTTTGTATTATGTTTTGAAATCAGGAAATGTGAGGCCTCCAACTTTGTTCTTATTCCTAGAGATTGTTTTGTGTGTTCAGGATCTTCTGTGGTTCTGTATGAATTTTAAGATTTTTTTATGTCTGTAAAAACGTTGTTGGATTTTTGATAGGATTGCATTGAATCTGTAGTGTGTTTTGGGTAGTATGGACATTTTAACAAACTGAGCCTTCCAATTCATGAAAATGAGATATTTTTCCATTTATTTGTGTCCTCTTTAATTTCTTTCAGTAATGCTTTTAGAATTTACTGTGTATAAATTTTTTACCTCCTTGGTTAAGTTTATTTCGGAATAAACTTTTCTTTTTATTTTATCTTTTTTGATGCTTTCATAAAAAGGATTGCTTTCTTAATTTACTTTTCAGTTTGTTTGTTGTTAGTGTATAGAAACAACAGATTTTTGTATGTTCAGTTTTTATACTGCAACTTTACTGAGTTCACTTATTCTGTGTGTATGTGTGTCTCAGGTCTTTAGGGTTTTCTACTTATAAGATCATGTCATCTGCATATGGAGATAATTTTACTTCTTTTCCAATTTGCATGCCTTTTATTTCTTTTTCTTGCCTAATTGCTCTGACTAGGACTTCCAGTATTGTGTTAACTGGTTCCTTGTTTTAGAGGAAAAGTTTTCAGTTTTTCGCCATTGAGTGTGATGCTGATTGTGGGCTTTAAGTTTATATTGACCTTTATACTTGTGTTATTATGTTGAGGTAATTTCTTTCTATTCCTAGCTTTTGAGTGTTATCATGAAAGGTGTCGAATTTTTCAAATGCCTTTTCTGCATCTGTTGAGATGATCATGTAAGTTTTATCCTTTGTTCAGTTAATGTGTTATAACACAATGATTGATTTTTGTGTTGAACCATCATTGTATCCCAGGCATAAATCCTAATTGGTCATAGTGTTTGATCATTTTAATGTACTGTTTGGTTCAATTTGCTGGGTTTTTGTTGTTGTTGTTGTTGTTGTTGTTGTTGCTGTTGAAAATTTTGCATCTGTTTTTATCAGGGGTATTTGCCTATAGTTTTCCTGTAATTTTTTTTCCTGGCTTTGGTACCAGGGTAATGCTGGTCTCATAAATGAGTTTAGAAGTATTCCCTCCTCTTCAATTTTTAAAAAGAAAATTGACGTTAATTCTTTAAATGTTTGGTAAAATTCACCAGTGAAGTCATCTGGACCCAGGCTTTTCTTTGTTGAAATGTTTCTAATTATTGATTCCATTCCCTGACTAATTATAGTTATCTTCAGATTTTCTATTTTCTTCATGATTTAATTTTAGTAGGTTATTTTTTCTTGCTTATCTATTTTTTTATTCTAATTGTTTATAGTAGTTATTTTTATCTTTTTTATTTCTGAGGCATCATTGTGATATCTCCACTTTTATTTCTGATTTTATTTATTTAAGTCTTGTTTTCTTTTTTCTTAGCCTAAAAAAGTTTGTCAGTTTTGTTGATCTTAAAAAAAAATGATTTAGTTTTTATTTCTTATTTTATTTCTGTTCTAATATTTATTGTTTCTTCTACTAATTTTGAATATTGTTTATTTTCTTTTTCTTATTCTTTGAGGTATAGTTAGGTTGTTGAATTGAGATCTTTTTTCTTTATTAATATAGGTATATAAACTTTACTATGAACTTCTTAGTATCTCTTTGACTTCATTCTATAAGTTTTGGTGTGTTGTTTGTCTTTTTTGTCTCAAGATACTTTCTGGGTTTTTTTTTAATGATTTCTTCTTTGGTCAATTGATTATTCAAGAGTATATCTTTAATTTGCACATATTTGTGACTTTTCTAGGTTTTTTTCTTTTATCGATTTCTAGTTTCATTCCATTCTGGTTTAAGATACTTGGTATGATTTCAACCTTCTTGTATGTGGAATGACTTGTTTTGTAACCTAACATATATTCTGTCCTAGAGAATGTTTTGTGTGCCTTGAGAAAAATGTGTATTCTGTTGCTGTTGTATGGAATGCTCTGTATATGTCATTTGATGTGTATCTTTTTCTAATTGATCTTATGTCTGGATGTTCTATTCATTATTGAAAGTGGAGTATTGAAATCTCTTACTATCATTGTGATTCTGCTCTCTACTTCTTCCTTCAGTTCTTTCAATGTATGCTTCATATATGTAGGTGCTTTGATGTTGGATACATTAAATTGTAAATATTATATCCTCCCAGTGAAATGACCTTTTAATTATTGTATAATGTCCTGCTGTGTGTTTTGTGAACAATTATGACTTAAAATCTATTTTGTTTGAAACATGTATGGCCACCTATATACTCTGTTTTGGATACTATTTACATACAATATATTTTTCTGTTCTTTTACTTCCAGCCTATATGTGCCCTTAAATCTAAAGTGAGTTTTTTTTTGTAGACAAGAAATAATTTGACCTTGGGTTTTTTTGTTTTTTGAAAAATTTATTCAGTCACTATGTGTTTTAACTGGGGAGTCTCATACATTTAAATGTAATTATTGATTAGGAAAGTCTAATTGCTATTTTGTTAACTGTTTTGTCTGTCTTGTTGTTCTTCCTCTCTTTTTCTCTCTTGCTGTCTTCCTTTGAGTTTCACTGATTTTTTTTTTGTAGTCATATATTTTAATTCCTTCTGTATTTCCTTTTATGTATTTTCTATGGGTATTTTCTTTGTGATAATCATGGGGCTTACATAAAACATTTGATAAATAGAATCATCTGTTTTAAACTGATAATAGCTTAGCTTTAATTATATGCAAAAGCTTAACACTTTTACTTCATTTATTGTTGTTACAAATTACATCTTTTTATACATTGAATATCCATGAACATTTTTATTGTTATTTTTTTATACTTTTGTATTTTAACTTCTATAAGTGAATTAAATGTGTTGTACACACAACTCTTGCAGTATTATAGTATTCTGGCTTTGTCTATATATTTTCTTATACCAGCAAACTTTATACTTTCATATGCTTTTGTGTTTCATTTCAATTTAAAGGACCTTCTTTAGCATTTCTTATAAGGCAAGTCTAGTTGTGTTAAACTTCCTAAGCTTTTTTTTACCTGAGAAAGTCTAGCTCTTCACTTTTGAAGGAGAGTTTTTCTGAATATAGTATTCTTAGTTGGCAGTTTTTTTCTTTCAGCACTTGAATGTATCATCCCACAGTTTTCTGACCTGCAAAGTAACTGTGGAGAAATCCACTTATAATCTTATAGTGTCTCATAGTATGCAATGAGTTTCTTTTATTTAGCTGCTTTTAACATTCTTCGTCTTTGACTTCTGACAATTTGATTATAATGTGATTTGGTGTGGACTTCTTTGGGATCAGCTTATTTGAGACTTGTTAGAATTCTCAAATATGTATATTCATATCCTTCTTCAGATTAGGGAAGTTGGTGGCCATTATTTCTTTTAATAGATGTCTGCCCTTCACTCTCCCGCTTCCTTCTTCTCCTCCCTCTCCTTGTCCCTGTCTAACTCCCAGCCCTCCCATTCCCACTCTTCTCTTTCTGTATCTTTTGTCCCTTAGTTTTCCTTTCCTCTTTTTCATTCCTTTTTTTTTTTTTAAATTTTATCTTACTGGATAATTTCAAATGACTTAGTTTAAAGCTCACTGATTAATTTTTCTGTTTGACCAAGTATGCTGTTGAATCCCTCTAGTAAAATTTTTAGTTTAATTCTTGCATTCAACTCCAAATTTTCTGTTTGGTTCTTTTAAAAAATATTTCTCTCCTTTTGTGGAATTCTTATTTTGTCTATGCATCATTTTCCAGAGTGTTTTGAACACCTTCATAACAATTATTTCGAATTCTTATTCAGGTACTTCATATACCTCCATTTATTTGGGGTTTGTTTCTGTAGATTTATTTCGTTCCTTTTATTGGGCTTTTTTCTTGTTTATTTGTGTTCCTTGTTTGGGTTGGTATCTATAATTTTGGGTTGGCATCTATATATTTGAAAAAAAAAACCCAGCCACCTCTCCTGGTCTTTATGGACTGGATTCATACACAGAAAAAAACATCATTAAATAGGCTAGCCCATCTGTTGATTCCGGGGCCTTCTCAAACCTTTTCTGTGGATGTATCGTCTCTGCCCTTAAGTATGTAGATTCTTAGAGGAATTTCCTGGTTTCTTTTTACAGAATTTTATAATCTCTTGCTCTCTCTTGTGTCTGTCTGGTGTACCGTGGGTTCTCTGGAGCAGCAGCATACCACCCAGTTCTTTGTTTTCAGTGGCCCCAGGTATCTAGAGTATCCCAAGTCCCATCAGCACTGTAAAACTGGTGAAATGGAAAACAGGTAGTGTCCTAAAAAGCCAAAGCCTTGGACACATGTTTCATACTCTTCTCTTTTCTCTAGAGGGAAAGGTCACTGAACTATATTGGCCTCTGTTTATTGAGCTGAAAGTTCTTTGGAGCAGCAGCATGCCACCCAGCTCTTTTTTGTTTTCAGCAGCCCACAGGTATAGAGTGTGCTGGGTTCCATCAGCGCTTTGAGACAGATGGGTTAGAAGCCAGTCCTTCAGGCACCGCATTTTGAAGAGTCGTGTAGTCTTCTCTTTCCTTCCCCAGAAAGAAGCTGCTAGCTGGAAGTTTTCTCTCAAGTACATGGCATTGTGCTGGTGGGCCAGAGGGAACTCTGAAAAATTGTCCCAACTTTTCCTACTGGCTTTGATGTGTATGACTTTGCACTTGCCTGGGATGCAAGAGCCTCTTAACTGGTTTTCGAATTTCTCACAGAAAGATCAGTCCATGCATTGCTGTTAAATTGGTATTTCTAAGGGAGAAAAGAGGGTCTGCCATCATGCCGAGGCCACTTTGAACACCATTATTCTTCTCTGTGTCTTTGGGTTCAGGGATAACCTTGAACTTTGAAATCATTTTGTCTGAATCTGAATCCAAGTTTGCTATTTATCAGTTTATAAACAAGTGACTTGACTTTTCTGAGTTTCAGTGTCCTACTTTGTAAAATGATTATAATATCTAATCACTCTTAGAACTGTTGTGAGGAAAGTCCCTGGCACAGAAATTGTTCTTTTTAATTCTTCTCCCCAAATAAATGTCTAAGAGAATAAAAGTCAAAACATTAATAAATAGTTAAGTTGAGGATAGTCACAGTATGATTATTATTATTATATACTATTTATATTTCTTTCTCTATATTTTTATTTTCCTATAATGACTATACATTTTTAAGTTCTTCTGTTATATTTAGGTTCCTTTTTGATTTGAAACTTCCTTTCTGGCCTTATTCAACCCCTGTGCTGATTTCCTACAATTACTTTACATACTTTTTTAAATGAATGAAAATTTATTCAGTCTTGTTCTAATACCACTGAAAGAAGTCTTTCATAATCAAGAGGTAAACTCATCTTAACAATCAAGGGCCTGTGGTTTTGTTTTGTACAAAGGTCTCATTCTCATCAGTGATGAGGACAATAGGCATTTTTATTTTTAGCAGTAAGTAAATTATCAACACACATCAATATCAGCATTTTACTCTAATCATATCAGAAGCTCTTTGGAACAAGTCACATTGGAAAGAACATTGATTTTAGCCACAGAACTTAGAGTATATTGGAACTATGCAATTGATTACCACAAAATAACCAATCCTATTTATTTTTCTCTTCCTGATGCTATCTACCATATGTTATATATATTTTTTATATCTTTAAAACCTCATAAGCTTATTGTTCTACAAAGTCAATTTTCTGCTCAGCAGGGTTTTTCTCCAGGTGATTTTAGCCATCACATAATCTTTCTTTGTTCCTTAATGTGTCCAGGACTTTCGGAAAGTTTACAAAGCTTTCTTTTATCCCATTACTCCTTGCTGTGAACCAGTAAGGTATTCAGGCTTCCTAATGACCCCATTTTAGAAGTGAAGAAATATAATTTCACAAAAATTCACAAAGAAAAGTAGTAGGAATGGAATTTAATTGTTTTATTTCAATAGATTCCAAACCTAGTGTTCTTTACTAATCTCCACACTACCTCCTTGACAGTTTACCATGCTATAACTACTATGTCAATAATTATTACCCTCTCCAAACTAATCTGGTTGACCAATCAGGAAGGTCAAGTCTATGTGCTCTCTGCTCATATACCTAGCTCTTATATTGTATGATATAGTATAAATTCTATTTTACCCCTTACCCAAAGACACTGATAGCTGGGCAGTGGCTAATGGGAAGAAGTAAAGAAAGCTTATTTTATCAATATCTGGGATTTATATAAAATATTCACTACATTCACCTTATTTATATACCATTTTTTTCAAAGGCAATCTTTGAGGTTCAAATTAGTCTAGTTTCACCTAATTTTCACCTGTCAGGCAAGCAGGCCTTATAGAGAGAGTATTATTATTCCTGCCTAAATGTAACCTATTATTGCTCTGAATGGAGTGGAGGAGGTGACACTCCAAGAACTGGGAAAACTTCCAGTCTATGGAAGTTCTAGAAGTTTCCTGGATCTTTTATATCTACCAATACAGAAGGGAACCTTGTTCAGAAGGGTGCAAAGGCTAATTATCTAGTTTCTTGATATTGCTCTTGGCCATTTTGATGCCTAATGAACAATGCAACAAAATGCTTTGAAGTTCTTAGAATGCTCCTCAACAACGTTGTTGAGTAACTTTCAATCTCAAAGCCTTCATTTTCCATAACTGTATTTCTTTTGTTTTTATTTCCTTTGGACACTGGAGTTATGGACTTGTTTCTTATATGGAATATAGCTTTAGAGTAAAATCTCTTTGAAAATTGTAATATTATTGTTATCAAAATACTATTATTGTATCAAGTGATAGCAACAATTTACATATATTTAACACAAATTTGGCTTTTATTATTCTAGGTCCTTTACAGATTTAATTCATACAACTACCATTTGTTTATATTATTTTTCAGCACTAAAGAATGACCAAAGATTTCTTGAAAAATGATGTCTCTGATATGAATACTTATTATAATAAAGCACTTTTATATACAATACCCCATTTACTCTCATAATGTAGACTACATTCCATTGGTCATAACTTAGTTACATGGCCCCACATAATTTGGAAGAGACAAATGTAATCTGTGTGCCATACAGGAAAGGAAACAAGATTGTGGATTGCATGTCATTGTGACTGCCACAGTATTGTTCTGTGTGCTAAAGAAATAAATAATTTTAATATTTGAGAATATAGGAAAATACAAAAAATATCCTCTTCTTCTTCATTTTTTTAAAGTTAGTATGACAAACACTAATACGAGAACAAATAAGAGTATGAGTAAGAAAAAATTCAGATCAGGCTCACTAATGTGCATAAGTGTTAAATGCTTATGAATAAATTGAATATCAAAATATATAAAATAATATGCTAATATAAGACTCTCAAAACTTTTCATGTGCAATCCAACATTCATTCATACACAAATATGACACTTTTTATTAAGTGACCAAAATCTTTCCTTTTAGGTTCTGAAAAATATCAAGATGCCTTTGATCACTATATTCAGTATTATGTTAGAAGTCTAAGCCAGTTCTGTAAGAGGTCTAAGTGAATTCTGTAAGGCAAGGAAAGTAAACAAAAGATGTAAAAATTATAAAAAAGAAGAAACAAAGTTGTCATAAATTGTAGGTGACAAGTAGAATATTTAAAAGAATAAAATACCAAAAGAATAAATTGTTAGAAATGAGTTCAGCAAATGTGTAGATATAAAATTAATGTACAGTAATCTAATGTACTAGCCACAGTTAAAAATATTTTTTTAAAAAATATACCATTTATATTAGCATAAAAACTTAAAGTAACTAGAAAAAAATATAATAAAATATTTTCAAATTGTGTATGGAGAGACCTGCAGAACTCTGTTAAAATAATTTTTTAAAAGACAAACAGACATATATCATATTCATAGCATAGAGGACTCAATTTTGTGAATGTGTCAGTTTTCCTCTATGGTCTATAGTGCCAAGGCATTTAAAATATTTATCCTTCAGAATTTGGGAGAATGAAGGAAAAATTTATATGAAACTGCAAAGGGCCCAAACCATCAAGATATTTTGAAGAGCAAGTTGGGTAAACTGGTCCTACCAGACATAAAAATTTAAAAAGCCTAAAAAACGGGACAGTATGTGTTGGTGCAAGGATATAAAAATTCTCAAGTGAAAAAAAAATTGAACATAGTAAAAGTTAAATGCTGAAAAGGCATTTGGAGTTTCACTAAGGAGGTATTATATATCAGTGGAGAAAACCTGGACTTTTCAATAAATGGAACTGGGACAATGGATTATGCATATAGGAAAAAATAAAATTGGATGACTATCTTTTAAAGATTTTACTCCAGGTGACTTTCACTTATATATTTGAAAACAAATTATAAAGATTTTAGAAGTTAATATATAAGAATATTTCTATATAAACTGTAAAGACTAATAAATTTAACTAATAAATTAAAATTAAGAACTTCTCACCAAAAAAATATCATAAAGAAACAAAGTTGAAATCATAGAGTAAGAGATTATCACAACCACATATATTTGACAGTGAATTATTGAAACATAAAAAAAATAACTCATTTAAAGGGATAAGAAACAAACTGCCCTGTAGAGAACCAGGTAAAAGATATAATAGTGAAAGCACTAATGGCCAGTAAACTAAGAAAAAGGTGCTTAATTCTATTAGTAATGAGGGAACTGCAAATTAAAACTACTATACATATAACTATTCATCCACAGAACTGGAAGATTTTAATTGTCTAACAACTGGGATCAGATAAAGCACAGCCTTATTATTTCGATCAAGGATTTGAAGATTTATTCTGACAATGGGGAATCCATTGAAGATTTTAAAGCAAGGATGTGATCAGATTAAAGTTCTAAAAAAATCTAACTTGTATAAAGGCTGGGAAAGAATATCATTGCTTATATGAAATGATGGTGAGAATGTAGAACAAGGAGAGTTTTTATCCTTTGTAGTCATCAGTTGCTAGAACCAATTTGGAAAAATAGTTTGACATTTTCCAGAATATTTGAAGATGTGCATTTCTTCTGACCCTGGAATTCCACTCTTGATCTATAGAGAAATGTTTACTTTTATCTGAAAACTCACATGAACATTTTCAGAGCAACTCTGATTAAATGGAAACAACCCAAATGTTCATCTAGTATAGATTGGAGAAATAATTCATTACACACACACACACACACTATTATAATATTATACTACCAGGAAAGTGAGTAAATTACAGCACACAGCAACATGGAAGAAATTTCTGTCAACATGATGTTGAGTGAAAGAAATAGATCCAGAATATATACAATGTGATTCCATTTTAACAAAGTTCGAAACAGGTAAAGCTAAACAATGTATTGTTTAAATATGCACACATAGAAATAAGGAAAGGAAATAGTTATCTCATACATAGGATTATGATTACTTCTGTGGGGAAGAAAGGACATTCCATTGGAAGAGGTATGGAGGAGACTTCTAAGAATTAGCAGTGTTATTATTTAACCTGGATGGTGGATATAAGGGTGATTGCTTTATTTTTATACTTAAAATAATATATCCTTCTATATGCTTCTGGGTGTATGTATTTTATAAGAAAAAAGAAGATTTTGTAATTCTAATGTTTTTTTGGTGGCTTATGCCCAATAGTCTTTTTTGCTGTTTGAAATTTAAAAATATAAGATTCTTTTATTTAGTGTTATTCTCATTGAAAATTTTAAAATCCTAAAACGTATAATGTAAAATGTGGAAATGGCCGATATATGAGTTTTGAGTTACTTATATTTTTATACAAGTAATCAGTATGAATCTATACAAATATTGATATTACAGTTTTGAGATTACTTGTGCCTGAATAGAAAACTTTTCTATTGACAGCATTCACAAGAATGGATCTAATTATTAAATAAACAATTATCAGCATGTTAAATAATTATAGTAGTTAAAATAATGTTTCCCCACTTCTACTATGGAAGTGATTAACTTAACTAAACTTTTAATTTGAGTTTTATAATTTATTATTTAAATATTATATAGTAAAAAATAGTAAAACAAAAACACTTCTTATATCTGTATGTAACATTGTCATGTACAAAGTATTCTCATGCATGAGGCAACAACAACAAATATGTTTTATTGAGGCAGTAGGGTGCGCCTTCATGATATTAGTCTCACAAGCATCACAGGAGGGATATATTATAATTATTATGTTTCAGTGTGGAAACATTGTGTTTCAATATTATTATTTGGGGGGAAATCAAGACTTGAAGAAATTAAGTAACTTCCCAAGTCAGACAGAGAAAGATAAATACTGTATATATGTGAAAAAGACAAACTCGGAGAAGCAGAATGGAGTAGTGGTTACCAGGGGCTGGAGGCGGAGGCAATAGGAGATATTGGTCAAAGGATACTATCCAGTTATGAAATTAACAAGTTTGGGGATCTAATGTATAACATAGTGAGTATAGCTAATAATACTATGTCATATACTTGAATGTTGCCAAGAGAGTAGATCTTTACTTTCTCACCACAAAAAGGAAATGGTAACTGTGACAGGATGGAGGTGGTAGCTAATGCTGTGGTGTTAATCCTTTTGCAGTTTATAAATTTATCCAACCAAAACTTTGTACACCTTAAACACACAGTGTTGTGTGTCAGTTATATCTCAATAAAGCTGGGTAAAAAAAGAAAAATAATTTCCCCAAGTTACTTAAGAGCCAGATAGAACCTGTACTTTGAGGTAATTTCAAACTCTTAGGCTGTCTCAAACCAGAGTTTATTTTTTATTACCACAAGGGCTGCAAACTATTATGTGGGGGCTGTCAAAGGCTACTTTCTATTTGTCTGGCATAGTGTTATCATTTTTTTTTCTAAAGAAATGAAGTGTTTTTGTGAGTGCCCCAGCTCATCTCAAATCATCCACTCACCTTAATGATCACATTTCAATGACCTCCTAAACCCCTGCAAATGTTTGGATTTTCTTCTCTTACACCAGCTCTTTTCTCCTAACAGCTCATCTTTGTAATTATTCTGTAAGGTGTGTAAAAAAAAAAAACAAAAAAAAAACAAAAAAAAAAACAATTCTTAATGATGTTATGATGGACCAGAGTCAAATAAACATAATTTTAAAAAATTGAAATTTCTTCATTTATAAATGCAAAGATACTCAAAATATAGGGAAAGTCAATCAGAAAATGAAATATGACCCCTCCCCCTTAAAATTAGTTTGACAGATTTCTCTCTCTGCCTAGGAGAAAATAAGTAAATGAATTTTATTGCTTTCACTGGCATCCTGGTTTTCCTTTCATCTTAATTAGTGGATCTTTTATTTGGAAAAAGAAACTTAACACCATCCCAGAGAAAGGGATTTTTCCTCCCTAGATTTCCTGATGTGAAACCCATTTCTCTAATGTTTTCCCTCATCATAGGGTGTTGACAGTTCTAAATAACATGTTTCCCCACCACTCCAAAGAAACAAAGAAAAAAGGATAACTTTTATCTTAGTTCATTTAAAATTATTCAATTATTACTATTAATTTTTATTTTATATATTGGAAACAAAATATTCCTCTGTCAGTGAAAGAACTATATTTTCTGTGTACCGTTGGAGTTGGGGATGGTCAGAATTGGGTGGGAAAGGAAGAAGATTGAGAAAAGTAATAGAAAAGAACAAATTATTGGCATTCTAAAGAATAAAATGGAAGAGAGCCTAGCATAATTTTAGTTAAAACATTGAGACATTCCCAGTTCCTCCAACCTGTAGATCATGATTTCAGCTTTTAAGCTTATGTAAGGCATAAAACTATCCAGTGCTGGCACTAAGCTCTGCCTAGCTGCACAAGCATAAGGTTTCTCTGTACTTGGAAAACTAAGTGCAACCGTCAGTTAGTTAGCATGATCAAAGAACTGCTCTCCTATCAGCCTGAGAAAACTCAGGAAAAAATTACTGATAGGTCATTTTCCCAGGGGACTCATTTGAAAACACTTGGCAAACTTACAGAGAAACTAGAAATAGCGTATGAAGCCAAACATGCTAAGCAGGTGCCATTGAGTATTTTAATATTAACAGTGTCTCTTAGGATAGCCAAACGACTGTGACTCAAACTGATCTATCTGCAGTTGATTATTATGAACCAGGTACTGGATTTCAGTTTGAACCAGTGACTTAGAATAACTAATACAGATTTACAGGCTGGTGAAACTGAATATTGTTTCAAGGGAATGACATTTTTTGCAATTTGATTAACACAAACAACTACCAGAATTTTACCACAATATGGTAACAATTTTAATCAAGGCAACTTGCCAACTTTAATGGTTACGGAAGTGTTCTGCTTCATTGAATTTTCCCAAAGAAACTTTTAAAGAGCTGATCTCTTTTTAAAAGTATGTCATCATCAATCAGAAAAAAGGAAATATTCATTTCAGTCACTAGAGTAGGGGTTCCCAACCCCTGGTCCACGGATCAGTACCAGTCCATGGCCTGTTAGGAACCAGGCTGCACAGCAGGAGCTGAGTGGTAGGCAAAGGAGCAAAGCTTCATCTGTGTTTGCAGCAGCTCCCCAGCACTAGCATCACCACCTCAGCTCCACCTCAGATCATCAGGCATTAGATTCTCATAGGAACACCGGTCCCTGGTGCCTAAAAGCTTGGGGACTGCACAACACTAGATTCTTCACTAACACATTTTATTAGTGAGCTGGCCGATGAATGCAAACTTTATCAGGTGCACTGTACTGGAGATATAGATGGTTACCTTGAGTTTACCCTCTCATCTCCCAAATGGTACACCTATTCTAAAGTCGGTGGGTAACCTATTAGTTCTGCTAGTAATATTTTTATTAACTACATTGCATTAATTTGGAGTTTTAAAACATTGACAGATGTTCTAATTTTGGAATTTGACTTCCCCCCACTCAAAACCATGTAAGTATGTAGTAGAAATAATTTAGTGGATAATTGTATATTGTTAATGATATGATTTTCCACAATTTATCCTATTAATGGAAGAAAATCATTTCATTATATTTGCTTTTGCTATCAGTAGTACATTGAACTTTGTTTACATTTATCATCATTTACATTTGTGTAAGCATTAATCTATTTCTCTTGGATATGAACAGTAGATAGAGCCAAACTGCTCTTTAAAGTGTCGTTACCAATTTATACTTCCGCCAGGATGAGAGATAGCATTTCTTCATATCCATTTCAATACCTGGGATTTCTAGACTTTTTATGAAGTTCCATAAAACTGAGATGTAGAAAGTTGTATTTTATTATTTTATTTGCATTTCCCTCACTACCAGTGAAGTTGAACATCTTTTTACAAACTTATTGGCCATCTTTGTTTCTTCTTCTGTCTATTCAATATCCTTTGACCGTTTTGTTTCTTCTTCTGGCTATTCAATATCCTTGGACAGTTTTTCTTGTCCATTGTTGTCTTCTTTTTTGTTGATTAATCATAATTTAGATTGTGATTTTTTTTGTCAATTATATGTATTTAAATAATAATGACACACTCTGTTATTTAACTTTTAATTTTGCTATGGGTGTTTTGTTTTGAAGTTTAAAGTGTCTGTTATTGAATATATTAATCTTTAAATTTATGATCAGCATTTTTTTGTGTCTCATGTAGGAGATCTTCCTTAATCCAGGCTTATTAAAAATACTATATCAATTTTTTCATTTAAGATTTCATAGGAAATCTTTTTTTCCCCATCATTTATTCAAAAAGTCAGTACTTTGTAATGTTCCTCTTTCACATATTAAGTTCTCATTTGTGTATGTGTTTATATCTGGGCTCTCTATTCTGATCCTTTAGTCTGTCTGTTTATACCTATTGTTCTAATTTATGTATTTCTTCCTACTGCTCCATATTTTCTTACACTCCTGGTTTCTGTATTCTTCCAAATAAATTTGAGATTGATTTGTTACATTCTATGAAGAGCTCTGTTGAGATGTTAATTGATATTGCATTAAAATCATAGGTTAATTAAATTTATACATTAATAATGTCATTAATATTGTATATCTCTCTATCACTTCCATAGGTTCTCTTTTGCCTGCCTTAGTAAATTATAAAATTTACTACATACAGACATTACTTCAGCTTTTTTAGCTATATCCCTAAGAACTTTATAATTTTTGAAGCAACTTTATATAAACCATACATTTAATTAATTTTTTGATTGGTTATTACTGGCATATAGAAACACTCATATAGATTTTACACTTAATGTTCTTATTTGCAAAGTGAATATTTTGGATTGTCTATGTGGTCTATCGTATTGCCTGCCAATGAAGACAATATGAACAAATATGACAAAGATTTTTTTCTTTTCAATTTTGAAACTTTTGTTGCTGTTACTTCTTATTCTGTTTAGAGTATATAAATGATAAAGTAGAAGTGAGAATTCTTTTTTTGATCCTGTCTTCACAGCAAATTTTTCTGCCATTTTATAATTAGAAGTATCAGTTAGAGGTTCTCAATGTACAGCATGATCAATATCATCTGGGAACTTGTTAGAAATTCAAATTCTTGAGCCCCAATCCAGACTTAATGAATCAGAAACTCTGAGGGGAAGGGAATAAGCCCAGAAATCTATGTTTTAATAAGACTCATAGATAATTCTTACACAAAAAAAGTTTGAGAATCACTGCTCTAGGTATTTCTATAAATTTTTTCATTTAACTAAAAGAAGTCCTATATTAAAATATAGCTATGAGTTTTTATCACATAACATGATATATTTTGACTTTTTTCCCTAAATCTATGAAGACTATATGGTATTTTGTTTTTAACCCATCAATATAATGAATTATATTAATGGATTTTTAAAAGCATCATTGTACTTATGAGACATCTCTACTTATTCGTGATGTACTTTTGTGGTTATGAATAGCATTAATTGTATTTTTAAAGTTAACATGCAAATCATAAACTAGAGGGACTGCTTCCTGAACATCTAAAATTGTAACCAAGTTTATATTTCGGCATCTGTTTGCTTCCTTCATACGGTAGATTCTGGTTGGGAGTTATTTGTTTGATCATCTTGGGTCTGTTTTACTATTAGCCTTTTTGCTTCACAAGAGCAGTTAGTGCTTCTGACATACCTACCTTTGTATGATTGTCCAGCATCAACACAGTGACACATGCAAAGCTATTACTTAGTGCAGAATTATAGTGGAGGAATGAACCTTCGAGATTGTTTGTGCCATGAGATAAGCCACATACAGGAGAAGCTCTCTTTTGGTTTTATGGCAGTCTCTGCATTCTGTGTTCCTTATCCTGCTATGTTCAGTTCTCCAGAGAGAAAAACACAATTTTCTTCCCTTAACATGGACTCTGCATTATGCAATATCTGAAATGGGCTTAGATTTCTGTATTTTCAGTGCATATATTTTTTGATGAACCACAAAACCCCTCCCCAAAATATTCCAATATCATGTGTCATGAGAAGTGGTTGCAGGAGAGCAGATGAACCTCAGTTCAGACACAAACTGGCTGGGTCACTGTGGGTGGGTTGCTTTAGGCTTTACCCCACTGAGCACTATGTCTTCATTTGTGGTGTGAACAATATCTAGCATGTCAGATATTATTAGATATGTGCAGATTAAATTAGAAATTATTAGCTAATATTTATTGAGTGCTTATTCTATACCCAGTATTGTTTTTAGAACTTTGTATGTATATGGATTTAATCAGTGAGATCATGTGAATGTGGTGCCTGGCTCAATGCCTGGCACCAAATAAATGGTACATAAAAATAGATTTAAAAATTTGTTCAATGAGAAGGTAGGCTGTAGGTAGAAAATGCATGCATATTAGTCACTTTAAAAATGGATTTAAAATAGTTTAAAACTGGGTAAGATATAGTTCTTGCCTTCAGAAGCTTCTGATTTATTATTGTATGTAGTGACCTTCAACAAATGATTGAAAGATAATTGTAATTTTATATAGATCTTACTGGTATTAGTGATTTATTATCTGTGAAAAAGCAAAGAATGTCATTAGCAAAATAAATATTTTAAATTATACTATGATCATTTAGAGATAGCAAGATTAGGTGGTTTAAACAGGGAATTATCATTTAGGTTAATATAAAGTCTGAAAGAGCAAACAATAATTTAGGTAGAGTTCCAAATTTCTTTTTACTGCAAGGACTGAAGTCACTCTTTCAGAAATTAACCATATGGGTGGGGCAGTCCTTTAGTGGAGAGAGTGGAATCACAGAAAAGAAAGGGGGACAAGTCCTGAATCATTCACCACAATGAATTTGTGTTAAGCTTTAAATTTCTGTCCAAGTTAAACAATCCAGCAAAGTGACTTAAGAATTATATAATAAAAATTATGTCTTGGTCAGTGGTCAGCCTATCTTAGACTGAAAGAAAATAAAAGAATATTTCTATCCAAGCCTTAACTACTCATAAGCAGTGCATGGTATAGTTTCCTCAGAGGTATATGGAATTACTAGGGTTGAGCTGGTTCCTGTAAAGAGTGATCCATTGGTTAGAGTTGCATAACATATGTATAGGACATACAATTTTTTAAACTGTGAACTTCCTTAGCATATGGCCTGTGAAAAACTGCTGGACTCTGAGGACTATGATTCTGAACAGGAATGATTTGAGCTGTTTCAGACCTAGATGCTTGATTAGTGGTGCCTTTCACACTATTTCTTGAATTTATTTCCATGTCGACTTATTAGTGACTATAAATAATCTGCTTACTCTTTGAAGATTTGCTTTTATTGTGATCCCTTTAGCTCAGGAATTTTAAAACTTTAGTGGTATTGTAGAACCTATTATTCAAGCATTCATTCAGCCAATAAATATTTATTGAGCATCTACTATGTGCCAGACACTCTCGTAGGTGGTAAGGTATAACAAGGAACAAAAGAAAAGCAAACTCTGCTTCAAAGGACCTCAGGTAATTTTTCATTGTTCTGCAGTGGCTGTGTGCCTGAAATCCGTTCTTAATTCCTTCACCTGGCTTACCCCTCTTTGTGCAAATCTCATCTCATATACTATTTCTTCAGGAAGCTCTCAATTCTCTTTCTCATATTAGATTAGGCTTCCAATATTAAAATTTTTATCTCATAATATAGTCATGAAAGCACTTATTACAATATTATGTTTTTAATTTTTTTTATTTTTTAGGCCTACAGCACTTGGTCTTTCTAGATGGTCTCTCATCCAAGTACTAACCAGACCTAACCCTGCTTAGCTTCCAAGATCAGACAAGATCAGGCTTGTTCAAGGTAGCATGGCCATAGATGCATTATTACAATTTTAATAAAATAGTTACTTTTGAATGTAGGCTCACTAGGCTCTAAGCTCTCTTAAGACTGGCACCACAATCTTTCTTGTTTACCACCAAATTCCTAGAGTCTAGAACAGTGCCTGGGACAAAGAAAATACTAATATAATCCATTTTTTAAGAAAAATTTGAATGAAGTAGATTCATTTCAAGTTGGATTTTTGGCATTTTATGGTAAAAGGCACTTCAATTTATTTTGTTTGATCCCATCTTGTAATCTTCCAGGTCACTGGATGCCTCAAGGTCTCATCCTTTGAAAGCTGAAGCACTGACCCTCACCCCCACTCCTACACATGTACGTGTGCATGTCCAGCTTCAATGATCACATTTATTCCCGTTATCACATTTGCATATTTGTTTAGCTTTTTCTCTCTGAATGGGTCTGGAAAAACTAAGAAAATGCTACAGATAAGCTTCATTGAGCACTTAATGATAATTAAACAGCATCAAATATCCTATACTCCCCAGTGTCTCCCTATTCCACTTTACTCAATATTGAATGATATTCACCATGCCATCTTACCTCCAATTTCTTTAATCTTAACTAGAGCAAAATAATTGTTATGTTTTTTTTTTCTTTCCATTTCATCTTTCTTTCTTAATCTCCCTCAGGACCTGTAGAGCCTAATATAAAATAAAAGTAGGGGCCTTTTGTTTAAAAAAGAAGAATTTCAAGACCCTGACAGTGGGACATTAAACCCAAAGTGGAATCTTTCTAAGTGTAGGGCCTTAAGCAGTTGCATAAGTCACACATCTAGAGAACTGGTCTTTTCCCTCTTTAATTTTATCCTTCCACCTTTTTTCTTCAGTTTCCTTCTATCTACCCTCTATTTCCTTGTTTATTACTGACAAACACTGCTGTGTCTCTTTTTTACCCAATGAAATATTTTCATCTTCCGAATTAGACAAATTGGGCAAATTGGGATCAACCACTGCAAGATAAAATTGGAAATATTTATAATTCTGTCTGATTTTGTGGGTAAAATCAACACCAGTGTCATTAAATATCTATTATTTTATTTTAAAACTGTATTCTTTGAATGAACTTTCAAGTTATAATGACCTGCTTAACCCTATTTACAGGGATCTATCTTAATTTTTAAAAAATAAATGGCTGTAAGAAATTATTCTAGGATGGCTATTTTACAATTCTAGGATGGCTTTACTTTACAAACCTGGCAGAAGTGTGACAGGCGGCATGATAGAGAAATAATCAAGGGAGTGCCATCTTTTCTGGTGCCTAGTTTCCTCACATTGCTTCCTGGCCATCAACTCAAGTTGTTTCTTCAGCCTGATCCCCACATGCCCCTGATTTACTTTGACTTTCATGATATCTCACTATCTTGAGTTCTGCAACCAGCAACCATCCTCCCCATTTCTACATCTTGTGACAGCCCTCAGCTGTCTCTATTAGACTCAGCTCTCTCTGATTCTGCACTTCTGCATCGTTTAGTGTCATCTCTGTTTTGCAAAAAACTATGCTGGTTTCAAAATTCAGCTCCTCTTTATGGTTCTACAAGAAATCCACTCCTATGCAGCATTGCAGTGTTCCAGGGATGTGACTTGTATGTTTAAAGGAAATCATGAGATTGTATTCCCTTATCTTCACTCTTCTTCCCCCTCGCTCATTTTCATCTTGTCTCTACCATGGAACTCTTCACATCCCCACTCCTTTCTGTAATCCAGAGTATAATTTATCCTCTTCTCATACCAAACAAGAACCATTGCACCTATCTACCAGTCCTTTGGAGTCTTATATTGTATCCTCAGATCTTTGCCAACTTGTCTAAATACAGTTCACTTCTGAAGAAGTATTTTTTGACAAATTATTATATATTTTTTATTTAGTTATAGCTATATCATAATTTCCCCTTATGGAAATCAGCCTTTTCTGTATTCCATAACTTCAGTGACCAGGAATTTAAATTTTAAAAAAATTTCAACTATTTTGTCTCATAGCCTTCATGAGCATGTTCTACTTAATACTCAGTCATTTAATTTTTAGTTGGGAAGAATGTTCATCACAGCATACCTCTGTTAGATTTTGATGTTAGGTTTTCTGTAACAGGTAAATATCAAAAGAGACCCTAGCCTGCAAATAAGACTGCCACTATAAACTATTCGGGACCAAACTGCTTCTCTTCTCTTTTCACTTTGATAGATTCTAACATTTTACTTGGGATTCAGTTGGTTTTGACTTGCTTACGTGTTTCTCATGAAATTTGGTACCGCACCATCATGATACACTTGGAGTCCTTTCTGTTCTAGTAACCTGCTGACAGTTTTCCTCATAATTTTTTTCTTTTAGGTTTTGAAGGTAACACATGTTTATTGTAAGAAATTTGGAAACTATTAAATAATATAAAATGAGTAATCATTTCTAATCTTGCTAAAAAATTCAGGTCAGGTAGGAAGATAATACAGTTTTTGTGGCAGGATGTTTTTCAGAGTTTGGGAAGATTGAATCTAATGTGATCTCCCATATATTATACCATATAGAGAGAAGATAAAATGTTATTGTTCGAACTTCTCATTTTACCATCATTTCACTGGGAATTAATTCTCAGTGCCTGGATGGAGCTGAGTCTATTCTTTATGTTCTCGAGTGAGGTTGTTGACATGAGGGTGGGGAGGAAATTAACTTTCTTATGTTGGACAGTAACATATTTAAACATTGTTCTTGATTGAAGCTTAAATCCTATGGGCTGAGAAATCAGTATTTTATACCTCAGTCATTACAGTGACAGAATTTTAGGGATGAGAGACATGGGTAACATGTAATCTAAATCAGGTATCCTAATTTGAGTTTATGGGACTGCCAAAACAGACATTAAACACTTTTCATTTTATGATTTAGCACCTTGAAACTGTTTGGAACAATGTAAATACTAGTTATAATAATCAAAGTAACAAATGAGCTATCTTTAGTGTATACTCTTCATAAAGTAGTCATGATCTCTATCCCAAAATTCTGACAGGGGTCTCATAGGAATTACTAGACTCTATGTATTTAGAAAATCACACTTTTATTGTACTTCCTTTCCCAAAATGATTAAAGCCACAACATTTTATAAAATGAGACACAGTAAAGGAAGAGGGAGCCAAAATGATATTAGTTATGGGATTTCTCAATGCAATAATGCAAGATTCTCATTGTTCATCTTTCCCTCCCTCTTATAGTCTTCCCTCTCTCCTTCTCTCCCTTTTTTTTCCCTTCATTTGCTTTTTTAAAATTATTATTTAAAACATTTTCCCCCATTGGTAACATTTTAGGAATTTCTGACTTTCAGTGTTGTCCTACTGCCATCTGTTCCCCATCTCCTAAATTGTATTACAAGAAAGAGAATACTTTGCTGGGAAATGTCTTGTAATTTTTGGAATCATAGCAAAGATGATGATTTACTTAAATTTACCCTGTTACTCATAAAAAACTTTTCATCCCATGAACTATGTTTACTTTGTTAAATATGCTCTAGTATTTTAATGCAACACATACACAACCAAGCTTTTTCAGTAGAAGTACTTTTCTGTACTGAGGACGTGACTTCATCTTTCTAAACCTGCTCTGAGCTATAGATTTTATAAAAATCAGGAAAATAAAGGTTAAGAGGATATTTATTTAAATTTCCATCTTCTGTAGTATGTGTCTTGACAATATCTCTTGCCACTAATTAAATTAATCTCTGACTTTTTCTCTGTAAGTCTTAGTTTTCCTTACTGCCCAAAATACCTTCTTTTCTTTGGCGTCCCATAAGGAAATCCTCTGAAGTTTCACACCAGATAATCTGGGACTGTTGGAATTGTGTGTTCTCTTTCCAGGTTGCATTTTGAGAAAGCTCTGCTGAAAAAGCTTTGTGTTTATTTCTAAAACAGTGGAACCTGTCCAACCACATGTCCAATTTGTCAAGAAAATCTGACTGAAACCCTTCACTATCATACATTGGTGAAATAATTTGCCTGAAGGGGAAATGGCTCATTAATAAGAGGAATGAATTACACAGTGTTTTTGCCTAATACTCACACAGCTTCTTCCTTGTAACATACATTGCTGACATTTGCTTCGAATTATCTATCTGCTCAGTGAGGTTGTATATGAGAACTGAAGCAACGTCTAGCTGTTGCTACACATTGTAGATGCCAAAATCACTTTAGGAAACTGATCACAGGGTAGTAGATTGGAAAGCCTTTTGTGTTTCCTCCTAGAGAGACTAATTACTACAAAATATATGTGTTTAGGCTCATAGGCTTCTTCTAAGACCATAGGCCTGAATTCAAATTCAAAGGTAATAGACTTGTATTTCAAGAAACAAAAAGGCTAGTTTTGTACTAGACAGCTTATAGTATACATATTTAAATCATTTCCTACTCTTATCTAAAGGGGTTGCTTTCCAGCAGTTAGATTTGTTTTCACTTGTAATGACCAGCATTTAACATATGATGGGATTGGGGCAGTCTCTCTTCCTCGCTTGCAAATTGAGAAGAGACCAAGAAATACTACATTGAATTCTACAAGTGTTTGGAAGTTTTACAATTCAGGAGTATAGGACATCTATATTCTCCTGTATGCACTTTGAAGCAAAGAAAGCCAGTTTTTACAGAGAGATGTACATAAAGAAAGAAAGTTGAGAGAATTCCACCAAGATTACTGATGTCTTTCCTATTCTCTGAGGATGCCTGAATTCCTTTTTTTCCTTCTTCTTTCCTATTTGAGCTAGCTTGAGTAACTGCCAATTATCTGTAGCTGAAGTCTTGACTAATATCTAAGTAAATACAGGTAGATGCTCTTTATATTCCCATTTAGAAACTGACATTGATTTATATTTTTGAACAGAAAACAGCCAGAGGGAAAATATTATACTTTAATAATATGCAGCAAATGAAAAACAATAATTTAGAGCTGATAGATCCCTTGGATTGCACATAGGCTCATGCAGCATTCAAGGAACTGGAGAACAGAAACATATCAAAAAACTGAAGTTTCTAAGGAGTACACATCAATAACAGCTTTAGTGGGAGTAACGGGATGAGTTAGGAACAAATATTTACATGGAAGAAAATTCAGCAATACAATGTTATTACAAGCATTATTTGTGAAAACAGATGTATCACTAGAAATCACAGCCTCTGGAGGGATAATTTATAAACAAAGCTATTTTAATTGCTTCTATCACCCTCTTTTATGACTGTCTTATTGGGAAAGTATTATATACAAAACAAAGTACCTGAAAACAAAACACTGCATTCTTTTTTTTTTTTTAAATCAAGAAACAATTTATTTGCTAAAATATAAACACCCAAGATCTGAAAAAAATGCCTTCATGGTGATTCCACTTCCTCTCCCCCACAGGCTCTTTATTCTTAAGATAAAGGGAAAAGTCAGTGAGTCATAACAGCTAATGAATGGAGCATTATAGGTCATTAGGAATTAGTCTTAAATTTTTCTCATATCTTATCAAGGAGTTATACTCCAGTGTTATCTTTCAAATATAATTTTTGACAAGTATGTTTTCATTTTCATGAAAAGTGAAAATAGACTTATTTTTTAATTTTAAAATTATACTTGATAATTATAATGTATTTATTCAGTTTTTTCATCACTTATAGGAATGATACTAACATTTTAGCATAAAAATAGCAAAAAAAAACCCCCACTATTCACACATGTAGTCGTTGAATTTAATCCTCATTGTTATTTGTTGAAAAACAAGCGTCATTTTTATTCTTAAAGTTAAAAATGGAGATGCAAATAATTCATGGAACTTGTCCACAGTTCTTAGCCAGGCTTACTGAGGAGGAGGTACTAGGCACACATTAACCAGAGAGCAGGCCTAGATACATGGGGTTATCAGGAAATGGGCACAGACTACCAAAAGGCAAACTATATTGAGCGTCTTAACTATATGCATTTTGTGCCTTTGCTCAACATTGTATTAATAAGTTTCATCTATTTGTAGCTATTGTTCATTTACAGTTTATATAATATTACCTTGTCTAAATATTCTAGTTTATATTCATTGTAATGTTTAGAGACATTTGAGCTGTTTCCAGTTTACAGCTATTATGAATATTCTTATACAGGTATCCCGTTGCACATTTGGGTGAGTTCTTTAAGTTGTTAACTATACATTTTTATTTAAATTTATGAGCTAATATTTGTTCCATACTTAAATATTTTATAAAAATAATTTTAGTTGTAATATAATATTCTAGCTTGTGTTTGCAGTAAATGTACCTAATTCTTACTCTTAGTGTTTTGGTTATTCAAATTTCTGTTAAAAATAACACTCTAATTAATACTTCTAGGAATATGTTTTATTCCTAAATTAGATTGTTTCTACAGAAAATATTCACTTATTGGTATTCTCAGGTTAAAGGTTATGAATATTTAAATATTTTTTACTTAAAAGAGACAGATGAGTTGCAAAGGTTGTTGTATACATTTATATTAGCTGCTTGTTTTTAGATAGAAAATTGTTTTCGGAAGGGAGATGTATTAGTTGACTTTAGGATAAAATGATCCTCACATTATAATCAGTTATCCATGTGTTCTCTATTATATAAGTCAGGAAAGACTTTTTCTATTTTTATAAGTCAGGAGAGACTTCTTCTTGGTTGTTAGAAATTGACTAATATCTCTGACCAAATTTTTGTTAGGCTATCCTTACAATCAGCTTTTTGGTGGACATTAACTACACTAGGTTGATCATACATGATAGCCATCTAATAATTTAATCATCTGGATGAGAAAGAAATAAATTAGAATAAATATGTATGACAATTATCTGTTAAATAATCAAATTTACCTTCAGAAATATCTCCAAATTATTTTTTTTTTTGCCAAAGATTGGTATATACATACACACAAACATAAAATTATACATAAAGAGGACAAAAGCTTTAAAATGAATGTTAAAGTGGAGTCTTTTTTGTCCTTGTTACCAGCTGATTACATTATTCCCAAGTCTATTTGTCTGTTTCTAGTATCATATACCAGGCTTCTCTGGATGACCATGACTGTACTTCTTGTTTATTTCACTCAGTGATTGGAATCTGGTTTAAAAATGCATGGAAATAAAAGATGATGAATGGTACTCAATTTTCTCAAAATTAAACAGTTATAAGTATCATGAGTCTGTGCAATTGTGGTATTTGTGGAAAGGAACAATGAGACAGTGATTATAAAATGAAGTCCAAGTCCAGTCCTAATAAGGCAACTGAGTGAGTTCACAGTTCTGCCTCTAAGTGTTCTGCAGGATTCACACTGGAAGATTCCATTTATAATATGTTTGTGCCTCTCAATTAAAACATGCCCTCCTTCTTTACCAGTCTGTAACTGTCTCTTGCTTGTTAAAACAAAGGGACAAAGGTGTGTGTGTGTGTGTGTGTGTGTGTGTGTGTGTGTGTATGTGTGTATGTTTTACTGTTTTATTGTTATTTCTGTGTCTTAAATTCTTAATGGCCCTATTAGGTGGTAAGGCTTTTTATTATCTTTTTCCAAACTCTTCAGCCTTCTTCCCTACCCCTTGTACCTCGGTATGGTACCTAAATATATTGAATGCCTCCCATTTCACTAAAATTGATATATTTTCCTGCTCAGTTTCATTCTGGCAATCATGAAAGAATAAAAGCCTTATCATCCTTTTGTAATCAAGTCAGAATAATTTTAGGGGTCATCTCCCCAATAGATGTTATCTTTAATATTATTAACTGCCTTATTAATATCATCCCATAAGTTCCTGTGCTTGCTGTTAATATAGAACATATGATGTAATTGTTATAGTATATATGGTCTTTTGTCTTTTTCTCCTATTGTACAAATACTACACTCAAATTAAAGAGTATCTGGTATTTCAGAGCAGGTGTTGAAAATGATAAAATAAATGAATCACTAAAAGTCACCAGCCACAGTATAATATAAATATAGCTCTACTCCCACAATTCATAGTCTAGGTCCAGACAGTTTAAAAATAAAGAACCAACATATCTGTTTGACTGTTTTTAATTAAGTAAACTCTTTAAAATCCAGTAACTAAATAATGTAGATTCAATTCATGCTGTCTGTATAGCTAGTTCTAAATGTGGGATGATTCTATCGAGTTTTAAAAATGAAAAAAAGACAAATAGAAAAAAAAAACAAAAATAATAAAATGGGATTGGGTAGTCTTGTTTGGGAGATTAAAATGAATCTTTATGCAGAATCTTTGAGGGAAACGCTAAATCTCCATTCCATTCAGATGAATCAGATTATGCATAATGCATTCAGAGCCAGAAGTCAGCAAGCAAAGCTTAGATTTTATTGCCACTATGTCATGATGTACATAAACGATATTCTTATATCTTTTTATACAAAATGCTGTCCACTTCCTGGAGCACAGGAGAAGACTGGGATGCAGAATCTAAAATTCAGTGTTTTTTTTTCCATACTCAGAACAGAGGTGAATAAAACAAACATCTGGTGTTCAGATCATCAAAAATAAGGAGAGATTGCTACCTTTGGAGAAATTATGTTTTTTAATCTCTTGTCAATTAAAAATAATTTTAATCCACTGGAATTATCTATAAAGGAATAACTAAGATGAAAGCTACTTTAGTATCATAATTGTAGTGAAATTTAAAAGCACATCTAAGTCTTGATAAGGCAGTGATTCTTAACCTTTCTCTGTGTCACAAACCTCATTGATAATCTGAAGAAAGTAATTCTCTCTCTCTTCACAATAATGTATTCACATACATTTTTTTTATCAGTTTTAAGTATTCCTGAATCTACTACCATACAACTCAACACATAAGTCTCATATTAAGACTTAGATCAGGACAACTTCTGGTAATGGGGGTAGAGAGATATGATTGGACAAAACTTTCCACATATAACAATTAGAAAATCTGGATAAACTATTAATTACATACCATTATTTAAAGGCATTGGAGAAAGCCTAATATTAGAAGCTGGAAGAGAGTGTACCCTTAAAACTTTAAAGTATATCTCAAAAATAAACATTATATGTTTTCCTTTAAAAAATTAATCTCTGATTTAAAGTCGGAGTTCCTGGGAT
Organism: Macroglossus sobrinus; assembly: GCA_004027375.1. Classification (NCBI taxonomy): domain Eukaryota; kingdom Metazoa; phylum Chordata; class Mammalia; order Chiroptera; family Pteropodidae; genus Macroglossus; species Macroglossus sobrinus. The sequence goes on along the minus strand of PVKZ01001498.1, from coordinate 245,557 downwards.
TAAGAAAACAGATTCCCATGAAATCCTGCAGTGAAAATTCTGAAGTTAGGGTGCCAGATTACTAAATGTAAAATAATCAACTGTTGCTACTGAAGGCAGATTAGGAATGCAATAAAACCAACTTTATTTAAGTTACAATATTATTGAGAATTAACTTTGGCCCTAAAGATACATAGCTTTGAAAAAGGCTATACCTTCAGATTTCTAATTTCAAAACAATTAAATTAAGGGGTGATGCTTCTCTTTTCAGAATACTGACATTATAGAACATACATTTTTCTATGTGTCGATTTTTTCTGACTTGCTGTAGTAACTCACTTATGGGAAGGTGAATTTTAGTTTTTCAGATGTGTATATAGCTATCAACATAACAGGATGGATGGTTGGAGGCCGTGTCCTGCTTTGGATGACAATGATAAACTAGGTGCACAGATGCTGAATCTGTGTTAGTGATGGCAGTATCTAGCTAGTGGTGCAGGCAGTATTTCAGTAATAATATACCTTGGATGGCAGCACAATATAATGTAAAGGACATAGAAGTCTGTCATGCTAAACTGAGCTGATACCATTCCCAGCACTGTTGTGTTGGCTCTATGATCTTGGTTACTCACTGAAATACTTTCTCCTGCCCCTCATAATGTAATATACCTGATAAATGTAAAATACCTGATATGATTTCTAATATAAAATTAGTGTTCAGTAATGGTAACTATTGAAATTATTATTATTATTTTATTTATATAGGATGAAACTTAAAACTGATCCATGTCATGTAGATAAAGTTGCAGAGAGAAAAGTTAGCAGTAGTGTGTGTTGTAACAAGTCTGTAGTTACTATATGTCAATTTGTATTATCTGTATTACAGATAATACATTTAATGTATTCACAGCCCATTTTTTTTAAAAAATTAGTTTTTTTTTCAGAGTTAAACCATTTTTAGAATATTATTTTTTAAAGCTATATACTAAAGCTTATTTTAAGAAAAAGTTAGCAAGGACAATATTAATCTCACTTAATTTTTTATTACTAGCCACTTGTGGAATGGCTTTGTTTTGTGAGAGAATGTCTATAGCTCACTGTTGCTATAGTAAATCCAAAACTATCTTGAAAAAGTCATACTTGTAATATCTTAGTAACATGTGATTTTATGTTAAAATGAGCAGTTTCTAATAAATGACAATTTATTCTCAGGCTCAATATTAATCGATAGGTTTGGTGTGTTAAAGATGCTTTAAAAAAAACATGGATCTGAAGCAGTAACCCTTGGTTTGTCCACAGTAATTTACATTTACTTAAGGTATAAATTTCACTGTTTTTTTAATTGGTGTATAGTTGACATACAACATTACTAGTTTCAGGTATGTAACATAATGATTCTATATTTGTATAAAATTAGTAATAATCACCATAAGATTCTGTTTCTGTTTTAGAGAAAATGTATCACATATTTTTAGGCTTCTACCAATCTCTCAAATGAACTCTAGTTGTTATATGAATGGCTTTTCCCATTGCTGTTGCATATTCCTTATTTTTCTTTATATAGGAAAAACTTCAAATATGTTAGCATGTCACATACTCATCACAATCTGAAACTACTTTATCAAATTTATCTTCAGCTAATCTACAACATCTCCACCCACTAATCCATTAGCACCCCAGAATTTGAATGTATTATTATTTTTAGCACTAATATCTATAACAAATGAGAACTTATGCAATAGCTTCCTTTTTTTTTCATATCCATTTTTCACTACTACAATGATCTTTTCATCTATTATGTTTTCTCAGTACTTCTAATGTTATTCTTATATTTTTAAATATTTTTATACCCTTATTACTTGATTTCAGTTTTAAGTAATTGTGTGTGTGTGTGTGTGTGTGTGTGTGTGTGTGTGTGTGTGTTATACCAAGTAAGCTCCAAGCAAACTCAACCCTTCCAATGGACAACCCCAACAAAAAGATAAAATGTTCTTTAAATTATGTGAAGCACTGGAGAGAAAATAAAAACAGGTGGATTTTAGAGGAAGTTGACATTTGGAAGATGGAAATTACATATGGAGATTTTGCCAGTTTATGAGTTTTAGCCTAAAAGCCAGCCAAATTTAATTATGACGTGTCTACAATTCTAATAAGAACATGCATGCTTTCAGGCCTGAAGAACAGACTCTAAGAAAATCAAAGTCATTAAAATGTGAGAGAGGATCCTAGAAAGGAAAGAGACAGAAACAAGGAGTCCCAAATGGGGCGTAAAATTTTGCCCAAGACTTTGTCTGAACCAGACCCAGGAAAAAATACAGCTAAGGATAAAAGGCTGACACGAGATTTGAACAGCTCAAAGGACAAAGTTTACTTTTTGAGTCCAATAATCAACAAGTAAATTCTTCAGAAGAATACAAGAGAATCCATAATCTTTACAACATAACACTGACAAAGCACAGCATTAAATTAAATTTACATGACTTACAAAGATCTATAAAAATATGACCTATTCTCAAGAGAAAAAAAAATAATAGAGACCAAATTTGAGATAACCCAGATATTGTAATTTTCAAACAAGAATTTTAAAGCAGCTATTTCTTTGATATTCAAATATGTGATAAATAATATATTTACAGTGAATGCAAATATAGAAAATATTAACAGAGAAATAGAGTATATAATAAAGAACCAAATGGAAGTTCTAGAACTGTGATTTCAGAGAGCTAAAATAGAGCAGGGAAACCTTTACTCCATTGTCTTTATTTTATTTTTACTGTTTATTATGAAATATTTTAAAACTACACAGAAGGTAAAACATTCAGAAGGAGTATCCATGTACCCATTACCCAGTTTCAAAAAAACGAGCTCAACATTATAACTAATTATTTTTTTTATTACTGCCTTCTACATTTTTAACTAGAGTATTTTAAACTATAATCATCATGTAATTTATCCATAAATACTTTAGTATGCATCTCTGACATGGAATGTAAAAAATGTATATGTAATATCTGTGTTTATACCCATGAGAATTACCATGAATTCTTTTTAATGTTAAATAATAGCAGTGATATATTCAAACTTAACTAATTGTTCCAAAGAAAGATTTTTTCCAGTTGGTTTGTTTCATTTCAACCCCAACGAAGTCCACAAATTGTATTTGGCTGTTATTTATTCTTCTCTCTCTCTCTCTCTCTCTCTCTCTCTCTCTCTCTCTCTCCCCCTTCTTCCCTTGTTTGAAGAAACCTAGTTTTTGACCTATATAATGTTCACATTGTTTTTGTTTGATTGCATTTTCATGTGCCTTAATATGCTCTTCTATCCCTTATATATATCCTATTATCTGGCAGTTAAGTCTAGTGGTTTGATTAGAATAGAATGGTTCCTGCTTTTGTAGATAGTATAATTTAGATGTTGTTATTCACTACCTATTGCATACCATCCTTAGGCTCATAATATCTGGTTTCCACAATTCTATTAATTACTTTTAAACTGGAAACTCATCAGCCTTTCTTAACTTACGTTCTCTTTTCTTGATATCTTTGTTTATATTTAAAGACTGTACTTGTGAAGTCTTTTCCCAATACTTCTCACCTGTCTTCAGAATAAGCAAACTTTTCAACTCTTTTCTCATATTATTTCAAACGTAACTTTTAACCAAATGTCATGTGCCATCTTGAACTACTCAGCTAACTTTAAATGCAATCTCAAATGCAGATGCATCTGAAGAAGCACATAATCTGCTAAAAACATCACCGAAGAGCACCCTTTATATTTACTGAAGGATTTTGATATCACGGGGGAGGAATCTCACCATGTAGAACCCAATAATATTCCTTAACAGTCTGATGTAGATTTCCTTTTTCTTTAACAAATAATGATACACACCTTATAATAGCTTTTTCATCTCTCAGTTTTAATTCACAATTCTCTCTTGCATTGCAATTTGACTATTCTAATGTCTCCCTTTCATCATTGTTACCAATCTTCAACCTTCTTACCATGTCAATTCTTAAATATTTTCCCAGGTGCTTGTATTTTAACTTCAAAGCTAGTAAATACCTTTTGGGCTCACCATTTTGCCGCTATGGCCATGATTTATTTTATTTTATTTTATATTTTTTTCCTTGATCTTTATTTTTTTTTAATTTAATTTTATTTTTAAATTAACTTTTATTATGGTGACATTGGTTAACAAAGTTCAGTAAGTTTCAGGTGTATAATTTAGAAGTAAAGTATATATATTCCTTTTAGAAAAACATATAATCAGGCTTTGCTTACAAATGATACTCCTTAAAAGATGGAGAAAAAGACAAGGATCTATGTATTATTGTGATTTTTGTCACATTAGTTAGAGCACTTATACTTTATCATTATCCTTTTTTATGACTGTGAACTATTTAAAATCAAATTATGCCTTTTTCTTTTTTAATATTACCCCCAACAGCCCACCTCAGAGCACATCATAAATGTGTTTACTGAGTAAATCACTACTTGAAAGATTAGATTTGTCTTCATAAAAATTGTTTCTCATCTTCCCACATTTATCTCACTATACTTCCAAATATGTAAGTGTTGACCCAAAATAGTTTAGTTGCAAATTCTGCTTCATCAAAAATCTTAAACTGTAATATTTTAATTCATGAACTACACATACAGTCTGTATGTAAACATTTTCTCTTCACAAATTCAAGAAAGTCTACTATGCTTTATGAGGCTTTCAGTTATTTTGTGAGAATTTGATTCAATTCAATTCAATTAAATCCTAAACTAGAAACTAAAATGGCAGTTAACTTGGTAAGTTGAAAGGATAAAAAAAAATGCATAAACAATCGTATGTAGGTACTCTCAGTGGAGAGTGAGTCATTTGACTCAGAGTTTAATTATGAAACCAAGCAGAGCCACACATGAATAATGTACAAATCAGAAAGGTATAATTATATCAATCTGAGAAGTGAAAAGCATTATTACAAAATCAAATTATACAAAATCAAATTATAAACTTGTTTTGAAACTAACCTGTCAACATTAAAAGGCTTTCTGGAAAATGACTAGTTAGTGGGATATTTTTCTGGTATTAATCATATAATATGTATTTATTGAGTATCTATAATGTATTTGGTGCTAAGTTAAACAGATTCAATCATTCTTAGTGCTGTTAAGAAAATAGTTCTAGTGCTGATAGCTGTTGACAAATTTTTAAAGTCTTTTCATGGATAGATATCAGATATTATTTTATGATGATCTCAGAGCATGAAACTAAAACACATCGACTATATATTACAATTAACAGCTTGTTATCTAGTTATCTGAAATTATGGCATTTTGAAGTTAATCTTGCTTTATAGAACATTTCATTACAAAGTATTTCGAATGAATCATAATACCACAACCACCAAACAATAAAAAATAATTTATATAAGACCTTCCCTATAGAGCTGCTTTCTGTGGAGTAGTGCAGAACCATGTCATAAGTAAAGCAGGAAGTATGTTTTCTAACATTGTAGGGGATTTGAAAATTAAAAATGCTGTCCGATTTACTCCTTACACAGCCTTTAAAGATAAATTTTTAGTTTAATGTATGAAAAAACAATTTTGCAGGTTATTATATATTTTGCAGGAGGAATCTTCAGATTGAAACTTAAAACAGTTGACTATAAGTCTAAAGATCTTCTTACTAGAATAGAAACCTCACACTTATAATTAGGTAAATTTGACATTTTCCATAATAAACAACCTAAAACTTAATTCATGAAGTCTAATCTGAAAATGCCTTATAAATTATAAAATAATAGAGATACATTTTTATACATGAACCAGTGATCAATGTATCAACATATGACATGAAATCTAAGAGTTTTCACATTTAAAATAGCCTTTAAAAAAATATAATACATGTATTTTTTCACCTTTCTTTACCTTTGATATAGAATATAATCTACTTAACCATAAGAAAGTTATCAATAAAAATGGGAAAAGATAAACTATCTAGTCATAGAAGAAAAGTGAATGGCCAGCTAGGGAGAACAGATGTTCAATCTCACTAAATATTAAAGAAACTAAAAATAGCAATGAAAAATAATTTTTAAACTAAAAAAGTCAAAATGTGATGTAATATTCAGAGATTATGAAGGTGCTGAAAAGTGGACTCTTTAATAAATACTGATTAATTAGTACCTAGTTAGAAGGTAATTTGGCAAGCATTATAAATTTACTTTAATTTAAAAATATTACTGTAATGTTATAGTATTTCATTATACAAATAATACATGTAATAAATTTCACATATGCATGTGTATCTTGACAAAATTGCAGTCATTCTTTATAAATAGTATGACTACTTGTCACTTGATATTTCATGAGTTTTTATTTTAATGTATAAACTTTATAATTATTATTGTTAGTTATATTAACAATATCAGTTTCAGTGCATGTAGTACTGTTTAATGGGCATTTTTCTACTGTTAGATACTTAGGTTATTTCTACCTTACTAGTTTTAACTATTTTTAGCAACCTACATACCTTTTTCTAAGTTTCAGAGTTTTAACTTTTACTTATAGTTTGTCATTGTTTATTATGTGATTTTTAACCTACTATGCTTAAAATTTTAAATATTTTCTTCTCTAGCTCTCTTATAGTTATATTAAAAGTAACATTCTAGTACACATGCAATTTATTTTGCTTTATAATATGAGTTGTAAGTCTAAAACAGATTTTTGTTTTCAAAATTCTAACATGTTATCTCAGTGTCATTGATTAAATATTTTTCTATTGTTTTCAGATGCTTCTTTTATAAATGTTAAATATTTATGTATAATTTATTCTATTTCAGGAGATCTTTTTTTGTACTAGCAATATATTGTTTCAGTTACTATAACTCTTAAAGACTTTGTTATATGATAGGAATTTTTCTTCTTTTATTCTTCCTTTGCTTAATATATTTGTTCATACATTTGTCCAGTTTCCTACTAGATAAAATTTTGATCTGAATCTTTTTGCTTTTTTGTTTGTATTTTCTTCTACAACAGTCTGAATTACCTTAGTTCCATAAAATAAATTAATTGAAAAAAATTTACATATTTATAATCTTTCCAGTTTTCCTAGTTTTATATTATATCTTTCTGAAAGGTTAATACTTGTTTTTCAAGTAATTTTAATCATTCCTTATTAAAATTATTAAAGAGTTTATATATATTTTTCTTATTGTAAGTGGTTATCTACCGGCACATCTCAAATGATTCTGGCACATAGCAAGGTGATATATTTTTTTAAAATATTGATCTATGCATTTATTTTTTTAACTTCTTTATTAATTTAAAAATTTTCATTTAATTTTTGGATTTTCTAGTTACAATATAACTTCTCCTTTTTTCTTTCCTTGATACCTGTTTTTTTTTTGTTCTCATATATATATTTTTTACCATATATTGAAGACAATTTGAATAATGGCAATATACTGATAGTATGAATATTTCTTTCTGTTGATTTTAATGGCTGTGAAATTACTTTTACGTGGTAGGGCTTCACAATAAATTCAACTAAGTTGAATCTAGAAATATTTATTAAACATATATCGAGAATAAATGTTATGAAATATATAACATCCTAGGCAGTGAGGTGCTAAAAATGTGTGGTTCCACACTCAAATTGCTTATAAATGCAAATACTCACATAAACATATGTTCACATCATATTGTAACAAATTCTTAAATACTAAATCATGTGGTATGGTCAATGAATACTACAGGTTAAAAATGAGTGAATTTGATTGGATAGAAAGCAGAGGGAAAGGCATTCTTGAATATGGAGAAGGAAAACAAAAGATGTGGATATTTTATTCTCAAGGCATATTAAGAGAATAGATAAATCAGTCTTCAATGGGAGAACAGTGGGTATTTTCTTTCCCTGACTCGTTTATCTTGCTTGACTTACTCATGAGCCATGCCTTTGCTGGTCTTTAGAACTAACTAATGTTTTGGATAGTGGATAAGAATTTCCCTTTTCCCAAGTTGAGCCCAAACTTCTTTCCCTAGTTTTCTTTGTCAATATTACATACCGTTGCTTTATATACTGATTCGCTCTCTAATGTGGCCTCATTCTGATTATCTCCCTGGTCTCTGGGAGACCAGGATTGATTTTTGGCTTTGAAATTTTTTATTATTGGTTTTACTATTGACTTTTATTATTAAGAAAATCTTTAGCTTAGATTTTATTATCCATTTTATCCACTTAAATATTTATGATGTTTAGTCTTTTTGCTCTTCCTGTTGTAAAGGAAGTCTACCTTACACTGAAAAGCTAATATTGGGCATATGAAGCTTTTGAATGCTAAGGCAAGGAAATTCTTCTGCAATAGAAAACTCTTAAGAAAGAAGTATGATATAGTGTAGAACTATAACATAACTATGACTAGAAGGATGTTTTACATAAAAAATATTATTTGCAATTATTTTTTCAAAATGAGACTTATGTGAAATATGAAAGAGGGTAGACTTTCATAATTAGGAACATGAGATTCTGTAAAAATGTGAAGTACTTGCCTCACTGAAAGAATGGTTTACAGTATTTATTTAAAAGTGAATTGCTTAACTTAAAACAAAACTAAGTTATTTCCAGTTACCAAATAACAGTGATCCTAGCAATTAGTAATTCAGATTTCCCTGTAGCACTCTTAAGATGAAATCTTGTGGCAAAAACTAAATGTTGTTTGTTTTTCTGTTCCAAATTCCTGAGCTAAACCTTGAAATTGAATTCTTAAGGCCTTCAAAGCCTGTAAGTTCATATATGTTTCCTCATGAAACTTGGAAACCTGACATAGAAAAAGAAAGACATTTTTTACAGTGATATTTTCATTTTTCCAAAACATCATTCAATGGACTCAACTTATCTAGTCTTGCAAGTTCTTTGAGAGATTCAGAGTTTTAACGTTTCTAGTTGGTTAGTCATCTTAGAATGCATTGCATAAGATTTCAGCCATTTAAAAAAATCTGCAGTCTTTCAGAATTTCAGGATATTTTCATTGTGCCCTTCATTAACTCAAGTGGGAACCCCTTGCGATCAATCTAATGAGGACTTTTATTCTAACTGTTGGCAGATATTTAAGTCTGGAATGAGTGAAAATCCACAAGAATTTGAATGTTCCAAAGTTCTATAAGTAGTAAAAATTTGGAGGAACATAGATTCATGATAGAATTTTGGTAAATCATTTGGTGAACTTCTATTGAATTAAAAGGGTCTCTTTGATAAATGGTATAGATGACTATAAATAATATCACCAGCCATCAGTTTGTCCCCTATTATTTTCTCAGTGATTCACTTGACAAACCTAGTAGGAAAAGTAGGTCAGTTATAGCTATGTTTTTAACTGTATACTTATTTATATTAGCTTTGTTTTTCATTCTGTGATCTACCAAAGTAAGTCATGATTTACCTGTTAATGTATCTATAATGGACCTACAAGAAGAAAGTGATACATTATTTAAGTATTTCTTTTACATTTTTTAAATGGAGCTCCAAGTAAAATTTGGGGCAGGAAATGAACAATGTTTTAGGAAACCTTGATGCTTAAAGAATTCCCTATGTACTTTGGTTGGTTTCCAGAAACTAAATTTGAGAAAACAAAATCTGAAATAGCATCTTCTCATTATTCCAGACTTGACTATTACTGTAAAGCATATAGTATAAAGGAAAAACCTTGTTTTGCTTTTAAAAAATCCCCAAATTTATTAGCAGCATTATGGTACTGAGGACAGAAGAAAAACAACTGTGCTTAGTTTGTTTAATACACTGTTGGCAATGTGTGTTAACAGTCCTAAAATGCACGTTGCACTTTTAATCCCTTTTCTTGCAAGAGTTTTACAACTGCCATAGGAAATAAGGACATGAGAACCTCAAAATATTGTGAGTTCAGAAATGGTTTATATAAACAGCTCAAAGTCAGCAAAAGGTTTTCCAGAGACCCTTGTCAGATTTCTGCATACAGCTAATCAGTCAAAATTTTGTCCCACAGCCATGGCTTGCTACAAGGGTGGCTACAAATGCAACTATTTAACTTCTGCAGCCTCTATAAAAGAGATCATCAATAGAGAAGTTGTCTGGAAATGATTATTGCATTGATCATACAACTGTATATATATCTAAGTTATATTTCCTATGATGTACCAGTCTTAATTTCTTCCTTCTTACATATAGATTCCTTTACTTGTTTATTATGACAGTAACATCATTTGTTAAGTATTTACATGTGCAACATAGTACCCCAAGCATTTTCTAAATATTAATTTTTGAACAATTCTATGAGGCAGGTTTTATTATACTCATTTTACAAATAAGAAAACAGACACATAGAAGTATTTCAAGTTCATGCATCTAGTAATTGGCAGAACAGAAACACTTTGAAACCAGTGCCTCTACACATTTTATACTATTCCTTAATTGTAGATTGATGACTATCCTATCGCACTTCTTTAATGTCTTTCTTTTTTTTCCTTTTTATATTACATTATTTATATGTTAAGTGGAATTGATTACTTTTGTGACCAATGTGGATCAGATCATTTTCTGAAGCATAATTTAGAAAGATAATTTGGCTATAAGTTGCCCAAGAATCCTTCTCTAGGTGTCCTTCAAGACCTAACACCATATAATCTCTGAATTTTTTTTAAAAAGGGCTTTAAGGGCCCAGCAGAATAGTTACTCCAGTTCATTTTTTATGACAAAGAAAAATGTTAGATTGAGGGAATCATCACTAAGTCTGCAAGGAGTCTTTGATTAAAAAATACAAAGCTAATGTTTTGAGAGGAAGACAGTGACAAGAAGCTGGAATGCAGCAGTGATAAAGGAGTAAGAAATCTTACTTCTCACATATATTTCTTTGCATGAGTAGGAAAAAATGCAGAAATTGATAGCTAAAATTATATTTGATTTATAGGCAGGTTTGGCTGATGTAAAAATAATTGTAATAAATCACTCAGGGAATCTAAAAACATTAAGAATGCAACATTTTCCTACTGGTACATGATCCCTCATTAGTACAGAATGAAATAACGCAGTTCCGACAATTCTTCCTCCCACATTGGAAAAACAGGTACTGTGCATCATGTTAACAACTTGAAAGAATGCCAACTTTTGGGCAATGTTTGGAATTTAACTAGCACTCATAAAAATAGATAGATGTTACATGATTCTAGAACTAGCTCTGGTTTAGGTTGACCAAACCTTAAGTTAAGCACACTACACAATAATCCAGAATGATAGATGTTGAGATTTGAAAGAATGTTGTTTAGTGTTTAATGGGAGTGCTCTACTCAACATTTAAACAGTGATAACTGTGATTACATAGAAATAGGGTAAGATTGATGCACCAGTCAAATAAAAACTATATCCTGTTGTGCAAGGAATTAAAACCCTGTGAAAATCAAATTCTGTCTACTTACTTCTCTCTCCTTCTAGCTATCTTATTTCCACATTTTCTCTGAGAAATCCTTGTACTTTGAAAAACTGGTTTTAAATCTTCCAGACTTAATGATATTGGACCATTACAAAGGCATGTTGGCTATAAATATAACTGTTTGCAGAAGAATCTTCTTTTGGTACATCTCAAGCCAAAAAAAAAAAAAAGCACTTCGAGTTAAGTACAACATTTTTATGCTATAATCTGCATGCTATAAGAAGTTTTAGAGTCTGTAAAACTTGTTAAAATCTTAGATCTGACCATTACTATTTGAATGAACTTGAATAATTTCTTTAAAGCTTTACCTAGGATGGAAAATAGCATGGATTTGCTATTGTACCTGAGGTCATCAGACTTCCCCAGCAAAATAGTATTCCATATGACACAGTTTACAGTATTCAGTATCCCAAATTAACCAGGAAAATGAGTACGTTCATTTACTTGTATATTTATCCTGATTATGTTCAATAGATCCATCTCCTTGGAACAGGTAACAAATAAGTGCTATGTTAGCAAGAAGTCTATTGACAAACTCTAAACCATTATTTTATTAGCATTATCTTAAATAGTTCTCTTGGAAAATACTCCAGGATTAAAAGAGTTTAATGGTGGTGAGTAGGATTTATGCAGAGATAATTATATTACACTATGTCTCTATTAATAATAAAATGATGAATAAAATAAACCTCCCTAAGACATGCTTTTGATATATCCCAAGGATATAATTTACTGATTTTGCATTAATCAGCAATACCTCTTTTCACATTGGACCATACTTCTTATTTCAGTAACTATCATACTGTTTCACAAATGTTTTTCTTCATTTATCCTTAAATTATAAGCATTGTATGAGTAAGAAATATGTCCTTTCAACATAGATAACTAAAAATATTTCAGAAAAATTTTTTACTTTTTGGCTGTAGTTCAGGTGGCTTTTAAAATAGAAAAAGAGGCAGTGTTACTGGTTATATACATTTTATTAAAACTAATGCTGATAAGCACATTTATACTGTTTTGACAGTACAGAAAATGTATTTGAAACTTAACAGCTCTTTAAACAAATGGTTGTCAAATAGTAAACACTTCAAGGTAGGATAACTCTGAGTTATGAATCACTGAAGAAATAAGCAAATAAAAAATATTAACATAGAAATTAAAATACCCAGTTTTAAAAATGGCTGATCTTCCTCTTAACCAGTATTCTGGGGAGATTATAGAGCATGTGACTGATCCACCCATGTAAAATGGTTCAACTCACTCTCCTAAGGGTACAGTGTGTACTTCTCAGGAAGATGTACTTTAAGGGCTTCTTCCCCAGGTAGAGGCTGCTAGTGGTGTCATGTTAGCTTCTGGGAGCCTAGGAATATTTATAGCATTCACTGTGTTTATTCATGAAGTCAAAAGGAATGGGAGTTTTAAGAAAGCAATTGTCTTAAAACATACTTTGTGAAAATTGTGGAGACCTGGCCAAATCCTAATATACCCTCTTTTAATTTAGCTCAGAAATCCTTCTTGTTCAGGTATATACTTTCTTCTTTGGCAATGAAAAAGCATAGAACTAGAGCAGAAAAAGATAGGTAGAAGCATTGTATTAGTAAGGTAAGACACGGTAACATATTCACAGGTTTTGAAGATTAAGATTTACACATCTTTGGGGAGTCATTATTCTGCATACCAAAGTTCATTCTCTGGGTTCCCACAATACATGTCCATTTCATATGCAAATTATATTAACCCCATTTCAACATTCCCAAATGTCTCAATTCAATACAATATCAACTTTAAGTCCAAAATCTCATTTAAATCTCATTGTTACTTCTGGGAGCAATCTAAATCCATCATTCTTCCAGTGGTGCTGGGGATGGGGGTGTTGAGCTTGATCCTTTCTGCTGATGCAGTAAAGAATTACAGATCAGTGAAGTTTATGAAAAGTAAGATTTACTGAAGTACATTTTAAGAGAGAAATGAGCTACACCAGAGAGAGTTATAGCCTCCTAGAAGTGGTGAGGTCTGTCTTATATCTGGATGGTGATGGGAAGTTACAAGGGTGGTGCTAGCTGATTGATGTGTGACATTTTTTGATTGACAGTTGGGTTAGTTATATAACCTATTGTCAACTGCGCATGTCCTTACCCAGATTTCAGTCTGTTATAATTAGATTCATGAACTTCCAGACATATGTATGACCTTATAAAGAGGGTTTAATAAGGCAGAGGTGAAAAGAAGGTCACTATGCAAGTGTTTGTAGCTGGCCTAAACTGGTTACTCCATTATAGTCAGTTATTTCCTTGTGCTCTAGGATTTAGGGCTATTATTAATTGAAATTTTTTTTTTCTGGGAGATCCTAGGGGTAGCCTTTGGATTGGGCATCAGTGTTGTCATTTCTATGGTTATAGAGCCAGGCTTACGGTCCCATCACTCATGTGGCTAACCTGAATGCCTAACATCATCACATCAAAAGTCCCACTTTTCTTCATCTAAATTATCTAAATCAGGTATGAGTGAGGCTTCTGAAACACAATTTTTTCTTATGTCAAACCTATAAAACTCTACAAACAAGTTAACTGCTCCCAAAATACAATGGTGGAACAGGCATAGGATAATAGATACCAGCATTTCAATTCAAAAAGGGAAAAAAGGGAAGGAAAAAAAGGGTCACCAGTCCCAAGCAATTTTAAAATGCACCCGAGATGTCAACATTAGGCTTAAAAACCTGGGAATAATCCTCTGTGGTTTTCAGCTCTATCTTCTGGGCTTATGACTCTTCATTCTGAGATTGAGGATCTACCTTTGGAATCATCTCCCTTTTTTATCAGAGGTAGCACATATTTGTAGCTGAATAGTTTTAACATCCTCTCTCCTAACTATGGGACTTTTCTGGTCCTACAGCTTTTTTTCATTTTGAGCTCTGTATCCTTTCCAGTCCAAGCTGGCAATGTTATTGCTAGTATAAAATTGTCAATAACCTTATGATTCTCCTTTGTATGCCACAGGAATTTAAATCATTATGCTAGAAGCTCTTCCACAAGCCTTTCTTAGGTAATCTCATCTTTTTTTGCCTTCTGCTCACATGGTTGAGGGGATTCATGAGTCACATGTCTAATCTCTTTGAAGAGATCTCTTTGTGACTAAATACTTTGCTATTCTGACCCTTCTGAGACATTAGAAAAAGGCCTTCTAGCCATACTCCTGCCTTCCTTAACAGAAAACTTTTGCTTGATAGTGAACCTTCTAAATTTAGTGTCTTTTGCAATCTGAACACCTAAGAATTTTCCATTTTATCAAGTCATGGTTCATTTTTTATTAAGTTCTTCTCTCTTTCTTGTATCTTTCTTCTTGTATCTCACTATATGAGAGAGGGAGAAGAACAGAATAAGATGGGGTCAAGCAGGTAGAAAGGTAACAGATCACAAAGGGCTTTGTAGTCTATGGCAAAGATTTGGATTATGCTTGGAGGGAAATGGATGTACATTGCCAGAGACTGGCAAAATCCAATTTGTATCTGAAAAGATTACTGTGGTTGCCCTGCTGAATACTAGCTGCAAGAAGGCAAGAGTGGAAGCAAGTGTTCTTAGGGGGAAATGATGCTGACTTAGAGTGGTAGCAGTGGTAGTGTGAGAATTTGTAGCTCATTATGGATATATTTCTAATGTAGAATTTATGTGATTTACATGATAGATTTGATGTGATGTGAGAGAAAGAGAGCAATTAAGAATGACTTCAAGGATTTGGATTGAGTATTTGATTAGTTGTAGGCACCATTTACTGAACTGAGAAAGATTAGAGAATGAGAGCAAAATTTAAGTTTTGGATATGTTTAGATTGGGATGCTTATTAGACATAGGGATGCTGTGGGGCCTAATATTCATGAGGCTGGATATATACTTTTGGGAATCTCAGCACAAAGGTGACATTTAAAGTTGTGAAACTAAATGAATTCCCAAGGGAAGCCATTTTAGAAAAGAAGTGGTGCCATAATTGAGCTAAGAGGCATTCTTGTGTTTGTAGGTCTGGAGTATAAAGAGAAACCAGCAACAAAGTGTGCTGACAAGCAGGCAGCAGGGAATGAGGAGGTCCAAGAGAGAGTGAGGTCTTGGAAGACAAATAAAGACAGTCTTTTAAGAAAGGAGTGATCAATGTGTTATTTACTGCTGAGAGGTCAGTAAAATAAGTAAATACCACAAAATAACCATTTATTTTGGCATCCTGGAGGTGATTGTGTTTTGATGGAATTGGGGATACAAATGCATGATGGAAGTGTTTCATGGAGTTCCAAGGATCTTTATAATCCACCTAACCAAAAAAAAGAATCCTTACTGCAATTCTAAAGTTTGACAAATACGTCAAACTTTATGCTATGCAATTTGTGGCTGACTAGAAGTATAAATGTTTCTTTGAACTTTAGTTAAAACTTCTGAGTTAGTCATCTAGAGTTCCTTTATTTGTAAAACCTCTAAAATGTACTAGCTTTAAATAGTTTAAATTCCTTACCTTCAATTATCTTCTTCTCATTATAAGGCAGCTGAGTCCATTAAAAATGGAGAGATTGATATAACTGAAGAAAATTTCAATTCTCTGGAAGAACACAATTTAGTTCATGCAGAATAGTTCAAGAGGCACTTTGCTTTAATGTTTACCCCATTTTCTTATGGTGCTGACAGAGATTGAATACTCTAGGTCAGAAATTAGTCATAGGGATTCTTTAGTTGAAAATGTATTCATTCTCTTGAGACCAATGAATATGTTAGTAATTAGTGTTGTTTAACTGCATATTCCCCTCTTAGTAAAATCAATTATCAAAACATCATTATCTTATATATGACTCCATATCTCTAAATCAGAGACTCTATATTTGGTATCTTTTGAAAGAAAAATAACTGTAAAGCACATAAAGTATTGAAACTCGGAGCCAAAAAAAAAAAATCCCCTTAAGTATTCTGCCAATGTTTATTACAGTTTCTTTAAAATACAATGTATTTTAAAGAATGAAAATTATTCCATACACTTATATTATATTCTTATGTTTTTTTCATTTTCTTTCTTCAGAGGTGAAATTTGTAGAGGGCATGGGATAGACAAATGCCAGGAGAAGCTGATTGGGAAAATGAGGGTGTAAAAGAAATCAGCAAGATTGAATTTATAATCTGAAACTGTGATTTCTGATGACAGAAATTCATCTTCCATGTACCTGGCTTGATCTAGGCAAATTTTGGGTTTTGAAGGAGTTAGAATTTGCTCTTTTATACCTCTTATACTCTTGCTGTCTGCCTACTTCCCTCTTGTTGGGGATTTTCCCCTTGCAATGGGTGCAATCATATCATTACATGTTTCAGTACCCTCTGAAATTCATCAGTCTTGGTCCTACGAATATTTTCTCATCTAGATTATAAAGTATACTCTTTTATTTTAATCTGGCAAATAACCTGTGCTAAACATTTTTTGGTTTAATTTCAGATTAAAATGAAAAACAAAACAAAACAAAACAAAAAAAACAGCCCACCTACCAGGCTTTTTTAGGTTGATTGTAAAAGCAAGCAAAAAGGGGAAAATATATAAGGAACAGTTGGCATGTGACCAACTCCCAGATATACCTATAAGCACAAAACTGACTCCAAAGGTGTGATTTCAGGAAGGATTCAGAAAGCTCAGTATTGAAAAATGCAGGTCCCATTAATTGGAAGGAAAATGATTGGTCACTTTTTTCTTTTTGTCATGGGTTTATATTTGCTTTCTCATCCACACTTTATTTAATTTCAGTAGGTACCAAAGGGACTACCGCGTGTTTTTATTAGGAATAAGACAGACCCAATTTCAAATCCCAGTGTTGATGCTTTCTGGTTGATTTTACCCAGTTACCTACCTTATATGTGCCTCAGTGTCTTCAAACATAGAAAGGAATCTCCTACATCCTGAAATTGTTGCGATTAGCATTATATCAAGCAATTTATGAAAAATTACTAGTGTTAAATATAGACCCTGTAGCTTTTAATTGAAAATAGAATAATACATATCATTGCAACAAATAATACATTTGATAAGTGTGTAATAGGTATATAACAAAGGAAAGTTGTGAGAAACTATGTCTGAGATATGGGCATTTTCAATTATAAATAGGAAGACTTTTTGACTCATATTGTAAAATGTTAAGTGCAGAAATACGTATTACAAAAAAGTTTGAAATCTTAATAGATTCATTCATTAGTAATCATCAAGGTAAAAGAAATGTGGAGGATTAATAGTATTACATCAAAACTAAGTATTCACTATATGAGTTACATTTTCATATGTCATTTCAGAAAATTAAGAGATTATTTATCCATCCCAGATAAAAGGACTTCATAAATGAATAGCGATTCTGCTTCCTGCACTGTCTATGCATCCATCTATATGTATGTATCTATGTTTTTATATATCCTATTAGATGTAAAACACTTAAAAGTGAATGTCAACAAAATGTTACCTTAACCTCTAATCACCTTTGTACCTGATCTCAATTTTTCTTTGAAATTTGGGAGAATTATATATATTATCACGCAACTTAGTCTACAATTTGAGTTAGAATTGCTGAAGACAAAATGCAGATCTGCAGTAATAACACACATTAGAACTGAACAGATTGCATATAGTTGGGGCTTCCAAATGATTGTCATGAAAAGTGTGTAACAGCATTGTTATTTTACACTAGAAAGTTGTGGCCTAGAAATAATGCCTTACTTCATCCCAAGCATTTTGTTCAACCTAATGCACAAACAATAATAAACCTCAATGTCTTCTGGAGAATGAAACTCTTAATCATTTAATAATACAAGCAACAATATTAACTGTTATCAGACTTTGGTTTATTGTAAAATTTAGCAAAGTTTTTTCAGCAATCCCTGACCCTTGCTCAGAAAACAAAAGCAAAAACATGATTATTGCTTATTCTTTCTCCCTACTTTATTTGTGCCACTATAATAAAAGGGAGAAAAATCATTGTAATAAATAAAATTAGAGTTGTAAGAGAAAAAGGTAAATCAGCCTAGATAAGAAATATTAGGAGCAACAGAAATATCATCAAGCAGTTTCAAAATAAGCTTCTTTTTAAAAGTGTGGTTATATAAAAAAAATCACATCAAAAATGTAGCAGCAGAGAAGAAAGATAAATATAAGTTAATTGCACACCAATCCCATGCAAAAGACTAGGTCATTAGCCAAAGCAGTAGTATTCAGAATCCAATTTGGGATGCTTGTGCAGTGCCTGGGAGTCCTCTGTTATGGAGTTGTCACCGAATTGTTCCAAGTCTGATGGGGTTTGATGGCCTGAGACATCATCTGCCAACGTGTCCAGATAGCTCCCCACAGAGATACCGTCCAGCCCATCACTGTCATCATGTAGGCTGTTGTAGCTGCCATGTAAGGAGGTGCTCTGACTCTCCAATAAACTGCACAGGC
Organism: Macroglossus sobrinus; assembly: GCA_004027375.1. NCBI lineage: Eukaryota > Metazoa > Chordata > Mammalia > Chiroptera > Pteropodidae > Macroglossus > Macroglossus sobrinus. The sequence goes on along the minus strand of PVKZ01001498.1, from coordinate 226,694 downwards.
TGCCACTGAGACTGCTGCCTCGGCTAGTAATAGTGGCTTTCTCTTCAATCATCCACTTGATGGACTCAATGCTCTCATTGATAACGAGCAACTGGCGCATGAGCCTGACATCTGTGGCTCTGAGATTAACCTGTGGAGAAGGGGGAGAAAGGAAAGACATGACAATTATTCTACATTCATGAAAGACCCGAAATTCATTTGGATTCTGTCTTCTTCAGTGTATAATTTTAAATTCACAGAATTAAAATATAAATTCACTTGATCTCAGGATGTTTTTGAAAACTGTTGACCAGTGATAGGAGTCATAATCAAAGGACTTACTTCCTGCCAGACGCATCAGATTCCCAAAATGACAGTAAAACTCCCATTCCATCCCTGACCTTAACCAACATGACTGGAAATATCAGATTGAATGTCGTACTCTCTGCTAAGAAACTTATTCTCTCTCTGGCCAGACTAATATTTTATCTGTGTTTACTTGGGAATACATGTGTATATGTTGAGAGGTGGGGAGAAGAGGAATGTATAGAAATTAAGGAGTCATCATATCATCATTGTAGCAGGTCCTATTTTTTGAGTGATAATGTACTAGGCATCATTATAAAAGCCCAACGTTCATTATAGTAGCAACCCTGCACCATGGGTATTATTATTATTATTCTCCTCAATTTACAGATGAAGAAAAAGAGAAAAAGAGTACAGAAAAGGTCCATATATAACTATGTTGATATATAGAGAGTACTGAATAATGCCCAAATTGTTTTAAAATTCCCTGAATCCAAAAAGGAACCAATACACTAGGCACTAGGCTGATCCACTTTACAAGGTGAAGTGTCTAGATGTTTTATGTAGATCTGATTATTTGCTTCCGATATTTTAGGGCCAGCCCCTATCAAAATTGGGATATGGGGCTCTGAGATGGTCTAAAACTTCCCTAAGTGCCTTCTAAGTGTGTAGTTATTCTGAAAGTTCTAAGTTTCTTCAAAGAAATCTTTCTTCAGAGCTGCAAAGCAGACTTTCTCTGTAGGCCTTATAGCTCAGTGGGAACATTTGCTATAATAACTCTCTTGATTGCCTTTGTCCTTGGAGTTGAAGAGATGTGGCTCCTATAGACTCCAGGGCCTGGCCTGGGAGGCAGGACATGGCCACTAGAGATCTGAGTTACATTTATTATAGTTTCAAATGGATTCCTGTTTTTTTTTTTCAGTTGGGGGCTTTAAACTGAAAGGCTGGGTTCTAATTCTATCTTTAAGATCCAGGGTTAATTCAGATTTGTAGTTTTCTAGAAACATCAAAGGCACTCAGTAGTGACTCAAGCCATAAGACAGAAAGAGCCTATTGTCTTCAAATGTATGCATTCATATTGTAAAAATATTTCCTGGTTAGGAGTTAATCCATAACTGAAGGCGAATTTTGGATTGAGTGTGATGAACAAACATTAGGAGAGGTGGAATTTCTACCAATGATTTCAAAGATGTAAGATTACAGGTTAAAATATAAGAAACCTGAACTACAATTTAAAACCCCTTAATTTTGATAGGATATTAAATAAAGTAACTTGGGTAATTTTCTTATCTTCTCTGAGAAAAGCACCGAAAATAAATCCTGTAGAAAGTAACCAGCAAAATCATTTCTCTATGAAATGTTCACAAACAGAAGGATATGAACTTAACAAGTCTTGAGATGCTTTTTTATTTGTGCTGTTGTTTCAAAGACCTTGCAATAATGTGTTGGAAATGGAGGTTTTCTGGCAGTCTTTATGTTCAAATTCACCCCCAACACCCCATGAGCCATCAAGATACTTTTCAAGTTACACGTAATACAATAAATATTTACAAACTGGCAACAATTTGCCTAGGTCCACTGACAGCCTAGAAAATCAATATGAGGCAAAGTCTTACAAAATTCTTCAGTTAAGCATCTGTAGCTGATAAAATTCACTGTGCCCATTGTAGGCCTGGTGCAATATAAATTTATGTGACTGTTTCCCAAAGGCTCCCCAAATGAACAATAGCTGCATTTGTTCACATCCCCACCCTGTCCCATGGAAATGTTCCAGCCCATGCCCAGCTCTGGGCATGTTCCCTGTTATTCCCCTCACTGGAAATACTTTGCTCTCTTCTTCTCTAAATCCACTCCATTCTTGAAGTCCTACTTCTTCCATCAAGCACTACTTGCTGATTCCAGCCTCCTCTGCAGTTCTTTTAGTTTTGTATCTCACAGTATAGTTAATTTTATACTGTCTTATATTGCTACCTTTATTGTGTCTTTTTGCTGTTTCTTCAACTAAGCTTTAAGTTCCTTTAAGAAAGAAGGCATGTCTTACATTTCTTCCATCTCTTTGTCTGTTCTAAGCATTAAATTTTTTTTTTTTTTTACAAATAGTCATAATTTTAGGATCTGTGAAAGTTAAATTCTTAAGATAATAATACACATTCTCAGCAACTGTGTTATTCAGGGGTTAAAACATACTTAGGATAATTTTTCAGTAATTTTTGTCTGAGCTATACACTGGCTGCATCAAATAGAAATTTTTAAAATTTTATTGAGCAATATAAATAATAGGGGTGTAGACTCTGAAGTAACAAAAGCTTCCTTTAATCATGACATGATTTACTTAAATTAAAAAAAAATCTTTTCTGAAAGCAAATATTCACAGGCCATTGAACTCTTTTAGGGAAAAAAAATGACGAAAGCAAGTCAGCTAGAACGTGTTGATCTGGCCAATAATGATTACAGGTTTACTGAATCTAACTCTCTGTCTTCCCAGTGAGAGAGTAAACAGCTTCCCACCGTGGGAGTGCTGGGCCAGCCGGTTCACACGGTTGCTTGTCCATTACCTGGAGCTCCAGGCTGCTTGCTTCACACTTACTGCTTTCTCTTCGAATTAAGGTGTGGTTATGCTACTACTGATGAACCCTGAAAGTATGAGCAATCCACCACACACAGAACTAAATCAGAGTGTCAATTCTGTCTCTAGTAGCTGTCCCACCTTTCTTCACAATTATTCCTGTCCTTATGAAGTCTGGCCAGGGATTAAGAAGAGAGTAGACTTGCCCCATTGACAGGAAACTGTGGTATTTTCACTTGAAGTCTTATAGGGTCCTGTGACTTCACTCTGAGGATGTTGAGAGTTGGGAGGTCCTCATTATGGTTTGAGTTTAAGTGTCTCCTTCTTGAAGAGCCCCTTTCTAATCAGCCATACTATACAATACCCATACCACATTTCTGGTTTCTTTTTCTCTTTATAATATTTATGATTGGTTGAAATCGTTCTGCTTATCATTTGTTATTTTCTGTCTCTCTTCCATTAGAATGTAAATACCACAGAGTGCACAGGAATTGGTCTGCCTTGTTTGCCACTTTGTGCCCAAGACCTACAAGAGTACTTGGCACATAATAGATGCTCAATTAATATTTATTCAAAGGCTGAATGATTGCTTCAGATTGAACCATCTGTCAGGAATACCCCTCCCTTGGGTTTTGCTGTGAGCCAGTGATATGTAATTTGAGAGGAAGGAAAGAGGCAGCTTCTAGAAAGAGCATTTTTGTATTAAAGCATTGCCAGCATGCAATCCCATTCTTATTCATTCACAGGACTCAGACACTGAGAAACTGGGTACAAGGTTATTCCTAGCTTAAATATACAGAATAAGAGGTAGGAAGGAAGTGGACTTGAAGGTGTGAATCATTCTCCAAATGTTATTCTGTTTGTTAAGAAGAGGCAATTACAGGTAGGTGTTTTGTAAACACTTGATGAAATGAGTTAAACAAAGAAAACAAATAAACAAATAGGACATTTATAAAACAAAAACAAAAACAAAAAAAACCCTACTATATATGAAGGGATGTGGATGTCCTTTCCTCTTTTCTTCTTCAGCCTCTTTACTCTGACCCTTCCTGGTAATTCAGTGTGGTTCATCTTCATACTTGTCTCTCATGTTTCACAATTGTAACATAACAGGTCTTTGTACTCAAACTGAATGAATGCTGAAATTTCATGTCATTTTTGAACAAGTGGTGAATTGGGCCTATTGTAAACTTGAAATGAGGGATCTTGAAAGAGCAAATACTATTAATAATAAACTTTTCTAGATCTATGTTTTCTTTCAGAGTATCATTTTATTACTGAAAGAATACAAAGATTTTGAATTGGCTCAGTAGAATCCAAGAAAGAGAGAATGTGGTAAAATTTTTAGTTAATAAGGGAGTTGTCAAACAAGTTGACTTATTTTGTGGTATTATATGGGGAATATGATATGGGCTTCTGGCCTGCCACTGTATACCTCTGTGACCTTTGGGCAGGGTGGCTTAGCACTTAAGACCTCAGCTTCCACATACCTGAAAAAAAAATTGTGGAATTATATTCCAAGCTTCAGTGAGCCCCTGCACTGAAGTGCTCTGTGAACAAAGACTAATTTCTACTCAATAATGAATATTTAATTTGGCTGAGGAACCCAGCTATCACTTTTGTCAGCTCTTCATATTAAGATTCATTTAAGATGTTAATTGATAAGATTCTGTAGATCAGGTCATCTCAGGATTTCCCTCCATTATGACATTGTCTCTGTTCTTTGTCATTCCTGTGGCCATTTGCTTACTAAATTGTTTCTGCTATAAGAAAGTTATTCAAGCTCTTGAAGAGATAGATTAATCAGTTTTGCTGCTCAGTACCTCCTGCAAAAGATTAGCTAGTAAAAACTCATGGCTAAATCCAGAAGTTTGAGCTCCATGTGAATTTTAATCACTTCATTAGAAATTGTGTGGTAATAGTAATTTTAGCTCTTTACACTTGTGTTTAAATAAAAATCATATTTGTGTTCTGCTCCAAGGTAAACATACATATTATTTTTAATATGTCTATATATTAACTACAATATGCACATGAGCTTCTAAATTGTATCTTCCAAATAGGGACCTGCTCATGCTTATTTTATCATAATGCTGTCTTAGAAAGGACCACAAAGTCATCTCTATCTCAGAGCTCTTCTTCACTATTTTTTTTTATTTAGTCAAATAAAAGCAAGTTATCTCTTAGCTGTGTATTCCTACTGTAACCCCACAGTATCCATGACCTAAATCCCAAATGTCCAGCAAGCTGAAATATGAATTAGAAGGGAGACAAACTACTTTGCAAGCAAGTCTGTAATCATGTACATGAAGAAAGGAAAATATTAGATTTGCCTTGTAACATTATTTACTAATCCTAATTTCAAATGAGAAGAAACTAATCAGCACTTTTTTCAAATTTCTAATTGGTGGAAGGCCGCTTTTCTAGCCATATTTATTTCAAAAAAATAAAAAATAAAAAGCATCTGTACTAAATTAAAGAGAAGTTGTACAGGCACTCGGAATATTGTTACTCCAGCAGTTTATCCCAGTTTATCTGCATGTTCACTTTGCATAACCTCCTTGTGTCCAAATTTGCTCCCTCTCCAAATTTCACCACGTTCTCAATTTGATGATCACAGATTTTCTGCCCACCCATCGTTAACATTTCCAGCAGTTTTATTAATAGCTTTATTTATAAAGCACTCCTCAAACTCTTCTCTCAGAGAATTCATAAGGATATTATTGTCTTTCTGCAGTCTCAGAAGACATTGTACAACATTTCCACCTACCGCTTTGGTTTGGAATGCTTTAGGAGAAAAGCCTGCGGCCGTTTACAAGTCTGCTCTTCCACCAAAGTTTTCTTTCGCACTCTCAGCCAGTCCGGAATTTACAACAAAATTTGTTTCTAATTGGGCAAGAGGATTTCATTTTTATATCAGTCAGCTTTTTCTCCCTCCATTTGTGTTGTTTCTATGTGAAATTGAACAATAACTAAAACAGTTTATCCTTTTCCCTAAACCTTATAGAAGAGTAATTTCCCCAAAGACTAAATTGCATACATAAAAACACTGTCATCAGCACAGCTGACTAACTGATGTTGTTTTGATAAATTAGAAAGCTGCATTTGGTCTATTTGAAAGGGGCACATGTGACTCTCCTGAATCTTAAACATAAATTCATGCCATCAGGCCGTTTCATGAAATCTGTATAGTTTTGCTAATGAGTCTGCTGATTATCAAAGTAAGACAGGGAGCTTTTTGATCTCATTCCATCAGGTTTTAGACCCAACAGTTGATACTGGATGCCTGTAAAGTCAATTCCTTTTCTATATCTGAATACAGTAAAATTTGTTTTCCTGAGTGCTTTCTATATATTCATGAGAAATATAATTAACTGAGCTGAAATTCATTTGGAATGATGTAACAAAAACATGAACTCATATTTGTACAAGGAAACTCACACATACAGACCAGACAAGAAGTATTTCTATTAATTTATAATAAATGTTCTTTCTGCATGTGCATTTTTCTAATTTAGAACTTAAAATAGTATTTTTATGTGGAAGATTAGGATATGGTAATGTGCTCCTCTGTGATATCTAGTGCTTTTCATTGTAAATTTCATGTAACTGATTCTCAGAGAACGTTTTTGTTCATTTTTGTTAATTTTTGCTGAACTTTTTGTTCATGTTTGCTGACCTGAAACTATGGTTGCAGTTCAGCCACAATTTAACAAATAAAATTGATTCAAATCTACTAACTCTTTTCTCAGTAATATTATGTCATTAAATCTGTGATCTACTGTTAAAGTATTTTTCACCACAGTGCAAATTATATTCAGTAAACTGAAACTTGTTTCAGCTGTAACACTAGTTATGTGCCTCAGTACCAGTTATGTCTGAACTTTACTGGTTTGTCAGTGATGTGAGTAACTTTGCTAAATTGGATAATAGTTTTTGAATACGTGAAGAATATTTCCCACTTTTCTGTGCTATTGATAATGCAATAGCTAAAGACACGACACACTTTTAAGTTTAATCTGCAGTTTTAACATTTTCCCATTACTGTTTTATGACCACAAAATAAAAGTCAAATTCTGATTTATAGTATTTTTCAATTTCTGTGCTATAAATACTCCTGCCATGGTCAATTTCAGGCTACCGGTGTGATGTCACTAAACATCAGGTTGATAGGGGATTCTCAACAGCACAGCATTATATATCTCTAGATACAATAAATGTTTTAAATAACCTTAAGAAGATAATAGTAAAATGAAGTAAAATAATTACAAAGTAATGAGTTTTGACTATTACCTTATTTTTCATATAACTTTTTAATTTGTAAGTTTATATAAATACTGTTTTAATGATGATTGTGATTGAAAACAAGTTCATAAAATTGAAAATTTAACAAGCAGCTCACAGCCCAACAGGAGTTGGCTCTAGTATATCATCAAAGGTACAGATAAAGACTTTACTTAATCTACATTTTTGTGATAAATAGATTAGGACATTCATTTTTTCCCTTAGATTTTCTGATACAGGCTTAAAAGCTCAATGTAATGTTATCTTTTCCACTATGTATAATTTGATGAAAATGAAAAATATTTCTACCAAAATTATTAGTATTTTTTATGAAAAGAGTTCAAATATTGAATGTAAATTATTCATTAAGCATCATTGAGACATGAAATATACTTGGAAAGGGAATAATTTAGATATCTGAAACTCAATAATTTATGCATTTGCATTTTTATATTATAATTTTTGATGGATGTGTCTCTAATATATGTGACACACTTCTCCGTTTTGGTAAACAGAGCCAAACAGAATCAAACAGTAAGGGGCCAAAGTTTAAACAGAACACTTCTAATGCATAGTCATTCAACAGAATATTTAAGAGTTGTTGAGAAAACAGACTGTAGTCCTTTTTTTTTTTACATGATTCTATACCTCCCACCCTACCCAGATGCTTAAACTCTCTTTCAGTAATTTTTTGATGTTGATATTAGATCTGTTTGTACGTCCTTATGTCCCTTTTTTCTTCTTCAGTCTCCCAATCCTATTCCTAATTTGCTATCGGCAGCCCAGTAGTACTTCAGTAACTCTTAATTTTTTTTTACTATTTGTTGAATAGGGTAGAACTGAGTTGCAAGGCAAACTGATCTTTGCACTTCTTAGAAACTAACATTAACTAGTGAATACAATTAAGTGGAGAAGCTACCTCTGCAACAGAATAAAGTATATGGGCCTTTCTCCCTAGAACAGTGATCCTCAACTTTTTATACGCATATGGATCACCTTGAAATTTTGTTAAAATTTACCTTCTCTTCACTAGTTCTGTAATCCTGCATTTCTAACAAGTTCCCAGATGATGCCAATAGAGGTAGGCAACCTGTAAGATATCTCCCACATAAGCCACTCTCTCCTGATAGCTACATCTTTGTGTACTTCTCTGTCCTTGAGGGTGTACTGGCCTACTGATTTGTTTCTAAAGAACAGAATATGGTGAAATGATGTGATGTCACTCCTGAGAAAAGGTTACAAAAATGTGGTTTCTGTTTTGGGCACACTCTCTTACTTGCTCTGAGAGCTATCTGTCTAGCTCTGAACTAGGCTGTGAACTGTTCTAGTGTGAGAGCTACATGAAAAAGAACTGTCTCTGGACTTCAGCTACCAAGAAACTAGGCCTGCCAACTGCTACTGAGTACATAAATGAGCTTGGAAGCAGATTCTCCCTGAATCCAGCCCTGAGCTGCCTGTAGCCCTGACTGACATGCTGGTTGCAGACTTTTGAAGAGACCTTGAGTCAGAGGCACTCAGCTAATCTGTGCACAGACTTCTGACTCACAGAAGCTGTGAAATAACATGTTTGTTTTTCATTTTGCTAAGTTTTAGGATATTTGTTATGCAGCATAAATAATGAACACACCAGTGCTGTTGGTAAATGAACTACATTCTGAGTAGCAAGGACCTAGAGATGTTTGTACTTGCATATTATTTTGGGGAAATGGATGCTGGACTGTACTATCAATGGGATGCTAATTTACTGATAAATTTGTTTCATAGTTTGAAAAAAGTAAAAAATAGAGTAACTTATTATTTGAAAATTATACTTTGATAGATTTGGAGTTGCTCTCAAGATGTCCAGTGTGCTCTAGAATTAGTTAAACAGAGTTGCCCGGGAAGTGGCCTCTGCAGTGAATCAACAATAGCAATACAACTTTACCTTTCTGACACAGTTTTGATTCTGATTTGGTTCTTTTTGTTCTGGTTTGTTTGCTTCATTGTTGTTGTTGTTGTTTCAGATTCTTTGCCAATAGTTACATTTTTGTTTAACTGATTGTTTAGGTAATGTCCATCTCCTGAATGTCCACTGGATACTGAACCCTCATGTAAATCAGCCAATTCCAGAGACTTGTGGATACTGAACCACTAGGCCAGTCAAGGTCACGTAATCTATAATTTATTCTCCATTTGGAGTAGCAATAATTGACAGTCTGATTTAATGATGTAAACATTTGGTGATCTCTATTAGGATAACAGGAATCTATTATTCTGTTGGGTGAGAGATGACAAAATATGGTGAGTTGGTCTATATTGTTTGTCTATTGGTGTGCTCATATCCATGTAGAAAATATTCTATTTCTACTGACTAGGAGAATAAACCATTGAGAATGTGTTTTCTTTATTTTCTAGTGACCTGTGCCTAAGACAAAGTTTCATAATCATGTTGGTAGCTGTTCATTTAATTGAAAAAAAAAAATTTACTGCTTGTTGATAAGAAAATGAAATATTTTCCTACTTATAGCATATATTAATAAATTATAAAGTCCCTTAAGAAAAAAATTCTAATTATAGAGGCTAGTACTTGCAAAATTTAATACTCCCAGAATTTTTTACTTCAAGAAAGTAAAAAAAAAAAAAAAAAAGACTGAAGACTGAAAACTTCAATACACTGAATGTACCAAATTTGGTAGGTAAAAAAATAAAACAAAACCTCAATAGAAACAACAACAACAAAAATTATTTACAGATAGTGCTTGTTCCAAAGCATTTTTGTAGGAGAATTAAAGTGAATCTTTAAACATGAATCAGTTTAGGAATTTTAGGTTTTACATAGCTAAATATCTTTTTAAAAAAATTTCTTTAGTATAGAGAATAAAAATAATTTTATTTTATTTTTTGAGATTTATATTTATTTTCTAATAAAGAGACTAAATATTAACCTCCTAAATTTCTTATACTAGTTTAATGATAAGTAAAGAGAGAATATTGAAATACTGGCAACCAATTGTTATGGATATCTTTGTTTTTCATATTAATTGTAATAAAGTGACTATATCTTTGGGTCATTATAATGAACATATTAATTTTATCATCTACAAAGGTGTGAAAAGTTTGTTTTTGGTGTGATCTTATATGTAATGTGTAAACTTTGCTGTACTAAAATGCTTGTATATGACAGATAGTGATTACTCTCTAGTTTCTCTCTGAAAGAGTAGTAGGTTTGATTAAAAATTATGGCTTATCTGGGTGTTTGAGACTATATTGGGAATAATCATGGCAAAGAACTATAACTAAAATATAGTTTTGTATATCAAAGAAGAAAGTATTTTGATCTTAATTAAAATTGTTTCAGAATGTGAAAGAAAATGAAAGACAAACTTGATATAGAAAACTAAATATACAAAAAAAGAGGTTTATTTGCCTTGAATTATAATATCTACAAAGAATAATTCTGAAAATAATAAAATGTGTAAAAATTTTGGTGAAATTTACTTAGGTGGACTTATTATGAGATAAATTTTCAAAGGAGCTTGTGAATAAATCACTGCTATATATATTAATGCAAAGCTAGAAATTTTTTTGCCCTCTGTTGGAATGGAAATTGTTAAAGAAGAATTTAGTTTGCTCTTAACAAGAGATAATAAAAGGTTATTCTGTATTATCTACCCAGATAGCAGAGATTCCTTATATAACCTGAAAATTTTCTGTGCTTCCTGCTGCCTCTGGCTTGTTCTTGCTTTAAAATACTTTTTTTTTTAAAAAAAGAAGTTTATTTAAAATTGTATTCTTATGTTTCTATGCACATATGATAGTGTTTTAATTAATTACTATATCAACTTGAATGATACTTAAACCCTTTTAATTTTGCCTTCCCAGGATAAGACTCTAAATTCAGAGGGAAAACATTTTAAGATGTTTTTACCCAAAACTAATTCTTTGAGGTCTTTGCAAAGGCCCTTGGGCAAGTGTCTTAGATGAAGACTGCTAGATAGTAGTAACAGTAAATGACTGAGCATGCCTGTGTTCCAATAAAAGTACTTGCAAAAACAGGCAAGCTGGATTTAGGCAATCTGTTGCCCTGGGGTCTCAGTCTTACAGGTACTTAAAAAAAAAAAAAAGAAAGAAAAAGTAAAAAGGCACTTATGGGTGCATTTAGCTCAGTAATTTAACTCATTATATCTTTCCTAAGGGATTATCTGACTTCTGCTCCTCTATTTCTTCTTTTATCTACCTTCTCTATCCTACTGGTTCACCTCATTAAAAAGATAAATAAATTTTTGGCATATAAGTGAGTTATCTGTATGAGTCATGCTTTTAACTTTTTTATTTTGTTTTTTTGAAAAATATACTTTGACAGAGTCAAATAATCAGAGCCACAGACAGAAATTTTGTTAGACCTGGCACAAATGCAGATGGCCCAGAATAGTATAGGTAATGCAGATGAGGTGAAAGAACTTAAAAATGCAACTCTGTTGTAACAAAAGTTTCTGTTGAATATCTGTCTCTAGGTCTTTAATTTCTTTTTACCTTTATTTAATCACTTTTCTCAGATTTATTAGAAAAAGAAGTTACCCATATTACATAAGAGGATATTCATACCCTAAATTTAATACTTCAAATAATAATAAATAAGTTTTGTCTTTTCAGTGTGAACCAAGGTAAAGTCCATGAGGAATGGATTTGCTCTTTATTTCAAATGACTTAATCTGATATGCCAAGTATTATAATGATTCAATGCTCATAGTCTTACTGAGCTGTTTACATTTTATTTTCCACAAGTAGTTTAATGATATCTCTACCACTACATATTATCAAGGACTAAATTTATGTGCTGTTATCTTTAGTCTTTTAGAAATTAAAGTGTTTAAACTGTCCCTTTGCACAACATTTTAAAAAATTGTGTTTTATTAATTTTAAATGGAATTAACCAGTCTTTGAAATGATATTATCCAAAGCATTATATTCATTGTTCCAATATAGTATTCTCTTAGAATTTTACTTTAATTAATATTGACAATTTTACCCGGATATATGAGAATGTGCTTTCCTTTGACAGTGATGTGATTTTTCACATTTATATCTATATTGACCATTTCCAGCAGAAATAATATGCAAAGACATTTAAAACAGAATTGAGCACTGATTTGTTATTTATTTACACCAGAGATGCCCTGTGACCCAACTACCTATTAATGATGTGGTTTGGTAAGAATAGCAAGGAAACCTAAAATTTTGGTTCTAATCTTGGTTCCATTATTAAACCTTTGCCTTGTAACAAACCACCTAATCTTCCCATATTCCTGTCTGTTAGATGAAAATATTCCTTTCAGCCTTACAATGTCTTGATTCTTGGATATATATAGCACAGTATAAGTATATGATCAGTACATTTTGCAAAGAAAAGAGGTTTATTTATGTGTCCAATAGAGCATAGTTGGAATGATCTTAACAGTTTTTCTCTGAGAGGTGACTACATTGGTAGAAAGTGGTAACATATGAACAAAGGGGATTTTTCAAGGTAGAGAATTTTTAAAGATATGGGATAAACAAACCGATTGGTGACAATTGAATATAACGATAAATTACAAAGAAGTAGAGAGAGTTTACCAAGTGCTTTCTCTAAAATCAACTAAGGAACAATAGATTTTATTTATTTATTTGTTTGTTTGTTTATCTTCCTTTTGGACTCAGTATGTTTGTTCATTTCTTTGCTATCCCAGACAGAATGGTATCCTAGAAAAAACATGGGTTTGGATGTTGAAAGACCAAGAATAAAATGTAATTTTTATAATTAGCTTCCTGGATTTTAGTTGGACATGTTACTTAATATTTTCTCTACATCAATTATGTAACCCATAAAATGATTGCTCAGTTAGTATGGTTGGAAAAACTTCATGAGATGATGTATATAAGTAGCATAGAGCCTAGACTAGTGGTGTTCAAAATTTAGTTACCTCCTGAAGTTTATAATGGGAAGCACCTACATTAGAAAATAAATAATATCTAAAATTAACAATCTAACTTTATGTTAAGAAAGTAGAAAAAAATAAATATAAAGTTAGCAGAAAGGAGGAAATAAAAAAGATTTCCATAGAAACAAAATAGAGAATAGGAAAAAAAAAATCAGTGAAATGGTTGATTTTTTTCGAAGAGATCAAGAAAATTAACAAACCTTAAACTAGATTAAGAAAAAAAACACAAATCAAAAATGAAAGAGGAGACACTACAACTTATGCCACAGAAATAAAAAGAATTATGTGAATAATTATATGCCAACAAATTGGATAACCTAGATGAAGTGGATACATTTCTAGAAACATAAAACCTAACAAGACTGAATCATAAAGAAATGAAAAGTCTAAACAGACCTATGATGGCATTTAAGACAGGCTACCAGCCAAAATGGCACCTTGGCATAGTGAATATTTTAAGCTAAAGCAAATTGAAAAAACAGCGGAATCAGACTACTAGTGCTGAAAGACACTGTGGTTAATAATGGAGTCAGACTACCACATTCTATGAGACATGTGCAGACTCAAGATTGACAACTCAGCCAAAATGTATCACCATTTAGTTGTAGAAATAGGACTGATACTTAGATCTTCTGATTCTAATTCAGTGATATTTCCACATTACTAAAGAAGTGAGAAATATTACATTGTGGTGTGATCTGTTTGATACTGGCCTTTAATATTTTATTAACTTTCTGATGACAGTTTAAGATTGGATAAAAATAAACCATATTTTTAAAGAGAAACAATTCTGCAATTTAGATTAAACAGGCACTGACCTTTGTATCAAGAACAATTCTACTCTATTAGGCAATGTCATACTTTAACGTAAATTCTATACATTTTACAATCAAAGATTACTCACATTTTGCTGTTAGAGATGGAACTATAGAGATATTACAATTACCTAAAAATAATACACCAATTCAAAAAAATAGTAATAAAAACACATTGCTGATTTCTGTTTTTATTCTCCTGTATTCCCTTGTATGTGAAAAATCACTATTGCCAGATTAATTGATTTGCCAATAGCTGTTCTCTTGCAGATAATGTTAGTATACATTCGATATTAATTTATCACTTCTATCTTTGAAGGATCACAAATGAGGGTAACAAAGCAGATGCCTGGCATATGGCAACAGATAAGTCACCACCTTTAAAAAGAGCTAGGGGGAATAGGATGGTTCACTTTTCTCAATTCTTATCACATAAGGTGAAGAGGATGGACTTAAGAAAACAAGGCAATGCAATTTTAATTGGGTCCTAATTTTCCTGTAGTTTTTAAGTGTCCTATTAAAATATAGGACTTGTAGCTTGCTAGTATGTTTCATGTCATAGCCATGTAGCACAGTCCATACTAGAAAGAGTCAAGCAAATAATAGGTAAGAACTTACAATACCAATTGGCAAAATATGGCTGCTGGTGGCAGGAATTATTGGAGCAGATGATACATGATACATTCACCAGGACATGTCCCAAATACCCAGCTTCATAATAGTACCAATATTTTTACTGTTTTTACTCAGATGATACCTTATGCTAACATTACACTGAAAATGTTATCTATGGAGCATTTAAAATTTTATAATTATGCTTGTCTTTTATTATAACTTATAAGTAAGAATGATACTTATGATAAAAATTTGACTAATATCTTTAAATTTTACAAAGTTACCTTAAGATGGGCTGCTTGCCCAACGAATTAGCATCTAAATTACTATTTATTTTTCAGGAATATTCCATTATCTCTTTGGAATTGGTTCCATAAATATAATTCATTAACTCACATGATAAAAAGAAAAAGTAAATTCATTCATATTATACTAAATAATAGCTGGATTTTATTGGACATAACTGTTTGCCATGTAATTAGCAAAGATGATGCTAAATCATGTTTTCTCTTGATATGAATTTTCTAAATAAGGCTGTATTTAGATTGACTTAATCTCTATTTAATAAAGAAAACATGTAATTTCTACTCAAATAAAATCTGTAAAGAATTTTCTGAAGTTAAAACTCAAAAGCTTATTCTAAGTTATAATACAGAAAAAAAGACAAAGTTATCATGATAAAAGCTGAAACTTTCACTCAAACTATTATTAGAATTTGAGGTTATTTTCTAATAATTAAAATCTTGGATGTAGCTTAAAAATATAATCAGTGTTATACTTAGAAAGTATAGTAAAAGAGCCTATTTTTTCCCACTATCTGTCTCCTGATTCAGAAATGTAATTTTTGCAATCACCTAAAATTCAGCATTGGTCTCTCCTAACAGTCCATATGCGCTGCCTTTATAAGCTAATCAGAGTGTGATGCCCATAACCAATCTTTAGTAATAATAATAACATCTTTCTCAGCTGGTTTTGCAATTATCAGAATTCACTGCTAAGCAAGTAGGGTTAAGAGCAGCTGGAAATGGTATATTTCATTCTAAGAAATAAGCATAGTTACCATAAGTAAAACCCTTGGGTTGATGGCAGACTTAGGAAGAGTCCTAGTAGCAATGCATTTTAAAAATAGTGGAGGTTTTTGTTGTTAACAATGTGTTTGCTGTTTTGTTTTCTTGTTGTTTTTGTAGTCCCACACAGAAAATTTTATGTAACCCAAGTTAAATTTCATAGTGACAGTGAAGGATTCTTAGAACAACAAAAATAGGATAAACAATCTAGTGTTTAATAAAGTTCCAGGCACTATGACAAGTACTTTATATAGATTTTTCACCTAATCTTCATAAAAACTCTCATGGTAGATATCTTTAAATAGTACTTCAGGATCTATAATTTGTAAATGTCATATAACTGTGAAGTGATGCAGCTGGGATTCAGACCTAAATCTATATGGCTCTAAATTCCATGTGTTTATATCCTTCCTTTTTCTATGCAAGAGTTCAGAAAAGACAGCATGCATACCTTCCTTAAAAAAATCCACTAGAATATTCAGCCTGACAAAAATAAAACCTAAGAATTAGAAAATCATGTTGCAAAGAAACGACATTTATTTCCTCAGCCTAAGAATTAAGGAAATAACCTGAAATGTTGCATTATGACAACAAAACTATAAGAATCAAATTAAATATTCAATATTAAAGAAATGCACATAAAATGAAATATCAGGCAATAACAATTTGGTTTAGGAAAGTCACATTATATGACATGATACAACAATGTTAAGCAAAAATGTAGGCCATACAAAAAATAATATATAAAACATAGTTTCAACAGTGCAGAGGAAAATTACGGAAGAAAAATACTTGAATAAAATAAGACAAAAGTTATACAATAGTGGCCTTAAGTAATGTAATCATGATTTTTTGTCTCCCTTGCACCTTAAATTTATGTACTTATTAAAATGTCTATCAGAATTATATATTACATTTTAATCAGAAAAAAACTAAATTACAAAATTAATCATACAGTCACAGACAATTATATAAATAGCTAATCATGGATAAATGCCAATTGAATGATTCGACATTAATTTTTTGTTTTGAAAATGTCAAATACTAATAAGGGAAACTTAGATTGCTTTATTGAGAGCATTTTGGGTAATTATAAAATCTGCATAATTATGAATTTATATCTAATAGGAAGAAAACAAACATTTTTGAAATATTTATATCTATACAAATATAACCTTCTCTCTTCCCTTGTCCCAAAAATATTTTTGTCATTTTTTTATTTTATTGCATACTTTCGTTCCCCAGTAATCAACAGTGTGCTTTCTTGTTTATGAGTATTTCAAAACTACAGCATACTTTAAGGATCCCATAACAGAAAACACATGGAAACTTCAGTTCTCAAGAGGAAAATTTTAAGAAAAAAAAATGCAAAAATATAACACAGCTTTCATTACATAGCTTTCCTAAAATAACAAATTAGTCCTTATTGCCTATCCACCCATAGTCAAACATCTTAGCTCAGATTCTCTGTTAATTGGGATTGTTTTACCTTTTCTATCTTATTTTCATTAACTCCAACATTGCATTCTCACCTACCTTAGTCATTCTCACTACAGATTCCTAGGTAATCAATGCTTATTCTACCCCCAAATTGGCTGAAGCTATTTCTTCTACTACAGTTACAGTCCTATCTAATCACTTCTTTGAAGGTCACTTTCTAGATAGTTTTACTAATTTATTTCTCTGATACTAAGCTTTTATACTATGCTAAATTTATAAAAATGAAGTAAATTGGACATGGTTCTAGGTATGAAAAATCTTAAATCTAATGAGGCATATATAAAAAAAGAAAATACTGTACATTGTTATCAGTGATATGACATGGAGGATAAAAAGTCAGAGTTAACTGGATGAAGTATGTAAGACAGAAGCAGGAGAGGAAGAAATCCAGGCAAAAGGAACGTGTACAAATATCAAGAGATGAGAACATACAGCTCATCTGAGGAACAGAGGTGGGGCTGGGGTTGTACATGAAGATGTAAATGACCAGATCTTAGGCACAGTCTTAAATGGTTATGAAATAATTTGTTTCTTATAAAAATTATATTATCATGGGCCTTTGGAATGAGACTAGAATTTTTAATACCATGGAAGTTAAATATTGCTATTGTTTTAGTAATAACTTCATGCCTTATGTACCTGATGGATTTGCAAGTAATTTGAAATCTATGTCTTTAAATTCATTTATATTTTTTCTGGGGCTCATATAAAAGTGGGATATAGTTGATGTTTAAAAATATGTGTATTCATATTGATCTAGTATTCACTTGATCACTATTATAGTGACATTTCTATGTGGTGGAGAATAATGCCCAGGGTAGATATTTAATATTAAATGGTGTGCAACTGAAAGTTTCCATTTGTCTTTAAGGCCTAATGAAGAGTGAGGATTTGGAAATATGTATATTTCCTCATATAATTGGAACAACCAAGAGTTTTGGCTGGGTCAAATTTAATTTTATGCATAAAGTTAAGAGATGACAAATAAAGTCTTATTAGACTCATTTCCAAGTGTGTGAATTACTTAGTATATACTTATTTTATTCTCAGAAAAGTTAGCAAACTTCAGTAGCACAAAGTTCTGCTTACAAAAAATCATTGGTTATTTTTATGTAGAAGATAACCTTCCAATTTATTTGATACTATTGACACAAAATAAATGCAATGATGTAAAAAGAATTGGTAAAGTCTATTTCTCAAAGAATTTGGGATGAAATCCAAATAGAATCCATTTGTCTTAAGCTGAAAGTAAACAAAAATAGCCCAACACTTAGTGTTATAAAATAGCAGAGCATTCCCAGTAATAATGTTTTGACTTTTGAAATTATAGGATAAATGGAAATTATATTGTCCACTCGTTAGCACCCAGAACAACCAGTATGGAAAGTGGAAAATCTGGCCTTGTCTTTTTACCTACTGTAAATCTATCTCTCTATCTCCATTTCCAACTGATCAATATGGCCATTTGATAGTGTTCCTAGGAGACTTAATGGTTAGTGGTTTTGAATAAAACAATGTTACAGACTCTAATAATCATTTCAATCCACTTGCTTATTAATGCTAATAAGGTAAAATGGTTGTGCTATAATTACTTAAAAGGCTCCAACACAGAAAGCATCCATTTGTGAGTTCAACCTTTTATTTGTTTATTTATTGACTACTGATGATCATAGCCTGAACTCATTTCATTTATTAATTAAAACAAAATGTTAGAGCAGTTCCATTTTGTGCTGGCATTGTGCTTCAAAGCATGTTGATTTTCCATGTCTGGTGCCAAGTAAAGTTCAATAAGAAGATTACCTTGTGTCATGACTGAAAGGAGTACTATTTGCAGAAGCTTTTACACTGTATCTTTTTAACTGCCCTTTAAGTTTATAATATACATCAATATCATATATGACAACCATTAAGATCTCAAAATTCCTGATTTTAGCCTGTATGAATCCAAATTCTTGACTAAATAAGTTTCCTACCTTCTATGAAATTAGTCTGTTTTAATCTCACTTATAAATGTAAATTGTAACATGGTTGGGAAGGAGAGCAGTTAAAAATTACTGCCATTGAATAATTGAACAAGTGCAAAAAAAAGCTTACCATGACATAAAGAAACTTTATCAGTTTAAATATACTCCAAAGTATACATCAAGGTCATGGACAACAAATATGTATGCTAATAAAAATTAACTTTACGCAATAACTCAAAGATACTATATCACTATAAACATCAAGAAAATAGTTTTATTTTACATTAAGCATACTGATGTAAAGGATTTCATTTCCCTATGGTCCTAATTACTTTGAAGCAGAACACATGTTTGTAGACGTGGTGATAATTTGTAGAATTTCTCAGGTTACTTAAGGATGGAAATTGAAGGGAAGGGAACTGACATAGTGGGGGGAAATTTTAAGATCCTTTCTACATCCTTACTTAAATTGGTCCCTATTAAAACAACAAATAATTTAGGTTCATCATCATGAGTCCAATGCCTACCAAAATAATTCTTGTCACATTCTAGTTCAATTTTTCCCCACAAACACACACATATAAAGACCATAAATTTCTTAGTTATCCTGATTTACTTCTCACACACTTATTCTGATATTTCCAAATAAGGAATTGGTATGGATATCACATTACAAAACAAACACAGAAACAAATTTTAAAATGAAGTAATATACTCAAAGTTAAGAAGTAGAATATAGAAATTAAAATTCTATTTCATTTCATCAGGACTGTCAGGGCCATGGTTTCTAGAAAACTCTGAACATAGCCAGATTAAAGGAAAAACAAGTGGATATTTTTCAAGAATTAATTCCACAAGGAGATTTTACTATTAAATATAATTTTCAAAAGGATTTAGACTTTTAGAAACTAAATTTACTATAACACATAATGATAGTGATAATATAGCTTGAAATATTATGTCCTTAGCCAAGTAGCTATAATATCAGGCAGAAGGCTATTATTAATAGTCACATTTATTGGGCAGAGATACTATATTCTAGCAAATATATGCTATAAATAGAAACATTGTATTAAAACATATGTAGCAAAATGTCATATTCACTGTCTAATCATTATAACCTATTAACAACTCCAGGACTGAGGAAAGACTATAGCATATATGAAAATGCTTTGTAAACTGTGGTGTATAATGCAAAGTAATGACTCACAGGAGAAATCTTAGACAAAAATGCTAAAAATTATTCTCCTTTCTTGCATCTTTTTCTCTCTATTCTCTCACTTATCAAAATTGGCTCTTCAAATCCTTGTTCCCATTTAAATTTAAATAGCAGAAGGCAAGTGTTATTACTGAATCCAGAATTGAAAAAAAATTACTGAATACCACCTATGGCCCCAAATATTCCAGTCACTATTTCATATTTTCATATGATCACCAGCTTTGGCTGAAAAGATGATTCTGTAAAAATAGAATTTCTGGCATTAAGTCAATAGGAAGGTGAGAAATTGAGGGTATGTTCTTCTAATTGTCCCTACTATGCCTTAGGTAGACCTTCATCTGACTGAATGTTGGCTTCCAGTAGGTTTCCGCTTGATATAAGATGGCCACTTGTAGTGCTCTGTTGAAATATGTTTTTAAGGACATATTTGAACTGAGCAGAAAAAAAGTGATTTAATCCATTAATTATGTCTGTAGTGTATACAGGAGGGAAGAAGGACAATATTTTTGCCCCATAACTGTTCTTGTTACTTAGAAATGCTCACCAAAGTATTTAGAGGTAAAGTAATATCATGCCACTTTTAAGTGGCAGATTGGTTAAGAAAAAAATGTACATAGGTGTGTGTATGTGTGTGTGTGTGTAGAGAGAGAGAGAGAGAGAGAGAGAGACAGAGACAGAGAGAGAGAGACAGAGACAGAGACAGACAGAGATAAGCAGAGGAGAGAAAGAGAGAGAGAATGAAAAAGTAAATGTAAAATGTTTAATGCTACCCAAACCACATAGGCTCTACCATATATCAATATGCATACTACACAATAATAGAAATGTCATTTTTTCTTTTAAGTTCTTTTCACTCTGAAGCTTCAAAACCTCATCCCAAAGTAGGAAAAGAAAGTAGTAAAAACTAAAGTGTACACTTTTTTGTGCACTTATCAGGGAAGAAAAAGTACTCTTTCATTTCTGTGTGCTGCCAGTACCCATGAGAACAGTTCTTCCTGAGATTGACAATATCTGAGGATACAGAGAGGAAGAAATTCTGTTGTATCACTTCAAAGCAGGCAGGAAAGTTCTTTTTCTTTTGATCTTTTTAAGTCATGTGGCACAGTAACAGACACTGAAAAGATGTTTTAGTCTTTCTTTAACCCAAAAACGAAGTTCTAGTAACTGGGCTTGGTTGCTGGGGGCAGAGGAAAGATTGGGGTTCCATGTTCCAGTAAAAAAAAAAAAAATGTTGCTAATGCATTCCAAACACAAACATTAGAAGGAGGACTAAGGTATGCTTTAATTTAGATGTTTAATACTGAGTTTTTAAATAACTGGCTGGGCATTAGGGAAATAAAAACATTGATTAGTCATAGCCTCCGCCCTCAAAGTGATTATAGTGAGGGAGAAAAAAAGATAGCAATATTATTAGCCAAGTTGAAATATATAGCTTAAAATTTGGCACAATAGGAAAGTGACAAATGAAGTCATATATGTAGAATTTTATCAGACTTTCACTCTGTGGAATTATGAAGCCCCAGAGATTTATAAATGTATTTTAAATAATGTGACTTTACTGCAGTAAGTTTTTTTCAATGAACAATATTAGTCTACTATTAAATCCTTAAGTTTTATACTGTGGCTAAAATCACTGATTCCAATGATTAAATTAATTTATACCTGGTAGCTCCTTGTATATTATTTCCTTGCAATACAGTTTTATCATCACTTTTTAAAATGGTAGAAGACTCAAGTATGGTTTCAGATTCTTGCCCATGAACTCTTAAGAAAGGGCTTTGTCTCTATTTGATTGATTCTTATCCATTTTGAGCAGTGACTGACTTTCTCTCTAAAAACATATATGAGCATCTTTATTTTCTGCTCATCTATTTCTGCCAAGAAGCATAAGGCTCATATGAATAGACTGTGGAATACTTCTGTAAATATTTCTGAGAGTAGTCGTCAACTTCATTACCTTCTTATGGTGAACTTGTTCATAATTAACATCAGCCATTATAACTAAAATCCTGAAGGGTCAGTTGGGTTTTAATTCACCTTACTCTACAGAGAGGGTGTTCTAGAGTTGAAGTGGCCAATTCTTCCTTAGGCATTAAACATTACAGGTGTTGCTTCTGAGGAGAGATGCTCAATGCCAAATTTAGAAACTCAGACATACTATGTGAAGAACAAGAAGTTATTTTACATGTAGCCATGACTCTTCTATAAAACAGAATAAAGGGAAGAAAGATAAAGGTGAATAGTAGGAACAATTTTAGACTAATCTTCCTATTAGTGTCAAACAGTTAAGTCATTAATCAAATGGGAATGACAAACTAATGCTTAATGAGTGCTTACTCTTTAGCATGAAGAATTTCACCTATTTTACATACATTGAAGACACTGTGTGCTTAAAGACACTTAGATGATAACAGGCAGGGCTATAATTCTTTGAATTGAGCTCTATCTTATTCTAAAGCATACTTTTAAAATTTTAAAAATAATATTTTATTTGTTAATGAAATTTTATTTTTTAAAATAATTTATTTGTTAATAAATTTTATTTTTAAATAAAATGATTTTAAATAAAAATTCTATTTATATTTTTTCATATCAAAATACAACATATGCTTAGTGCAGAGAAACTGGATAAAACAAAAGAGCTCAACAGAAAAATAAAAACAAAAAAATCACCTATAACCCTATTATCTAATGATACCACTGTTACTATTACAGGATATCTCTAGCCTTTTGTTTTAAGCACATTAAATCCCAAGCCATTTTCTCTCTTCCATAAATAATTTTGTAACGAAATTTTAATAGCTGCACAAATTTCAATTATATGCACATAAATAGCTTACCTACTATTATTGGTCATTTAACATATTTCAATTTTTCAGTTATACATAATACCAAAAGTACACCCTTAATCTATATTTTTGTACAAATTCATTATTATTTCCTTAGGATAAATTTCCATATTTATTGTAATATTACTGACACCAAAATTGCTATGTCAAAGGTATTTTTTTTTTAATGTAGTGTCAGGTTCACCTCTAAAGGTGAACATAAACTTCTAGCAGCAGTTGCAGGACAGTGCCCATTTCTCTCCACCCTTGTCAATACATAGCATTGCTGTTCTTTTCTCATTTTGCAAGAAAGGCAAGAAAGTCTTTTATTTTAGTCCTATACATATAAACCTAGGAGAAATTTGTTGAGCAAATTTTATTGCATTTTACACTGGATAGAGCTTCCATCTTAAGTTATAAATCCATGACTTACTGGATGCACACATACTGGAGCATTCCCCTCCCCGCCCCCCAGTAAATGATTATAGAGTTTTTCTTTTGATGAACAACTGGAATTGTCAATTAACAAATGCAATGAGTAGAAGTGTCTGAAAATAGAATATTCTGTTTTGGGAGCCAGGGAAGTTCTCTCATCACTGAAGAAGTTCAACCAAAGAATGGATGACCACCTGGCTAGGATGCTAGTGGAGAACTGGTGTAGATGACCTCTAAAGTTTCTGTCTACCTTAGGATTCTCCGACGATCTTTTCTGTTTCTAGAGATGATTGACTCTGTCTTTTTGCTTCATCAACTGCTCTAATCGCTCTTTTTTTAATACAACTAGAGTAGTCTCACTGGCTGCTGTCTTTTGCCAGTAATCTATCCAAGCTGGCAGCACTGTAAGTTGTACTTTGAAGCACTATATATATAAAATCAATCCCAAAGTATTTGCTGAATCTAGAAAAATAGCTGCAACATAAGTTCCTAAGAATCTCAATTTGAAAATTATGCATTCATATACATTAAAAAATATATGGCTATAATTATAACTAGAGGTATATAAGAAAATACAAGTATGTTTTCATATATTCAGAAAATTTCTAGGAGGATACATAAAATATTATTCTTACTAGTTGTTTGTAGGGAGTGGAAATTGGGAAAAAGGATATGGAGAACTTTTGTTTTCTACTTTAGATCCTTTTATACTGTTGTTTGCATATTTTAGTAACTGAATATATCATTTTAATGATAATAATTTAAAGATTATATGAAGATAAGAGAAAACATGGAAATAAAGTTAAATTCACACCAATAAAAAGCCAGTAGTACCTATTTATATTAAACTGTCATCAAAAGAACTTATAGGTAGTTCTCTGAATTGAACAGCTGTAAAAGTTGGACTTTATTACCATGAGAGAGTTTTCTTCTTAATTTTGGTATCAAGCTTCATTTGGCATCAAAACAACAAATTGTTAGTTAAATATCTTTTTTAAAAAATATAGTTTAGTTAAATGTCTTTTGTAAAAAAAAAAAAAAAAGAAAGAAAGAAAGAAAGAAAAGAAAAAAAAATCAAGGACATTTAGAATAGTAGCCAGGGCTAGCTATCACTGCGTTAAAACAAACTTATCTCACTGTTTTGGATATTGGTATAAAACCTTTTTATGAGTTTACTAAAGTAGGTATTAATATAGCAACAATTTTATTTTGCTCAGAAAATACATGAAAATAAGTCGAAGACTTAAATCTGGTTCATTACAGGTGTCCTAATTTAAAATATAGGAAGAAAAAGAGAATTCCATAATTTCAATTATAAACAAGTAATCCCGATCATTTTCTAGTTAACATTAAAATAAGCCATATTATCAATCAAATGTTTTTTAAAATTAAAAATTTTTCCACAAAAGCATTGTGACACTGATAGTGGGTGGGGGGTGGGGTGGGGCATGCATGTGAATGTGATATATTCCCTGTAATTTAGAAATGGGGGAATGATTATTCTCTGAAAATCTGAAATTGACCATAAGACATTAGAGGTCAGAACTGAAAACTCATCCCTAAAGACAGTCTAATGTGCCCGACTCCTGATTGATGGGATTAACATTTTGAAGAATAAGATGTGTCAGAATGTAGGCCTAACTGCAATGGACATGCTAGCAGACTCAATTAAAACACAGTCCAATTCCTATATCACTCTTGCCCTGATTCCTCACCTCAGTAGTCTTCTATATTTCCGTGACATGGGCCTTCAGAGAGAGGGTTTATTAGTAATATAGTTCTAGTTTTATATATCACTTTCTTGTCAGAATCAATTTGAAGTTTATTAATTATTTCTTCAATTAAAGAGTAAAATGTTCTGTTTATGCCTAATCTTGAGGGACAGAATTTTTTTTTTTTCTAAATGAGCATTCCATAGTCTACAAATTTAAGATGTTTTTGAGCCATGAGGACTGGAGGCACACTAAATTTTGGGGTAGCCATTCTGTCTCCTCCATGTACCATGGATCACCTTTTGCCATGTTAGCCTTTTAGTTCAACTTTTAGAGGTTTTATTAATGGTATTATCACCTGAAAAAAAAACAACTGAATAAGGTTATGTAAAAATGGTATATGATTGAGAAAAAGTACATTTCAATTTGAGGACTTTTTATTCAGTTGAAGAATGAAGTGTTCTGATTAAGTCAGAAATTATGGATAGAATTTACTTTCTAAAAGAGCTATTACGTATTTGGATAATCACTTATTATAAAAAGTGAAGTAATTAAGTAATTAATTTTATTTTAGTTACTAACTAGTTGTGGTTTATATAAGAGAAGTTACAATATAAAAGTTTACTAGATAAACATTTCTTAAGCTGTCAGGAATCTGTTTATATTACCTAACATATTCTGTTTATGTTATATTCTGTTTATAACATAATCTGTTTATATTGCCTACCTCATAAGTAGGTGAAGAATGAGAATGAAATGACATACTACATGAAATTTGTTTACAATACTAATTGTCATATTGTAATCATCCAATAAATGACAAATAATATAATAAAATGTTACCATATAAAAATAAGAAAAATTAAATCTAAACACACCAAAATTATGTAAATGTATATGTGCCATACATATACAGGCAAAGACACAGAAAAAGGCCTGAGAAGATTCACACCAAACTCTCAGAAGTGGCTTCCTTTGAGGTATAGAGTAATATGAGAAAGTGTCATATTTATTTTGAAGATATGTAGCCCCTTTTTAGAAAGATGAATTGTTAAATTTTATTTTGAAGTCTCAGATTGAGACTTTTGAAATTATGTTTGAAAATGTAACTTTTTTGTGAATTTTATAAATACAGTTTACATTGAGTACAGTTTGGATCAATATGTTTCAAGCATATATCTGAGAAGTTGTGCCAGTGTTAGGTTTCTAGTTCTTTCTAGTGAGTTATCTAACTGTTTATGGAGATCTTGTTGATAGTGGCAAAAAAAGAAAGGGCATGATTGCTGAGAATCAAGTGACTTTTGAATATGTGCATCCAAATGTTCAGTGATCCTAAGACAGAGACTTATCTTTAGTTATCATTTCTCCAGGGAGGGATTCTGGTAAATAAGTATATAGTTTAACATGTTTAATATTTTGAATTTCTGAAAGAAGAGCAGATATATATAGGTAATCCTGGGTGTCAACATGAGCATCAAGGTACTCTAAAGCAGGGATTCCCAAACCCCTGGTCTTAGACTGGAACAGGTCAGTGGCCTATTAGGAACGCAGCTGCACAGCAGGAGGTAAGTGGCTGGTGAGTATGAGTAAAGCTTCATCTGTATTTGCAAGCTGCTCTCCAGTACTAGCATCACTGCCTCAGCTCCACCTCAGATCATCAGGCATTAGATACTCATAGGAACACCTGTCCCTGGTGCCAAAAAAGTTAGAGACCTCAGCTTTAAACTATGCTACTATATTCTACTTGCACTGAAGCTGGGAAAAGGCTACACATATTTTGTTTTGCTTTTGTATAGAAATGTGGTCTTTATGGAAGCTCTGATGACATGGGAGGTGCTGTGATAGTCATTCTGGTAGAAGAGGTGCCTATACTTTTATCATTCTCAAAGCCACATTGCTCATCTAAGGCTACTTGTGTAAGATCAACAGAACAACCATGTAATTGACATATCTATTAACTGTCATCACTTGCACTGTTTTTGAATGCCTGTGTAATAGTTGATTTTCTTAAATTATTTCACTGAATTATTACAATGTCTTAATAGAGATGCCTTATCCCTATTTGAATAAGAAAGCTGAGTCCTAGAATAGTTATATAACTTGCTTAATGCCACATACTTGTGAATGAAAGAGCCTAGACTAGAATGTGGGCTGCTGAGAGCTGGACAGGCCCTCCTCCATGGAAGATGGGCTAAAAGTCTCCACGGGGATAGCACGTGGGGCCTTGGCAGCCTGCTGAGCCCTGTTAGTTGTATCCTGACTTCTTCTAGACTTGGTTGGAATCCTAGCTTGTCTGATTCAAAGCCTGTGAAGGGTCCACTAGACCACAGGGGTCCACCACTTGAGTACTGAATGAACAACCTTTGAAGAAGAATAAAAAAGAATGTCCTACAAAGAAAACACAAATTCTCAGGGACCCAAGAGACTCCAGCCATGATTCCCAGTTTCAGAAGTAGTATCTTAATAAAACAAAGTCTTAGTGTGTAAAAAAGTCTTTTAATTGTGATTCATCACTATAAAATGGAAGGTAAAATATGTGTTCTTCTGCTATTATAGAAGTTAACATACCCATAACATTTAAAAATTCTCATAAAATGTAGTCTGTCAAGATCAAGGCAGTATAGTTATGCCATTTGTATAAAATAGAAGGTAATTATTTTTTGTCAGAATATGTTCCTCCTGTGCATACCAATCATTCAACATATATTCCTAGGCAGGGTGCAGTAGTTACTGTTTTCAAGTTGTGCATAAATCCTCTAAATTCTGTTTTATGTGTTTTTAGCAAAGTAACATTACTACCTTTTTCTTCACTGCTGTCAATTTTGAGCCACTGTGTAAGGAAACATGTTTCAACAAGATTTGTTTAGTAGATTTAGTAAGTATAATAACATTCTATGTGCAAAACGACACAATCCACTGTTAAGAATCAGATTTCCTCATCTCCTTGATGTCTTTATCCCTCATATTAAGCCCTTAATTTACATAGTTATCAGCACTTGTAATTCCTTGTACAAAGCACATTTGCTGTGAGAAATTTCAGCTCTATCTCTTAGTCTCAACAGTTACGACTGACCTCTGCTATGACATCATAAACCTGCTGACGTGTTGATTTGTTATCTTTCTCTGGACAGTACCCATTTTATCTTTTTATATTCCCATTTTATCATTTCACCTTTCTCGGGAACTCATCAAGAAACATATCTTCAACCCTACAGCTTCTCAATTATATAACTAAGGGTTTTCATTAAAATTTTTCCAACTTAAAAATAACTAAAAATTGAAGAAATGATAGAAATCTTCTAGCCTACTTTGAAGTATGTCTGAAACAATTATGAAGTTAATTTAATGAAATTATTATCTATTTTCAAGGGCATATAAAATAAATGTTCTTTTTATTACAAAATAAGCAAGCCACTTAACACAGGGGTAAACACATGAAAAACATCAGTAAGATAAAATATCAAACCTAATATAAATCTAACATTCTCACAAACTCTAACATTTTGATTTATATTCTGGAATTACTTATGTATCTGTATGTGTGTGTGTTTGTGTCTAGTCCTGAGTATTGCCTAGAAAACTTTATTAAAGCAAGTATTGAGGAATTGAGTAAGGTATTTGAATGCTCTAATGCTAAGAAAAGATAAATAACTGGCTTGAGATTGTTTATACTTCACTTGTACATAGCTGCTATGCAAATAATTGTCCCAAATATGGAAATCAGGATACAATATTTTCAAATTACTTTTCATAATGGCACTGCCCTAACCATCCTGACATAATAAAGAATTCACTAAAATCCAGAATATGGCATCAATAGGTAGTATATACTTCATTGCAAACTAAACTTTGAATTTGTAAACAGTAATTAATGGAGGGCAAAGGTATAAGGGTGCATTAGACTACTAATTTCAGATTCCAGTTCTTTAGTGATTGCTTTTATAATCTTATGTATTTTAAATATCTTCCAGAGTAAATTGATGGAAATAACTTTCACTCTCAAACTAGAGGTATGATATAGACATATTGAAACAGCACTGAAACCCTTTGAACATCTTGTAAAGGAAAAATGCAATATAAAATTTATCACTAAGAGGTAAAACATAGATTTTGACAGATTATTTACATTTATTAGAAGAATATTTGGGAAATTATGAGACATTCTAAAACTTATATTAATACTATTTGATAAGTAATGCTTAAAGTCCCATTCTTAAGAAAATTTTACAAAAAGATGTCTTCATATAGACAGTGGGATGAAAACTGCAAACATAGGACAAGACCTCTGAAGACTGACTTTTTAAAGTAGGCATTTTGTCCTATACTCCCAACATTGAAGCAGGACTGGTACATAATAGGCACTCTATAAATATCTGAAACAACCCTGACATGCATCCTGAGGTGTTGTTTCTGTTGGTCCCTCAGTACTCTAGAAAGTGCTGAGATACCACAGATTTATAAACATTATACTGTATTTCGAAGGGAAGTTGAGATGCACACTGGAATGGGCAAAAAGGGCACAGTACATGGAGTCAAATGATCTGAATTCAAGTTGTGATGCTGTTCACTAATTAGTTGTGTGGCCTTAGCCTGCTTTCTCAACTGTGTTGAAGACACAGTGATCACATTTGTCAAATGTGGATGAAAATAATTTCTCTTCCCCAGTATGACCTTAGGCTCAAATAGTATAGTTTTAAAACATTCTGTGAACTGAAAAATAGTGAACAAATATTGAGCGAACTTTATACAAGAAATCTGGAATCTATTTCCAATTTCATTATAAATTTCATATGCATATCTCTTCATTTGCTTATTGTATTGTCAAATTTTCTTATATCTAAATTCAAAATAAAAATACTTTACACATTGGGAAATTTGCTTCCTCTTCAAAATGTCCAGATAATTACCTTGAATTGGCTGGCCTACCTGTTATACCAAAAAAAATCCTGAAAATTTTGTTTTCCATTGATTTTCATTTTATATCCTCTATCGTTTATGGTTCTACTTGTATTATTAAAAGGGGTTTCAACATTAAGAAATCTGACCACAGAAACAGTTTTTCTTGCTTTCAATTTCTTTCAATTTGCTCCTATTACAACTGCATTTCACAGACCTCTAAGAGCATTGATTATAACATTTACAAGCAAGAGTTAAAGAAATTATTTATAAAAGTATAAAAGGGGAGAAGAGAAACAATGATAAAATCACATGAATGTAAAGAACTTTTTAAGTGTTGAGACTGCTCCCCTGCAAATGTATACTATACTGTGTCAAGGGTGGACACATCCATTCTAATAGGAAAGAAGGAAGGCTTTATTCCTAAAAGTCCTAGAACGGCTTGTATATGGCTAAGGTGTTTCTTAGGAGTTCTGAGGGCAGGACCAAATACTAATAATTCCAGACTATCCACAGGAAAAATCTGTGAACAACCTAAAATAATGAGTGTGAAATGTGGGGTCATGCATAATACCAAGGAAGTTAACTCAGCGCTCATGGTAGAGGGTGGAAAAGGGCATAAACATCATGATTAAGAGGTCATAGTTCAACTTCTCTACACGAAGGTACTAGGAAACAGAAAAAATTGCGGAACTGCATCTGTTCAATATTTATAACTAAACCACCATGTGTCCATAAAAACAAATCTGTTGCTTTGCAATTATGCCGAAGCTGGGGTTTTTAGCACCCAGAAGTTATATAAAATGGGAGAAAACTATCTCATTGACAAGAGATTATACCTGTTTTCAATCCTTTCTCTCTAAACTCCTATAACCAATATTATCATTTTTCTTAATGAAAACCTTTATTACAGTTGAACACAAAACATCTGTTCTGACATAAATTTTCCTGATTCTATACATATTTTTGCTTTACATAGAAAATATAATGGTCAATTTAGCAATCTGTCTCTGCTGTTTCTATTCGCTTTTAAAAAATGTACTTATTAATATACCATAATCATATATAGCAATATCTGGTTTAGGCAAACGTATTTTTAATAACTCTATGACATCTTCACTTAGAAAAATAGGTTAGTCTAGAAAGTATTGAAGGAGAACACAATACATGATACCAATATATGCCATTTCAGCATGTGGATTTTTTTGAGCTGAAGATAAGCAATACCCATCAGGCTAAAGAAAAACTTTGATCTTTCCCTTAACTACCTAAAAGAATTTAGATAGGGGGCCTGGTTCAGAAAGAGGGCTATACCAGAGATAACTTTTATCCAAATGACCTATCCATATGTCAGAGCAAACATCTTATTACCAAACATCTGGTCTTTTTATTTTCCTATGAATTGCCTTTAACCGCTTAGAAGACCCAGGCCCCTCTCTCATTCCTTTTTTCAGGATGGCATATAAGTCTCAATTTTCTGACTTGCCATCATGTCTCATATTTTAATGGGACTACCGTACATAATCTTGTTAATCTGTCTTATGACAATTTATTTGTTAGACCAGCCAGAGAACCTTGAAGAATAAAAGGAAAAAATTTCCTCCCCAGCAGTGTCTTTAAGTTGATAATAACTAAATTTTTTTTTTTACCCTACAGAGTTCTAGAATACACTTGGTTTGATATATTACAAAAAGTAAGTGGCAAATGAGTGCAAGAAATTTGAGACCCCTAAGTAGAAAGACCCCGTGACTTTTTCATTTTGTATTTTAAGCACACAGTTAATTACCAGGTATAGTAAATGCTTAATAAATACTTAATAATATGCGTAACTTGTGTATATGCATTTAGACAATGAAACATATAGAATAAAATCATTTGTATGACACATGCTATATGAATATATACACATACACATGCCTATATATATATATATATGTATATATAATTTTAACTTCTAGATATTCCAAGTAGGAAGAAAATGAATATCTGAGATATAAAAATTATAGACCAGCTTAAAGATTTTTCAAGATTTTTAGAGTGATATCCTTGAGCCTTTTGTGGATAGTGTGGTGACAATTCTGTACATAAGACATGCTCTCTGAAGAATGGCTTTTTGCACTAATATTTTTGCCAAGATTACTTTATGCTGTGGAATTTATTCCCTCCAGAGTGTTTCAACTTCAGAGAGGAGCTAGGGAAACACCTCTGGTTACTTTTTAAATGCAAAACCCCACAGACAGGATCATTTATGCAGAAAATCCTTCTCACCATCCTCTGGGTGATTGAGGCCCCTGTTTTAATTTTCCTTCTCTCCAAGCTGTTAGAAAATGCTGTTGGTTTATGATCATTTTCTTCCAAAGATTTAGGAAGGAATAATTTCCTCCAACCAGTTCATTGTACAAATCACGGTCCACAGAGGTGAAGTGACTTGCACAAGAGCTTATGGCAAATAAATGTCTACAGAAATGCGTCCAGGATAACTGAATATTCACTGACCTTGTACTAGTAGTCCCATCATCCTATTCTTAGGCTAACATTTGCAAACAGCACAGAAAACAATTACAGATCAAGGACTGGTAGGGTAGATGTGGGGGAAGGGTAGGAAGTGGTCATTAGCAAATCTCTGGGCCTGGGGATCACCAACTCTCTGGGAACAAAACAGGGTAACAAGCTATTCATAAGAACTTCAAGGACGAGAAGGCCATTGTTTTCAGAACCAGCTGTGGAGAATCAGCTTAACAGTGACCTTGGAATAGCTGCGGTGTTCCACCAACTGGCGGAGACAGAAGTGGTGGAAGAGGAGTGAGCAAGGAAGGAAGGCAAGGCGGCAGGAACCCAGTCGCGCCACCTTTCGGCAAACCAGGAAGTGTTTTTGTAGTTAAGTGCAATGGACTGAGCCACCTTTTGAACTGAAAGTGCGAATGGCTCATAGTAGGCCCCACATGGGTGTAATAACTGCAAACCCTCAGTGGGCTAAAGTCGAGAAGGATGCGGACTGACAGCAAAATGATCAGGGCTGGGAGCACCGAGTCCGAACTATCAGAAAGTTCATAGGGCAGAGCAGGCTCTGCTGTCTTATCAAACCGTGACCAAGTGAAGTCCGGAGTAAACAAGCATCGCAGCTGCTGCCTTCAGATGCGCACCCTTTGCGCGCTTTCCGACCCCTTATTTTCCACGCATTCAGCACTCAGCTCTGCAGCCCCAGCTACCCTTTCTCCCTGGCCCCATCTTCAGATTGCCGCACCGTTCAGCCAAGGCTCCCATTCCCACAGCTAGCGCCGAACACTTACCATCTCTTGCCTGAGGAGGTGAAGCTTGGTTTCCAGCCTCTCCAGGGTGCTGGAATGGCTACATTGTGGGGAGCCAGAGGTTGGGGAGGACGAAGAGGAGGACGACAAGGAAGGAGCGAAGCTGCAGCTGCTGCTGCTGCTGCTACTGCAGCTGGCGCCAGCTCCGCCGCTCCCCCCGCAGGGGTCCTTGTCCCTATTCAGGGGAACCGACTCCTCCCCACGGAGCGAGCGCACTAGACTCTCCGGTACTTTGAGCCCCAGCTTCAGCTCGATGTCTCTGAGGTCTGGGAGCAGCCCGTCTTCCATGACTTCTCAAGAACGATGATAATGGTAATAAAACGCTGCAGATGAGCGGCAGCAGAGGCCTTGAAGGGTAGTGCAAGATCTGCTGAACCCTCCCGCCGCCCGGGTCTCTATCTTTGGCAGAGGACCGAGTGCCTTGTCCGCTCCATAACTGGCTGCGCGATATCAACCTTGCAATCTGCACAGGACGCAGCAGGTCGCAGCCGCAGTTCTCTGGGCGCTGTAACTCCTCTGACTCTTATTAAAATTATAGAGACCACTTTATCCTCTTCCTTTTCAGCCACTCCACTGCAAAGTTGAGTTAATTGATATTGCAGAGATGGGGAAAATACAAGTAGTATAGACCTGAAAAAAATGGAAATGAAGTCTGTTTTAGCGTTAAGGGGGGAAAATCACATAAAACTGTCCGTTCACATCTCTGCGCCATTCACTGACTGCCCATCTGGTACCACGCAACACAATATAATGTGGACACACTCCAGCGTCGTTTCATTTTCCAGCCATAAATCTCTAAGCTTCGGAATATCCTGGATTGTCAGAAATAAGCTCTGGTTGGTGATAGAGGAAGTCGGTCCTGTGCATGGACGCATAAAAAAATAGATAGTTTAGCAGGCGTTTAATGGCTTCCTCGATGCAGCAGAAATACCTCTCTCTCCATTTAGCCCTTTTGATCCAAGTCGTTGTGTCCTTCCGAGCCTCGGAAACTTTAAACTCCTCTGGCAGGTGGACCCAACCAGGGCCAACCCCTGTACCGTATATCACAGGCAAGAAGAGCAACAGAAAATTTCCCACCCTAGCTGATAGTAGAAGCTTCAGGGTTGTGTTTCAGTTGGGAGTTCCTAATAAGAGTTCAGTTTTCCCTGCAAAATTCCTGGTACCTGCAACATTCACAACAGTTAACAAACATTAGAGGCAGAAAAAATTACTTTAAATGTGGTGTCTCCCCCCACTAATTCTTCCTAGGGCAAAAATCTAGCTTTAGAAGCCATTTCCAATAATTTTATAATTATAAAAACTGTAAACATTTCACTAAAAGTTCAAAGAGAATGTACAGCCTAAATTCATTATCTTCCAAATGTATGCCACTGCAAGTAGAAGTGAAGAATCAAATAGCCAGAATAATTTATATGACTACTAAAGATAGCGGTGGATTTTAAAAGTGGGGAATTGTTGAGATATTTCTACTTTAATTGTGAAGGAAAAATATTAAGTATAGCTCATGAAAAAGTTGTGTTCCATAATTTATAAATAGTTTAACCATTTAGACACATGCAATCCACTGATATGATATACTTCTACCAAGTTATCATGAGCTATATTGATTATAGGTTTGATTCGACATTGAATTTGTGCTAATAATCTTCAAGTAGAGGATACTATTCAACAGAGTAAACTCTAATTTTGGGATTCCATTTGAATATTTCAAAATATAGCCCCTCTATTTTTGGGACAAATAAGTATATGTGTTCTCGGTCCTTCTGAGCCTCTATCCTAAAAGACATCACTCAGGCTTCACACTTGTGAGTTCATAGGCAGATAAATCTCAGACATTATATTTTTTTAGCATAGCCTCATCTAGGAAGACTATGGATAGGAAACAGGCCTTCTAAATGAAATATTTCATGTCAGAGAGAAAGTTGCTAAAGTTCTCTTGTCAACATGTCAGAAATTTGTATGTTATTTCTTACTTTTAAAATAGTTGTAAATGAAGTTGCCATTTTAAGATGGAACAACCATTTATGGAATCAAAAAAGAATAATGCTAAATCTCAACTCACTGATAAAACTGCATGTTTTGTCCTAAATTTGAAAAACTACAAGCTCATTGAATAAGAATTACACTGTGATATATAATTTTGGAAGGCTTGCATCTCAGTCAGGAACAGATTTTTATTATGAACCCTTACTAAGTTCACCACAAGGCTGGCTGAGAAGAGTAGCTGACAGATGCAGTATCTACCTTGAATTTTGTTAATAAAAAGTTTATTGTCAAATTATCATCAACATAACCTACAAAAAAGGAACATCTTCTTTGCTAAGTTACAGACAGTAAAATTTGTATTCAAAACTGATAACTCAAAAATAGAAAGTGGTTTTTCTATTTGTTTTAAATATCTACAAAGAAAACGTCTCTGAAATTAAAAATAGGACCTGTATGGAAAGTAATACTTTGTGCCAGTTCAGTATAAAACAAATGTAAACTTTATTAAGAAAAGTTTAATTATGTTGACTTTTTTTTCAATTGAATGCTTATGACATTTTAATTTAAGATAGAGATATTCTGAATGCCAGATGCAAATTTTCAAAACATTGGAATCCTGAATCTCTTATTAGGCCCCTAATAGATTGTGTTAACCTTGTTGTTACTGCTTTTTGTGGTCTGATCTGAGGACAGTCCTTATCCAAAATGTTAAAAAATAAAGGTCTTTTTAACCTATGGGTCTTGAGAATATTTTTTTATTTGCTTTTAAAATTCTGTGATTTAAAAAAAAAAAAAATGTGTGCCTTCGACCATGCCACCCTGAATGTGCCTGATCTCATCTCATCTCAGAAGCTAAACAGGGTTGGGCCTGGTTAGTACTTGGATGGGAGACTACCTAGGAATACCAGGTACTGTAGATGCCAAATAATAAACAAACAAACAAACAAACAAACAAATAAATAAATAAAATAAAAGTGTGAAATGTTTAACCAATTGCTGTTAGGCTGACCTGGTAACCACACATCTTGATTTAGGGAATTTATTGATAAGAATTTTCAGTAATAGGTCAAGGATAGGTAGATCCTTGGAGCAGGAGTGAGTGAGGTCATCAATGAGAAGAAGAAGGCACATAGGGAGAACTGAGAAAGAAAGAGGGAAAAACTCTAAGAGCAATTATTTTATATTTCTCAGATCCCTGACTCTTAGCAGCACTCCCTTCTTGTTTCAACCTTTCTCGTCCATCTCTAACTACCTCTTGTTTCCTTAATTAATAGCATCTCCTAGCAACAACTTAAATTCAGGGTGTTTTTCTAATCCTAATATATCAAAAAGTAAAATTATGAAAGTTGTTATTATATTATTGTGTTTATGATATATGTTTTTAGACTCAGACTACCTTATATACTTTCTGAATGCCTTATGTATGTGCTGGATTTGTCTTTTTTTAAAATTTAGATTGCCTGAGGAATCTTAGGATGAGTATTAAACTATGGAAATCTTTAAGAGACTGAGCTTCTTCCATAGTAAAATTGTGCTTACAGAGAAGGAAAACAAGCCCAGTGACTAATTTAATAGTATCATTGTTGGACCCAGGTGACAGTTTTTAAAAGAATGTCTCAGTCACAAAAACAGTGATGTGATACATGCTTTATACATTTCACACTTAGAACACTTCCTGGTATGAGGCACAGTGGTTAAAACAAAAGTAGACTCAACAAGACTTTGTACGGTATGAGTAATGCCACTCCTTAATCTGCTGCTAGCACTGTGGTTAAAAAAAAAAAAGCAGGGGGCTCCTCTCTAGGACTGATTAAAAGTTTGCATTCACAACTCTTATTGGCACAGAGTTCAAGGTCTAGGGCAGATTCTTCAATCTAAGGCTCTACTTCCCACAGTACAGAATGATTTCAGGAAGTTTATAGCCTCAAATTACCTTTAAGAATTTTAGGAAGTAACTTATTTAATGGTTATCAGCTTCTTTGGATCTTTGTTTCAAATGTGTAGAGGTGCTATTTTTATAAATATTATTGTTCTGTTGATGATGTGCTTCACAAAAAAGTTATAACAAAACTAAAGAATGTTGCTCCTCTTCACACATAGTGTACTTGTATATCTGCTAAAGCTACAAAGATTTTACTTTGCCTATTTATAGAGCAATTTAATTCACCTATAATTTTGTATCTGGGTTGGGTTTGTTTTACAGCATAAAATTATCTAGTTTATTACTAACTTGAGCAATTTTACACATGTGCATGCCATGTATATCACTGTATTTCTCTATCATCTGTCTGTCTGAAATGTCTCTCCCTGAGGAGCATAGGTTCTTTAAATAGTGCTCTGATTAGAATCTAATTAATATTTATAATCAAAGCTAAATACTTCCCTGGGAGATTTAGTAGACAATGCTAAAAGTAGGTCACCAGCATCTAAGATAGCCTTATCCCCTCTCCACAATCCCTGTCAAATCTCTCTGCCTTCATTATTTGTAATAGAGTTCTTTATTTGCTTTTACTTATCTTGCTGAGCTGAGCATTCTTACGGAAAGGTGCAGAGCAGGGCCCTGAAAAGAGATTTCTTTAGTGAAGCTAACCTGTGTCCGTTTCTCTGTAGCCACCCCTTTCCGTTTATAGAATAGACTTATAGTTTATTTCATTGGCGTGCTGATAAATTTTTACAACTATCTCTCTGAAAATATAAAAATAACCAATTTAGTCATGGTGTAAATATTCCACCAGGGCTAATTTCAATCTACCAACATGAGTTAGGAAAAGATGGGCAGTATACAGCATTATACAGCATTTCCATGTACAGATACATTAGATATGAATAGCCTCAAGAGCATAAACTGTAGTAAAACATAATCAAAGTATTAGGAAATGATGAGTTTTGATTTTTTTTACTTTGTTTTAGTATAACTTACCTAATTTAAAGCTTATAGAGTGTAATTTTAAAAAATAATAGCTGTGTTTAGCAATCAGCTGGCAAAATTCATAAAAATTTTACAGTTGGCTTCTACAACCTGATATTGTCTGGATCCAGTGCACCTGTTTTATAAAATATTGGAGGATGATTATTAATTTTAGTTAAGAAATAAAATATGAGTTAAAGCCAAAAAAAGCAGTGTAGTTTTAAGTCTAATTGTTGGGCAAAGTGATAATTGGAGAAATAAGTTCCAAAGTCAAAAGCAGGAACATTAGGGACCTCATAAAACTATGTGTTAGTGTCCTTGGGCTACCATAACAAAGTACCACAAACTGAGTAGCTTAAAACAATAAAATATACTGTTTTAAAGTTCTAGAGACAAGAATTTCAAAATCAAGATGTTAACAGGGCCATTTTCTCTCTGAAGCCTTTAGGGTAAGATCCTTCCTTGCCACTTCCAGCTTCTGGTAGCCCCAAGTATTCCTTGGTTTGTGGTAGCATAGCTCCAATCTCTGCCACCTTAGTCACCCAGCTTCCTTCTGTGTCTGCATCTACATTTCTTATAAAGACCCAGTCATATTGGATTAAGGGCCCACCCTACTCTAGTGTATCTTATTTTAGCAAATCAAAACTGCAACAACCCTAATTCCAAATAAGATCACATTTGGAGGTATCATAGGGTTAGGATTTCAGCATCTTTTTTGGGGATACAGTTCAACCCATAACACTGTGGAATGGTGTTTGGTCTTGGGATACACTTCAGATATGAGACTGTCAATAATATGAAAGAACTAGAATCTTCTTTTTATTTGTCACATTTTAATATTTGACAGTGAAGTATGGAGACAGCGTTGAAGGTTTAAAGGAAAGAAATAGATAACAGGCTTTTTCCTAATTAGAAAAAAATGTATTAAAAATGACAAACTACTTTGCTTCTTTATAAATGATTATCTATGTATTAGATAACAACATCTGTTAGCTATTTTTTCAGGTATGCTTTTATAGGCTAGAAAACTTTGATCTCAGAAATATCTTTATCCTGTAGTCTAGAGCCATCGTCATGAATATAATTCATATAATCCACCTTTGCTATCTTTCAACAAATATCTTGATAATTTCTAAAATTGAATTTGAGGTGGGCTCCAACAATATATAGAATAAACATTAAAATAGACATAAAAAGCTTAAAGAAATATTCTGTGTCCTAGCTTAGGGACAATCTTATGAATTTGATTTTAAACAGACTTGACAGATTTTACTTGAAATGTTGATTTTATACAACAGGGAAGCTAAGTCTATTGACCTGGAACCCCAGTGAGGGTAGAGTAAAGCAATGATGAACAGTTACAAAGAGAGAGAACTATAAGATTCCACAAAGGTTTTAACCTGTAGACATGGCACATGCCATAAAATTCCTACTTTAATATCATGACTTCATGATCAGTGTCCATTTCTGGTAATGTCTTATCAATATCTCAGTTCCTCTCCATATTTTAGTCTTCTAGCTTCTCCTTATCCTTAGTGTTATAGATATGGAAGGAAAGGCAGAAATGCCTCTCAGAGGTCTTAGGAGGAAGAGAATAAGGAATAAAGTTTTTATGCATTTTTTCATTTGAAAAAGATCACAAATATTTTATGTAAAGACACACAATAAATAAGTTATCATTATTTGGAAGTTAAAACTGAAGAACTCCCCATATTGGAATTGCAGAGCTTAGTCTTATGAGTTAAGAGCATTACTCTACAGTTCAAAGTTAGCCTTCTTAAGCTGTTAACTAGCTTTGCTGCATGTATGGAGAGAGAGAGAAGAGGGAAGAGAGGAGAGATATTGAGAAAGAGATTGAGAAAGACTGAGAGAGATTGAGAGAGGGAAGAGGGAGAGAGATAATATGAATGTGATTTTCTTTCAGAAGTGCTATTCACTGAGAATACTTTTGTGACCACAATGATATATCTTGAATATGTGTACATTATATAAAAGATAAATACTATAATTATATCCTCAAAATATTAAGGCAGATGGTTACTGATTATTATATCCATTTGATGAATCAGCAAAAACATTTTTTGAAGTAGAAAAGCACTTTTAAATCAGAGTAACACAAATAATAGTGATAAAATAAAGTGGAAGAAGCTCTAAAAATTCCTGGCTACAAAGGAAGTTGTTTTGGATTAAACATTATTTTATGACAGACTCTTCACATGTTTTGTATTGTTTAATCCTCATAACAACCCAGAGAAACAATATTAGCCCTACAGTCATAAAATTAACTTGAAGCTCCAAGAGGTGAAACCACTCATGCAAATGCTCCACTGGCATCAAGTCCTAGAGAAGGCAGGATTTGCCCTATTATATTTTACTCCCAAATTCATGTTGTTTTCATTACTTACAGATGGACCTTAGCCCTCTTTTAGAACTGTTAAGGGGTTTCACTGCCAAACATATATTTTTATTTATTATTTATTTATTTATTTATTTATTTATTTATTTATTTATTTATCTTTTTAGGTGAGGCAACCCTTGGTTGATCTCACAAATTGCAAGGACATTGTCAGCTTAAAATCTCTTATTTTTTACACCTACAGCACCTGGTCTTCCTAGGTCTCCCATCTAAATACTAACCAGGTTCAACCCTTTTTAGCTTCCGAGATCAGATGGGATCGGGCTTGTTCAGGGTGGCATGGCCATAGATGGAACATGTATTTTTAAGAAGCCAATATCAACTTAACTTCTGATGTTTTTGGAGAATTCATATTCCAGATGAGGTAGAAATAAAAACTAAAATAGATAAAAAACATAAGTGCATTTATGGAAGATTCATTTATAATGAATCATTAAGGAGCATTAGGATATTCTAGAAGGATGTTCCCATTCTCCATTTTTGATTTCATATGAATTATCACTTTTCCTTCTAACATGGCCCAGTATTTGAGACTGAATATGGCATTTGATGGAGCCTAGCTCTAAATAGATATGGGAATTGATTCTTTGAGTTAAGGAATGAAAGGGGAGCAAAGCAGTCATGAAAAGTGCTATATGAAAGCTTGTGCAATAATCAGGGCTGGGCAGAGGGTTTATGATCTTGTGAGCAGGGAAATTTCTTGCCAGTTTGATGTGGCAAATGCCCAATGCGTGGCAAATGCCAAAGGCATGGCAAACTTTCCTTGTCTACGGGGAATCCAAGACACCCTGTCATTCTGAAAGATAAACATAAGAGGGCATTTACTCAGCTTCTTTTCTCTTTTTGTCATCTTCTTATACCAAACCCATGTGTTTTGGCTGATTTTGTGGTAGCTGACCCTCAGTTCCTTTAGCTTATTATTTTAGGCTGTGCTTTGGTAGTTCAAACACTTCAATGTTTAAGAACATTGGTAAATTCTATTTAAATATCATTAATCTCTACTAGAAAAACTTCATATGTGGATTGAGTTTGTAAGTCAGTGCTGGGATCAGTTAAAAAGATGTGATTATAAATGTCTGAGGTGCCATAGCACAAGATATGGTCTCAAAAGAAAGAGAGGAAGGGAGGGAGGAGAGAAGAAGGAAAGAAAGGG
Organism: Macroglossus sobrinus; assembly: GCA_004027375.1. Lineage (NCBI taxonomy): Eukaryota > Metazoa > Chordata > Mammalia > Chiroptera > Pteropodidae > Macroglossus > Macroglossus sobrinus. Next base: position 184,780 of record PVKZ01001498.1, on the reverse strand, counting down.
GTGAGGAGGGAGAGAGCTAGTGAGGAGAGTGAAAGACCTTTTCTGACAGGTAAAAACCTGAGAGTTTCATGCAGACAGATATGTACAATAGCAACAATAGCAACCAATCTCATTTGACAGCTGTGTAGAAATTTTGAGCAAAAACATCTCTCATTCTCATTTTCATTTTCTCTTTCTTTCTGTTTTGGTTTTGCACTAGAGATGATTTAAGGAGAATAATGGGATTCCACAAAGACAAATTTTGATTACTTGTAAGCAAGAAAAACAGAAAACAAAGCATTTATTTATTTTTATTTATTTACTTAATTACTTATCTCAAATTTAAAAACACCTGAGTTGTGACTATATCTGGGGTGAATTAAATATACTGTTGGTGTACATGTAAACTGGTAACATTTTTAGAGGATCAATGATTGAATTTTAAAATCAGGCATATATTAAACTCAGCGATTCATTTTCTAGGAATTTATTTTCAAAACGTAATAAGTAATTATGGAGAGATTTATTTACAAACATGTTCAATACAAATCCCCCCAAAAAACAACCAAGTAGGCAAATGCTGCTACATAAAAGTCTTGCAATAGGAATTAGTTAAATAAATTATGTATAGCCCTAGCTTGAACAAATTGGCAACCAATAAAAGGGAAGTGATAGAAAAATACTTCACAGCATGGGAAATATTGCTAATATGTTGTTAACCTCTGCCAAAAAAAGCTGAAAAAATTACAGGTGTCAGAAATATGTTCAAATATATGCACACACACATATATATGTTTATACATATATACATATATAATAGTCATCTAAATTTATATGGAATATATATGCATATTTAACAAATAATGAATAAGTTATCAATGTGTGGTGAGATTATGGGAAGTTTTAATTTAATCTTTATGCTTTTTTATTTTTATTATCTGTATTTTTAAAAGAAACACAAAACATTGCTTTAAAAATTTCTTTTTGGTGCTTTCCATTTTTTAAATTAAATTTTTGTGCATACCTTTTATAAAAGTGATTTTTTTTTTAAACTCTAAAGAAAGAAATTAAGTGGAATATTTTTGAAGGGGAATCCTGGGTGTTTTAATAAGTGCAAATGTTATTTACCCAATAACTCTATTTCTTAATTATAGAGGACTTTCTAAATAGCCTTTGCTAATGCTAGATATTAAAACCCTAACTCTACACAATAATATTCTTGTTCTCTGGCAAATTTGTGTTCTGCATTTCCTATAGTGAAGTAGGCTCCCTACTCTGGCACAATATAGATTTTGGAATAACTCCTTTACGTAGGGGGCAAAGTATAACTCTAGAAATTGGGCAGGATTATTGCCTGATGCAACATGGAATAAAAATCAAAAGCCGACAGACTACATGTGACAAAATAATGAGCCCTTTATGTTTTGAATAAATGCTCTAACAAAATTATCTTCCCCACAGCACTACCACTGAACTGTTTTTTTTTTTAACTGCACCTTTTAATTGTAAATATATTAGCCAGAAAGAAATTTAATTTGTAAATGTTCAGGAACTCTTTAGCCTGATTTGTGTTATGCTGCGTTAGATAGCAAATAACTGGTAAGAAGAATTGAGATACAAGGTTATATTATGGAAAAGGGTCAAAATCAAAACTGGAGGTTAGAGATCTGTTTGGGAGCTGCGTTGGTAGAGATAGCTGTGTCCCTTGATATGTGTATTTGGATGTGTGGGAGAGTGAAAGGGTTGAAAGGTGATGGGTCAAAAATATAACTGTAAGTACTACACAATTTTCTCTGTGGCCAACCCTGAATTGTACATATCTTACACATTAAAAGTTTGCAAAAATCTCTGTTCACTGAATCTAAATATCAGTCTCTATGAAGAATTTTTTCACTCACAAGAATATTACATTAAGTCCTAACTCAATGGGCTTTCATAATTTATTAATATTCATTTCCTAAGCATATGTGAGCAGCTTAAATTGAATTATTTTTGGTTCTTGTGTGAGAATTGTAGTAATCTATAATAGATAGACCACAGAGTGTATCCATTTCTTCAATGTGCCATCAACTCCAGACAGATTTCTCAGGCATTTGGGTCAGAGAGTCATTAAAAGAATGGTTTAGTTGATATACAACCTGGCATTACATCATTCCAAATAGTGTATGAATAGAGATTATAAAGAAAGATTTGCTAGTTTGATGGAATGTAGACTCTGTTTTATAGAATTTAGTAATATAATATCTTTGTATTATAGTACCACTCCTAATTATGTAAGTATACTTTGTTTAAAATAGTGTATAAAGGCCAAACCATATTTGATTAAGAAAGCTTTCAGTGCACATTATTTAAACAGGCATTTTATATACCTATAGAAGTATATAAAAAGAAGACACAGGAAAGAATTAGATGAAGTCATAGTTCAGTCTTTTAATCAATTCTCATATCCCCAGCACTAAGGTTCTTTCCTCCCTTATCCTTCTGCTCTCCAATTAAGCCTTCCAATGAATTTTCCATTAACATTTGTTTTAGTTTTATTCAGAATTATATTTATTTTGTTCTGCTTCTATTTAAATGATGAAGGGATGCTATATGAAAATTTCAACTTATAAGTGTTACCTTTAAGAATCCTTTCTGTGTTCCCATTTACCATTGCTCTTTTCAATCTTTTCTGTTATTTTTCTCCCTCATTCTGTCCTTTTTATTCTATTTTTTCTTTACCTAACTTTGCTGCTTTCAAGACCTCTAGTTCTTTTTCTTTTCTCCTCCTTCTCCTCCTCCTTCTTCTCCTTCTCTTCTTCCTCCTCTTCTACTTCCTCCTTCTCTTCCTCCCCTCTATCTCTTGCATTTACTCTCTGATTTTTGTTATTATATTTAAAGACTAGAAATTAGTGATGTCATGTTGATTAAAGTAAGCTTTACACTGTTTCATTTTAATAATGTTAGTACTTTGTATTTTTTGTTTTCACAATTCTAGAAGGTGGATGATCTTATTATGCCCACGTTTCAATTTGTGACCTAACTAGATTCGGCAATATTCCCAGGGCCACACAGACAGGAGCTGTGTTTATCTCAAATTGAACCCTCTTCTGGTCTGATTCCAGAGTCCATGCACCTAATCATTATTGAATGCTTGCTCTCCTTTTAATCCAAATCCCCCATGTGATCATGTCTCTGCTTTCTACTTGGTTCTTGCTCTTTGTAACTCTGCTATAATTTAGAAAGCCATATATCCTCATTACCCAGCAGCACTTCTACGTGTTCAGCGTCCTTGTTCTTCTGTTTGCGTAAGCTTGTAAAACAATCAGTTAGAAGGGTAAAGGATGTCTTCTTATTTTATAGTTCGGAAAATAGAGGTACTGGGTTGACAGAAGAAAGTTTAGACAATCCTAGGATTCTTTTTTCCAGAAAATAAATTCTACATTCTCTATGGTTTTGTTATCTTCCATTTCTTTGAAAGTGAATATGAGAGAGTAACATTCTTATGTAAGAAGCTAGAAAGAGCAGGTAAACCACCTCTAGGATCAGGAATAAAACTTATACCTCTGCCCTGATCTCTGATTTATAACTTATATAATATTTGACAAAATTCTAACAATCATTTTATTTTATCCTCACAATGTGATAATTATGTGCCCTTTTAATATTTTAGGAAACTTAAATACCTAGATATGTTAAGTGACTTAATGAATGTAAAAAGCCAACATCTAACTACCTTCTCCATGCTCTGCACAGAATTAGAGGCTTTGTTTATTTTATCTCTAATATGAGGTTCTTTCTACTACTTCATGCTACATTAAATTATCATGTCCAAAATTAAATTTGTCATTCCCCAAACCAGCTATTCTCTGTCCTTTCTTATTTTATGATACCACAATTTGTGAGCTCGACCCCTCTCATGCATTTAGAAATGTGGGAATATTCACTGTGTCTCTGTCCCTTTTACATTCAGTTAATCATTAATATCCAATGATTTTTTTCAATAAAAGATTTTATATTTGGTGACCTTGCTATATTTCATCACCCCATGATTACAATATCATAATTGAATCTAAACTAATTTTCTTTCTTTAATGTTTCCTTTCTCATCTATCTACCTTGCATGATACTATTTGCAAGTAGTTTTTCTAAAAATGCTTTTCATTATCTTAAGTACCTGTAATGGCTCCATTGCTTCTAGCTTCAACTCTAAATTATTCTAACTTTTACAGTATGATCTCCATAGCACAAAAAATATCTTTCCTATACTATATATTATGCCATACCATCATAAAGTAAATTTCTTGTTCCTTAGTTAAAATAGCTTCCATGTCACATAGTTTCATACACACACTGCCCATTTTAACCACTCTGCCTTTGCTGATAATATTCTTTTTGTCTAGAATTTTCTACTTTTTCTCACATTAGAGTCCATTCTTCAATAATCAAACTGATTCCTCCCTCCTTTCAATTCTTCACTTTTAATTTTCTTTCAGTCAAACATTGCAATTTCTACTGTGTGTCAGGCATCATGCTAAGACAAAAACAAGCTATAAATGTGAAAAAGACATAATCCCTATGCTTAAGGAACTCACAGTTGAAGAAACCAGTGTTCTGCAACATAACAACCTCATATAAGAGTTGCCCCTGTGGTTGCTCTATTCTTTGAGTTCAAATTTTACTAACAACTGTCATTTGTATGATAATTAGGAAAAAAAATTAATACATTCTTTGTGCAAAACAAACCATCTGAATTTGAATATGTAAGAAAAATCACATCTGTTCTGATCAAGAAACTTATGATCTAGTTGGGAAAATGGGTTATTTGTTAACAAGTTTTAAATTTCAAAGATATGTATGATAAATTATGAAAAATGTGACTCAAATGAAAACTGATCAAGGATGGAAGTTATGAGCTAGAAAATACAGGGAAGGCTTCACAGAGTAAATAAGGTTTTGGTTGGTTTTGGGGAAAATATATGACTAACAATATGTGTCTAAATAGGGCAAGATGTTTTATAACACTTGATTCTATATTTTCTCCTAGTGCATTCTAACTTTTTTATGTCTGTGAATTCTGTCTGACTTCCTGGTAGTTTTCTCTGAGATGCAGCGTGTACCATGTATGTGTGTGTGTGTGTGCATGTGCGCGTGTGCATATATACATATATATATACACATATATATTCACACACACACATACATACACACATATATATATGATATATATATATATATATATATATATCTCCAATAAAGAATTGTGAGTTGATTGTGTATAAACATTAAACTATACAGACAATAATATTGTAAACTTAAGTTTATTACCATTGAGTTACTCATTTTTTACAACACACTCAGGTTGTACGGTTTTTATTTTATACTTGAGAAAAATGTTATATAAATCAATTAAATAATCTATCAAGAATTTTTCAGTAATGTTAAAAGAATACTCAATATGACCTAGGATCAAAACACACACATCTTTATATTTTTCAATAGGATTCTCTCGAAATGTCTGTGGGAGGTTATTATATACCTTTTTCAAAAGTGTTAACCAAATTTTTTTTAACCTTCTCATATATATACACAGACCTAGTGGAGGTTGACAATAGTAGCACTATTTATACTCTTTGCCCTCATTAAATATTTATTAGGCAAAGATGTTTCTGAAACATTATTTTCTGAACTATGCTTATGAATGCAGTAGAAGACATAGAAAGGTCCATATTGGGAAGAACTGTATAGGATTTTAGAGTAACTGTGTTGTAATCTATGCTCTCTTTTTCAAAATGTGAGTTTGGTACAAGTTGTTTAACCTCTCTGAATCCCATTGTTATCATTCATAAAATAAAGCTACTGATGATACCTACTACCTCACAGGATTGTTTGGAGTGATAAATTGATTTTATCCAACAATTTCATTAAGGATGCTGACCTCCTATTTCATATCAACTTTTTTGCTCCATGAAAGAAAAGATGATAGCATATAAAACCCACACCATCCCCTTCTGAAATTAGGAATTCTGTGGTTGTTTAAAAAAGGATGACTAGAATAGTCTCACTACAGCAATTTTCCATAACCTATAGGACAATGAGGAGACTTTCTAGGTTCTCTTTGAGGTTTGTGAAAAGTGACTCAGCCCTGAGCATGACTCATTTGCTGTGACCTTATTTCTGTATGCTTGGAAGCACACAGAATAAGGAAACTTCATTAAATGAATAAGACATACATTTGAGGCCCACAGAACTGCTAACATGATATAAGGTAGCAGAGCAAATACTTAAAATTAATGGCAGGTGACAAAAGTTCCCAGAAACCATGGTTTTGACTCTGTTGTCAGAGTAATCCAGCCATTGTTCATGTTTTTGATTTTAGTTACAAAACACCATCTACTGTACTATGACAGTGCGTTAAGTGTTTTGTACTTTTGCCATTTGTAACATTGCATCAAAGAGATTCTGTCCTAGTTGACTGCCACAGGATAGGGAAGTTGAACAAAGGAAGAGTAAACATGAAGGTTTTCTACTATTGTGTTTTAGTCACACCTTGTTTTGTTTCAGATACTATATAGAGTACTTGAGAGGTTGAATAGGGGATATTAAAAGAAAAAAAGAGTAATTTATATTTATAAAAATGGTTATATGGGTATGTTTTTTTTCTTTCCATATCAGTCATTACTATAAATCCCTACTCTTCATTCTATTGGTAATTTCATCTAATATTCATTTCTTTACTCAAATACTTCCTGAGTGCTGACCTAAATAGAGATAGGTAGAATATTGGCATATCTTTGCAAAGAAAATTATTGTTAATTCCTGAAGAAATACAAGATGCAGAGAAGTATATAAAATTAGTGTCCTATTTGCCTCTACTCAAAAAAGACTTGTCCAGGGAGGTTACTTGCTTCCAGAATCTGGGTCAGATAATATTATTCTCTTTATTTAGGCCTGAAAAATAGTATTCTAATAAATTTTTATTGAATTTTTAATGTGGCAAAGTTTGAATTAGTTTGCAAAAGGCGTTGATAAGATTACATATGCTCTTAGTCTTGATATCTGTATATGTGGGCATACATGTAATTTTTAAAGACTTAGATTTTAATAACATTTCTGTCATGAGGCTGTTCCTTACAGGATTATTGCTGCCTTTTTATTACTTACTACGTGCCAGGCATTTACACACTTTATCTCAATTAACTATCTTTAAATAACTATTATATTCCCCATTTAGCAAATAAGGACAGCACATTCCAGAGAGATATAGCAACTTGCTCAGGGTCACCTAGAATCCATACAGTTCTGTTTGATTCCAAAATCATTTCAAATATAATACCAAAATTTCCCCCAAATCTCTGCTTTATGTTTAGGTAAGTCATTATGGGTTAAAGGGTAAAGGTGATTATATTTGCTTACATATTTTTTATGCTTACATGCCTCTAGTACTTTGGGCTACAATGTACTGTCTGTTACTCCGCAGAATACAAAAGAAAACAAAAACACAAAAGTTGTATGTATGTATGTGTACATATGGAGAAAGAGAGGGAGAGAGTATCAGAGACAGAATTGTCTCCCTCTGCTAATCTTTGTGGTAGAAATAATGAAAAGGTAAAGAAGTTTAAAAAGGTGATGTTTTAAACAAAGAATTTGAGGGTAAATGCAGAGTTTAATGCCTATTTCTGTGGAAGGTAGTTGAGATTTATGACGAATAAATCTCCATGTACTTTTCAGGAACAGGAAAAATAATTCAATAAACTGCTTCAATGCTTGTTTCAATAAGCATCATCATTTGTGTATTTTATGATGGAAATGATGTACTGAGTGGTAGTCACAAATTTGGGAATTTGTAAAAGAATAGAATATATTCCTCCCAAATGACAGGAGTCTACTAGAATGTTTCCCAAAATACTCTGTGTAGGAGACAGGCTTACAATGCTAATGGGCATTATGTGATGAGTTCAGGGGTCTAATCAATTTGGAGAAAGTTTTGCCTCCAAAAGTTAATTTCGTTACTGCAGAACCACTCAGAGCCTTTTATATGGTCAAATACATTTTAAATCTCCAACAAAGAAATAGTTTATAGCTTTTCTTAAACTTATATAGCCATGTGTTTCTTTTTTCTTAGAAATCTTTGTGAGACTCTTCTACATAAAACCCTTTGTGATATCCTTTTCTATAATTTAAGTAAAAATACATAACACTCACATGCAGTCAATTATAATAGCTATTTGTGGGTGAAATGGACTTTTCTCTGTACTCTGTATCAATAGAATTGAAGAATATGAAGTGTTTCACAAATTCTTGGGGACCATTATATTATCACTGTATACAGCTTGTGAAGAGTTTTTATGCATTCAGTTTGATTAGGTAAATTAGAGATTTATTTTAAGGAAATGTAATAAATTTATTTCATTCATTTATTCATCTAGTTTTATAAGTATTTTGAAATTTAGAATATTGTGAATGACAAAATGTACACATTATCTGTCTCACACAGTAATACAGGACACCCTTATTCCCATCAACAATCAAGACAAAATATTCTTCTCACTTTCAATCCTTTAAAAAAGGTTATTGTCCCTTTATTTTAGGGGTGCCTCTGCCCCAGGCTGGTTTCCCTCTTCAAGTGTCAGCATGCTAGAAAATCCAGAATTAAGATAAAGGAGTAATTTGCCTTAATTAGCTTATCTAAAATATGAATGTTCCCTTAAGGAGTATAACTTTAACAGTTCAGTATAATTTTATTTATCCTAATAATTTCTCTTTTTACTCAAGAGAGCCGAGAGTTTGGGGATTCTGGCCAGTTAAATAGCTTGAGCTAAGTGATGAGAGGACAGAAAAAGGGAGACTGTAAGGCAACTAAAGACATGTCACCCACTTAAATACTCTGATTTAGGACCAGTTCTAATATTCAGATGGTGGGTTCTTCAGTTATAGTGTGCATAAAGAATAACATTTTACTGTTTGAGAAAAGGTGATATACAAAATAGACTTCAGAGCAAAGAAAACTGCCACGAATAAAGAGGGGTATTACACAATGATAAAAGGGTCAGTTCACCAAAAAAACTGAATGATTCTAAATGTTATGGTCTTAAAGAAACTTCAAAATACATGAAGCCAAAACTGATAGAACTGAAACAGGAAATGGACAAAACTACAATTGTGGCTGTAAAGATTTAATACTTCTTTCTTAGTATTTGATGAAACAAGTTAACATTAAGTCAATAAATATAAAGAAGAACTATCAAAGTAGATCTCATTGGATCTATTTGATATTCATGGGATACAACACTTAACAACAGTAGAATATACATATATTTTTTAATGCCCATGAAACAATCATCAAGATAGACCCAGTCCTGAATCATAGGAGGGAAGATTTAAATTAATATTTATGAGGAGATCAAGAAAATCTTCTTTCGATATGAACAGAGTTCCTAGAGTTCCTCAGACATCAGGATAAGGGTATTATGGACAAAGAGAATAGCACATGCAGATCCATGAAAGTGAGAAAAGAGTGAACTTTTCTGGGAATAAGTATTTCAGAATTCTTGAGGGCTGGGTGTCTGTCAGGGAATGGTAGGAGGTAAGCCACAAACCACAACTATTAAGCAGCACTAAAGGAAGTTCAGTATGAATCAAAGCTAACTCATTATTTTCTTGGTTCTCTGAATCATCAGAATGTATAAAGTTGTTGTCCTATTCTGTGTAATAAAAGTCTTTGTCCATAAAAGTCTTTGTCCATAAGAGGAAAATGACAATATGAGCCAGTCTCAGCTGATCTATTATGACTGGCTTTTGCTGGGGAAGATGAGGTATGTTTTATACTATTGACATAACATTAAAAGTGCTTGTTTTACATTAAAAAAAATAAGCACATAGAATTTTCAAAAAAAAAGAGAGACATTTTAAAGAAGTACAATTTAAGGTAAGCAATGACTAATGGGAAAGGTAATTTGCTTGCTTGGGGAAAGAAAGGTCTTTTTAGCAAATGGTACAAAATAATTGTATATACATTTTTTTAAAAAAAAAAAGAATCTAGGTTTTGTCTTATTCTATACCCAAAAATAAATGAAAAATTAATCATATATTTATGATCTTACTTTATACCTATTGAGTTTTTGGAGGAAAGACTGGAGGAATCTTTTTGGTTGAGTGGTAAACAAAGGTTACTTTAGTCATAGAAAGCAATAAAAATAAAAGGAAAAAAATGATAAATTAGACATCATTGAAATGTAAAACTTCTGATTATTAACAGACATCATAAAGAAAATAAATAGTCATAGACTAGGGACTAGGAAAAATATTTGCAAGATATATATCTGACAAGGGACTGATATCAAAGATATATAAAGAACACTTACAGCTCAATGAAAACATAGACAACCCAATTAAAAATAAGAAAAAATGTGTGAACAGATATTTCATAAAAAGAAATTATAGAAATAGTAATAAACACAACAACAAATGATCAACATCTTGAGTCATCAGGATAAAGTCAAACTAAAACCATAACAAAATACCATTCAACTAGAATATAGAATGGCATAACTAATGAAAAAAGTTCTGGAAGTTACTTATAAATTTAAATATGTACCTGCATTATGACCCTGCAGTTTTAATCTTAGCTATTTACCCAAGAGACTAAAAATATGTCTACAGAAGGAATTCTTTAAGAAAATTCATAGCAGTGAACTCTTTCAAATGTATAATAGCAAAAACTAGAATATTTCAGGTATCCATCAATAGGAAAGTGGATAAATAAACCATGGTATAGTCATACCTTGAAATACTGTTCATTAATATAAAGGAATTAAATACTTATTTACACAAAAGCACGGATGAATTTCAAAAATGCCATTTTTAAAAAAGTTCACAAAAAAGTATATATTATATGAATTCATTTTTATTAAGTTCTAGAATGGATAATCAGAATAGTGGTTGCTTTTGGTGAGGTGGAAATAAAGGTTGAATATGAAGAAGTTTGAGAAATCTTTCTGGGATGATGATAATGGTCTATATTTTGACAAAGATATATATATTTCTGAAAATTCAGTGAATTTACACTTAAGAATTGTGCATTACACATATAATTTTTTTCATCAAAAGTAAAAATTAAATATTAACTTTGATTTGTGTGCTGAAGCATATGTGGTGGGAAGTGTACTGTTTACAATTTACTTTGAAATGCATAAAAAATTAAGTTGAATTAATGGATGAATAGAAAGATGGATAAGTGAAAAGAAACATTGTAAAGCACCTTTGCAAAAATTTTACTGGTAAAATCTAGGTGGTGGGTTCACTGTAAATTTTTTTTTAATTTTTCTGTATATTGAAATTTGTGATGATAAAAATGTAGAAAATGTTTACTTCTTGCATTTTTCCAGCATAAGCTAGATTTAGAATATTAATTTAGTTTCACACTTTTTGGCAGACAACCATAGAGCAATATCCACCCACTTATTCTTTCTTTCATTATGGCAGAAATGAAGTCACAGAGTGGGTGGAGATGGTTATGACTAGTTAATAAGGAATCTCTTGCCACTCCCCATTCCACCACACTGTTTCAGGGCTGACAGTAACCAAAACATAAGTCCCAACTGGAATTTAGGCTGTAAGTGAAAGGACAAGAATCAAGCCGGTATGGACAGTTAAGATTGAAGGTTCTGCTAACAAACTGTGGGAAGAGGGTTTTTCACTAAAAGACTGATGTGTCAAGTTAATGGAAATCTTACAGACCTATCAGAATGCTTTTAACATGAAAAAATATATATTTATTTACAGTCAAATTCTCCTTTGGCATCTAGTATTTCCTACGCATTCTCTTATTTCCCAAGTAATAAGTTACATAAACAATTTTATTAGAAAACTGTCAAGTAGAGTTCATGTATTTTTCCCTGTTCCACTTAATTCTTCATTCACAATCTTCCATATTTTAGGAAAATTATTAACCATACAGTAATATAAACCAGAAAACTAGGGGTAATTTCTGGTTGTCTAAGTTCCCTTACTCCAAGTGTTCAGTCTATCATCGTTAACTCTGAATGTTCTCATGTTCTTTTATTTCTGTCTTTACTGTCCTGGCCTCTTCTCAAACATTACATCTTCTACTTGGACTACTGCATTAATCGCTTTACTTGTCTTTTCTTTTTCTCTCTCTCCCCATTCCTATCCATTACCCATATAACAGCAGAAATGATTTTTCTCAAATTATAGCTGCATTGTGTCACTACCTTGCTGAAAATCTTGTTTTCTCCTTGTACTTAGTCTTAATCCACACTCGATAAACTATAAGAATCTGCATTACAGCTCTCATCTAGTCTATCTAAAGTCATGCTGTCTCACATGTACCATCGTAAGCTCAGTATGCTCTACATGTCAGGCCTTTCACAGTCTGTACCCTACTTCAGAATGCTCTTCCCCAGCTTTATGTACCTAGTTCTTCTGTTCTTTAAGTTTTAGCATAAAATATTGCCTCCTCAGAAAGACTTTGTTGGTCATTATGTTTAAGTAATCTCTACCTTTTGATATCTTCTTTAGATGAGTAAGATCTAGCTTCTATTTAGGGATGCTCAAGTCAATCTTTTTATACTCTATTTTGGTAGTTTCCCAAATATTTTTTGAGTTATTTTTGGAGTAGTTGCAAGAGATCCAAGAAGCTGTTTATAAACTGAAAATTGCACTTACACTGAATCAGTTCTATTTTATGTCTATAGATGCTATTTTTCCAGAGTATGTGGATACTGCTATGATTAATAAAATAAAAATTTAAGTGCATTTCTGAATTTCTAGTAGAATTTAATATAGTTTAAAATAATCTATCACCAAAATAAAAATACTATCACATGATATTTATAGTGTTTTCTTTAACAAAGGAGCTTCCTGTCCATAAAAAATTTGGAACCACTGCTTCATCTTGTTTTAGATAAATTAAAATTAATTAATTTTTATGATATACTTGTTTTCTAAGTTGGGTAAAATTTTCTATATTTAGTACTAGAATGTTGGAAATTAAAGAAATTCTTTAGATACTTTAGTTTAATTCTTTTATATTATAGAAAGGGAAATGGTTGATTAGACATTTAAAATATTTATACAATCACACAAATAGTAGGAAAGTAGAATTAACAAACTGGTATCTTATCTCATAGTCCACTGCTCCCTTTATCTTCCTCAGCTTCCTTTTCACATACTGCCCCTTCAAAAATGGGGTCAGAGACCAGATTCCTTAGCCGAGAGTGTCAAATGAGTGGTCCAATCCATTCCTTCTCTTTCTCATTTCCTTCTGCCCTCTCTAATTTATCCAGACAATAATCTTACTGCATCAGTGTTTACTTTTTACTGATTGCTAAAGAAATATTTAACTAGCTTCATGGTAAAATGAAAATGACCACACAAGAAAAATGGTTGCTAATCAAAGGTAGTGTAACTCACCACAAATAATCAAGTACTTGTACTGAGAGCTATAAAACATGCACTGAATTGTGTACCACCACTAAAGCATCATTTCTACTCACATTTCTCTCATAGGCTCCTAGGGCAGCATAAAACTGGTTCTTTGATGCCAGTGGCAACAAAATTAAAGTTTGACTTGTAACAAAGATTGGTTGCTAAATGCTCCTATTGGAAAATATTGTTATATAACTGATTTAGTAACATAGTTGGACCATAAATACTTTCATAGATTTCTGTGGCAGTTAAATCAAAGTCAGTTTTAAATAGGAATGCAAGAATCCTATAACTCAGATGGACCAGTATTCAATATGCTAGATTTAAATCTACTCTGAAGACATGGATTTCATGAGTTTGAGAGTTTCTAAATTCACAGAAAGAAATATAAATTCTCTTCACTTAAATTTGTTTTCAGACCAAGTTAATCTCCTAACTTAGACATAACATTTAGATAACTGGTATATCTCTGGGCTATATTATCATCATCCTATTATTTCCTCTGTTGTTCTGACATTTAAAAAAAAAGGCTTCTTTTTAAAGAGTCTTATTGAAGACTGAGGCTACATATAAAATGATCTTATTCTATAGTTAAGATTCACTTTGGAACCTTGCAAAAATTAGATTTTTGAGCACCACCCTCAGAAATTGTGATTGAAGAGGTCTTGGGTCAAATTCAGTACTTAATATTTTTATTAAGCTCCCCCAGGTGATTCTGATGCAGGTGTTCATGGACCACACTTCAAGGAAACATTGCGAGCCCAGAAGTAATCATCATGTGGTACACAGACTTTCTTCATCCAAACATGTGTGAGGCCAGGGTGGTCAGAGACAGGGCAGTGACCTGGAAGAAGCACAGCTTTCCAATAAGTGGGGCATGATTGAGGAAATTCTACTTGTGGTAGCGATAAGTAAAGAAAACCTATGTGAGTCCTGAGTAAAGTGGCTCTCCTCTTCACAGATTTTTGTGAGAAGATGGAACCACAAAGCCATTTTACCTGACGAAATGATAATATTATCCCAAATTTGGTTCATGAGATTCCTCATTCAGACCATACCCTAAACAGAAGGCCCAGCTACAGTATTTTTACAATGAAATAGTTTAAGAATACTTTAAAACATTCTTTTTAAAGAGTCTTATTGAAAACTGAGGCTACATATAAAATGATCTTATTATAGTTAAGTGCTAGAAAAGGCCTCATTAAGGAGTTCTAAAAATGAGCAGTAGATATTGCTGCTTAACCATGTTTACTCACATGGTTATGGTTCCTAAAGGATCTGTGAGGGAGAGCCTAGATTAATTTAAAAATGAGCTCATTAATGGAGAGTAATGTACTTCAGACTAATAATTAGAAGAATGACAATGACAATAACAACAATAACAACAACAAAATACCACCAGTTCTAGAAATACATTGTCAGAATCATCAAACTGATTGACTCTGGTCACAAATTTCCTTCAAAATCCAGGCAAGTACTATGGCTTAAAATGAACTCAAACCAAAAGGCTTTGTGTTTTTAGATTTAAAAATTTCTATTACCCTAAATTACCACACATTTTCTGTATTGGTACCATGGTACAATGGCTCCAAGAAGAGTGAAAGAGACTTATAATACTAATGTTAAATAGAAGAGACAGGCTATCAGTGTGTCCGGCCTGACTTTGTAAGATAGCTCATATGCCTAAAGTGAGTATCCTATTGGGCAAAAGACAACCAATTCTCCCTTCTGTAATTTCTCAGTTAAGCTTGTGGATGTCACACTTTTTGCCCACATTACTACTTGTGTTATCCTATGTTTATTGGGTTACTGTCATTTGCAAACAGTGTTCAGATACAATACTTGTCTTTTGTGATAAAGTAAAATTCTTTGACAGGAATCTTTTCTCATACTCAGGGAAATATTATGGTAAATTTATGTATAGATTTTTCTTAACTTTAAATTTTTCTCTTGTAAGTTTTCTGAAACCTTTAATGTCTGCCCCCACACATCTAGTGAGAAGTTGCAACTGAAGTGGACCAAGTTTGCCATTCCAAAATATGCCTTTTGGGGTTATTGTCTTTAGCTGGTTATTAAGGAGCAAAAAAACTCAAAAGGAACCTTTGACCTTTTCTACATGCCTAAAGAAATTCAGGTAGAAAAACCTACTTAAGGAAAGGAACATAATAGAAACTAAATGTGGCAGACAGAGAAATCTAGCAAAGACTCTTTATTGAACTTTCTTCTGTGTACTATTGTTTTCAGGTGGCCCAGCAAGGTTTTTTTTTTTTTTTTTTTTTTTTTTACCATGTTTACTCATTTACCTATAAATTATGTACTTTCTCTATGAAATCCCAGACCCCTGCTTCTCTTCCCCTTTGTCCAAAATGGCATATAAACCTCAACTGTCCAATGTCTTCAGGTCTCATATTCTTATGGCAGCCCCACACGTACATCTATAATAAGTTTTGAATATTTTCTTCTGTTAATATCTTATGTTAATTTATTAGCCCAACTAGAAGAATTTAGAAGGTGAGAGGAAAGTTATTTTTGTGCCTCAACACAGCTCATTTAAAATATAACAGTGTATTTATTTTTATCATATATAAATGTTCTACAGAGTATTGCTAAAATATCCATTACTTCCAGGTGCTGTGACACCTGAGTGAGTGAAACCACAGGTTGTGCTAGTGTAGGCTGTAATTATGACCGGCCTGACTCATAAATGAATGCCTCTACATTAATATATTGGGGGCTCACCTTCAACATGAGGTCATTATTGGGTCAGTCACCTGGTAGGAATGGCTTATTCAGATGGGAAAACAGATGTGAAATGAAGTGCTCTAATGGGTGTTATAGGGGAAATCTCCAATTCTCATTCTTAACTTTGGAGATGCCAAGATGTCTAGTTGGGCACTCCTTGAGAGGTAAGTGTCTAATTTTATTTCCTTAATGAGGAGTCTGAGAGGTCACATCAGCAACTGTGATTCTAAAGTTCTAGGGCTGCACAGGTCTTGTCTCTACACTTGGACCTGCAGATGTACTTACATCAAATCAAAGTTCAGTTTCATAATTAGACCATCTGTTGGGAGCCATTTCTGCTGCCTGTCTTGAGACAAGGTTAAAGTTGCCTGCAAGCTAGAAGTTTGCAGGGCAGGTGGGCTCTATGCAGAATGAGGAAGTTTGGTTTAATGTAAAGAGTTGAATGTTCCTTGCCCCAGGGAATGGGAGACAGAGAATAGGATAAAAGAGGTTGTGAGAGAACTTATGTAAATGTCAGCAATTGTTAGAATATCTGTGGATTTTGCTTCCTATGCATTTCCAAGAGTATAAATATGCTGCACTTAATAAACTCGGGCCCAGTATTTACTGTTAGCCCTCCTGACTCTATCTCTTTGTCTCTCTCTCTCTGTCACTCTCTTTTTCTTTCTTTTCTCAATCCTCACTCCCCATCTCAGGAACTGTTCTATCTTAGCCAGCGGGCTCCGGCAACCATCTACTAGAAGGTTACCACAGAACCAGAGTTACCTCACCCCTGCTCAACCCCACAAAAAGCAATTTGAATTATTTCATTTTTATTTAGCAGAATAAACATAGAATGGAAAAGTTAATATGTTTCTAAAGCAATCCATTAATATTTTATCAAAATAATCTGATCATTTGTACATAATTTCTGAATATTCCTTCTTACACTGATGGATTAAAATGATTCATTGTGCTTATAGGTTTTTTAAACATGATTTAATGAAAAGTTAAATAACAATAAATGAAATAGCACAGAACAAAATGTGATTAAATATTTTTAAAAGCTGATGATTAAATGTGCATGTTTGGGAATGTGACCAAAATATTGGGGCAATTAAATTTTGAATAATCTTATATTTTCCAACCTTGTTTTGTTGTCTTTGATGCCTATAGGTATATGTAAAGCAGTTCAAGTTGCCTTTTGAGTGTGAGCAGATAGAATTGAGAAGGAGGAACAATGGTCTTAGTTTCATTGTCAATATTTAGTGTTATTGAATGTACATGTTCTTTTGCATACAGCATTATATCCCGTTGCGCCTGTCCTCCCATGCCAAATGCTACTGCTTTTTAAATTAAAATTGATTCTCAGTAACCAACTTCAGGAAATCCCCCAAAAGTATTTTTGTAACTTCCTGCATCCTGAGTGCAATTCTGCTTAGGATATCTTAAGAAAGAAAGATTCCTTAGAATTTCTTATTCTGTCCTGACCAAGATAGGTTGCTACTTGTTCAGTCTAATAAAATGACTTCATGAAAGCACAGTAATGTAAAGTATGTAGTTAGTAATAGATGTTCAGCCATTTCATTTTCACAAGAACTTTGAGCTTTTTTTTATGTATACATACTTGTCTATTTGTAAACTGACCAGACATGTCCATTAAAAAAAAAAAAAATGACACACAGAGGTGCTCAGAATAGGTTAGCCAAAGCAATGTTATTTTACTGTCATAACTACTGCAGTGATTCACATGCAAAAATTCTTGCCCAAGTGTGTAGGAAAATGAACTTCATTATGATAGCATGAGGCTACAAAATTTCCTTTTGGCTTTTTCATTAGTAATAGAAGGGTCATGTAAAGTCACTGTACTCATGATGGTGGCTAGTCTCCCTTCAGCCTGCTTGTAACTTTCTGAACATAAGAATGATGGTAGGTGTTTCTCACATGACAGTAAGGTTCTAAAAGGAGCTCGGTGGAGAATAAATGAGGGTGCTAGTGTCAGCCTGTGTGTGTGTGTGTGTGTGTGTGTGTGTGTGTGTGTGTGTGTGTGTAAGGGGTTCCTGGAAATTAGGAAGAAAAAAATTATTTTACATTGAATATATTCCTGGTGCTCTGCTTGGTATATTTTCTCAATTATCTCAATAATCCTGTAAAGTATATACAGGATTTTATGGGTGAAGAAAGTGATACTCAAAAAAGAAATTAACTTGTCTAAAGTCACACAGCCAATAAGTTTTATTTTATAATAATATTTTAACTCTGTTCTGTCAGGAAAGATAGTTCAGTCTTGGGGAATAGATTGTACAGGGTACATACATGGTATTGTTAAGAGTATGCTAAATAATTCAGTAAGCTTGAGTAAAAATATAAACAAGAAGTTATAGGATGAGAAAGAAAAGATAGACAAAGCTTAGCTCCAAGTGACTTTCTACCAACTGAGAATTATAGAACTGACACAGTTTCCCTCAAATTCCATAAATATTCAGTGGAAGCTTGCCTCAAATAGGTCAGCATGCAATTGACAAATCTTATTGTTTTTTCTACTTCCCATGTGTAGCCTATTGTAGTCTACTGAGACCATCCTACTTTGAAATTTTATAACTCCTTTTCTGAACAATTAGAAGAGCTTTCTACCTGTCTCTTTACCAGCTTCATTTATTTTTAGTTCTCCTTCAACAATACTGCAGGTTCAATGTTCTAAACTATGTGCCACTCCCTTTTTGCCAAAAAAGTTGTGTGTGTGTGTGTGTGTGTGTATGTGTGTGTGTGTGTGTACACTTTATTTTTTAGAGCAGTTTTAAGTTCATAGCAAAATTGAGCAGAGAGTACAGAGAGATCCCATATACCCCCATTACCACATATGCACAGCCTTCCTGATCATCAACCCACTAGAATGTGGTAATCCTTATTACAATTAATGAACCTACATTGACACATCATTGTCACCTGAAGTTCATAGTTTACATTAGGATTCATTCTTGGTATTGTACTATGGGTTTTGACAAACATGTAATGACACATACCCACCACAATTGTATCATACAGAGTATTTTCACTGCTTTAAAACTCCATTGTGTACTGCCTAGTCATCCTGCTTTCCTGGCAAACCCCAGGCATCCATTAATTATTTTACTGTCTTCATATTTTTTCTTTTTCAGAATGTCATGTAGTTGGAATCAAAGAACATATAGCCTTTTCAGATTGGCTACTTTCACTTAATAATATACATTTAAGTTTCTTCCATATCTTTTTATGGCTGTATAATTCATTTATTTTTAGTTCTGAATAATAGTCCATTGTCTGGATGTACTAGTTTATTTACCCATTCACTTACTGGTACCATGTTTTGGCATTTATGAATAAAGTTGATATAAATATCTGTGTACGTTTCATTTGGGTAAATACTAATGAACACAATTGAAGGATTTTATGATAAGTGTATGTTTAGTCTTATAAGAAACTGCCAGACTGTCTTCCACAGAGGCTGCAGCATTTTGCATCTCCATCAGCAATAAATGTAGGATCTTACTGCTTCACGTCGTCACTGGCATTTAGTTCTCATTTTTTTGACTTTGGCCATTCTAGTAGGTATGTAGTAGTATCTCATTGTTTTAATTTTCAATTCTCTAATGACTTATGGAGCTGGACATCATTTCATATGCTTATTGCTATTTGTCAGAGACCCCACATGCGTGTAAGGGTCAAAGACAGGAAGGGAAAATGAGGGTTATATGATATTCTGAACTAAGGCTGTAGTAGGTCACCTTGAGGCTTCAAAGGTAATCTCAGGGAGAGGACATATTCAGTAATGAGTAGTTTGCCTACCATATAGATAGGTTATCTCCTCTGATAATCTCTTACTATGGGCCAGGTACCTACTTCAAATTCCTCTAGATAATTAAAGGGGAACAAAAGGTTTTATTGAGTCCCCAGGGTCTAAGTTGCCTTTGGCTCAAAGTAATTTGCATACCACTGAGACATATCTTGGGGTGGTATCAGCAGATCCCTCCTCTGAAATTTCTCTGAAAGTTTTACTGTCCATTTTCTGGAAAATTCCAGAAGTTGAGTTGATACATTGTTCTGTATCTCTGAAATGTTTTGTTCAGTTAAATAATTGTGTCTCATTTCAGGAGGCAGTGATGCTGGTGGGCTCCTAAATTAAGCCTGCAGTACAAGCAATCAAATATTTAATAAGAGGTATAGCTATGGAAACATAAAGGAAAAACAAAGGTTAATGGTTAGAGCAGACTATAATGCCAATTTCTGAGTTCTGAAGGCATGCAGTCAAGATTATTTCTAGATATCTGTCTTGAAGCATCTTAGATGGAATGAAGGTAATCACAGTCTGATAGATTCTCCTGGTTTGCAGTTTGAATGTCTCTGGTGATCTTTCCACAGTAGGCACTCAGATTGTCCATATATGAGCTGTAGTGATGATTTCTCTAAATTTATATCAAGTTGTCCAACTTTACCCTGCATAGCTTTGAGAAAAGGGAAGTTTTAGTTTTCAATGACTGTAAGTCAAAGATGGGAGAATAATTAGAAACATTAGTTTGGAGAATCATAGGCAGATATTGGAGGAAACTAGAAGAAATCAAGATCAAGTCTGGTTTACAAGTAGAAAAAACATTCAATAATGAACAGCTCTAGAATCTAATATCACAAAAATGTATTGCAGGTCTATTGAAACTCAATTTTTCTCTCTAAAATAACCCCCATTTTCCTAAAGATAACCAAATTAAAGCTTGATTTATTTACAAAATAAGGCTAGATTGAATAAATTTATCCTGTTTATTTGTATAAGTCCAGCAAGAATACTAATTAACCATACAGACTCCTAAGTCTGCTTTGTTGAAATTTTTCATAAGGAATCTTTAAATTTAAAAAGGTTTCTTGAGGCCAGAAAAGCCAAGGTAAAGATTTTTCATCAGTGGTTGAATGTAATACCTATGGTTGACTGTAATACCTACTTACATTTATTTAATTTACTTGCTCTAAATTATATTTAGATTACTTATGTGGAAGAATTCCTGTCTTCTTAACTCCCCCACTCCCCCCAAAAAAGATCTTGAGGTTTCTCCCAGGAAGTGACCTTCTTTGCTATATCTGGTAAAGCTTCTGGGGAACCTGTAAGCAAGGTACCGGGTGATATTTCCAATGGTGTTATTGACTTCCATAAGTCAACCTTAATTCCTTAAAGCTGTCTGGTCATATCTGAGTCAATGTATGTCTCTTTCAAATATGACATTTCACTCAAAGCCTTGGTAAATAACCAGTTTCTAATGGTGTCTTGTTACAAGGAGACCAGATTCTTATTGAACTTACAAATATTTACAATATTTTCATGGAAATAAGAATACTTACTAAAAGTTCCAAATTCTGCAAGAATCAGGCAGGGAGAGAAATATAAATGTTTTAGTTTTGGTTAATAAGTTTAAATTATAAAATTATTCTAAATTATAGCTACTTTAAGAAAAAAATCCTTATATCTGGAAAAAAAATAAAGAATCAGCAGTGTTTCAAGCAAAAAGTCACAAAAATTTTTATCATTCTCATCAGTTCATTCAGTCCTGGCAATTAAAACTTTTTCTGCTTTAATCCAGTTTTTCTATTTGTTCTCCTGATCTTGTCTGATGATTGAGGGTGACAGGGATAGTGATGATACCAAGAAGTTTGCACGACTTGTACTATTTGCTTGGTGAAGTGGGTGCCTACCTCACTAGAGATTGTGTAAATTATATCCTACTTGGGAAACACATTTTCTAAAAATTTCTTTGCCACTGTAAGGTCATCAGCCTTGTAGCAGGGAAAGGCTTCAACCTACCCAGAAAACATATCATACGTCAAGAACACATTAATAATCCATCTAAATGGAGATTGGATGAATTCTAGCTTAAATGCAGTATAGTGGATGAAGGAATGCAAACACTGTTAAAAAATGGAGTTTGCTAGGAAACTGGGAAGAACCAAATGGCTATTTTGGGTTTCCCATAGCTTTGACTATGCATTTGATTTACAGCCATTGTTTACCCATACAACATACCCTGGAAGTTTATTATCACTTATTTTTCAATCATTTCCATGTAATTTAACATACCACATGAGCCTAATTAGTTTAAATTTTCTCTTTTGTAAGGAGAAAAAACAAATCTTTTGCAGTGTTCCAGGGGCCTTACTGAAATACCCTAGTCATTCCTAGGTCAAGAGTCTGTTCATAATTTGAATTTTGGGAAGTTTGTCAAAATATATCAAAAGGTTTGAACATTCAACTAATAGGATCATAAGTCATTATGAAATAATACTAATTATCTATTTAACCAAAGTGACAATAAATGATTTAAAAAACATAGTGGTTTCCCTATTATTATTAATTCTTGTAGCTGTAATTATATATATATATATATATATATATATATATATATATATATATATATCAATATCAGAATTTTAAACCTTTAAAATTCTTAATTTCTAGTGAAAACTAAGAAGTGATTGTGAACTTTGTTTTACCAGTATATTCTAGATTGACAAGTTTATGAACACATTTTATAATATCTAGAAATATATATTTCTCACAATACAATTTTTTTTAATGTGGCACAAGACATGTTTACTAATAGACCAAAATATCTTTAATTCCTTTATAATAAGAAGCAAAGAGTGGATTAACTTGTGCTCAGTAATTAATGTTTTATTATTTTATCTTATTTAGAAATGATCTAGACATTCAGTGGCTATCCATTATTTACTATAGCTAGCAAAACTTTGAAGTTTCAAGTTACCAAAGAGATTTAGGAAACCAGATTTTAAATACACATACTATATAATTATTGCTAAAGAGTTTACCTATAAATATATCTTTTATCCTACTTACATTTATTTAATTTACTTGTTCTTAATTACGTTTAGATTACTTATGGAATTTCATTATACTGAGTTATTTTTCTTGCTGACATATTTTGCAACAGAGATAACATGAGTTTATTTGGCTAATAAACCCAGGTAGAAAAAAAGTATGATAGCTAATGCTGATGACTCTAAAAATATGCTTATTTAACCAAATTAAACTCAAACCAGCTTTAATATAAAATATTTTCGCATATCACATGATTCTTAAAAGCCTTTTGGTTTGTTTCTGCTATATTTTTGATAATTCTCATATAAGCACTTGTTTGTTTAAGCCAACTTGAGAGAGTTCTATTATAAATTAACAATACCCTCCAGAGGTAGAAAACACCACACAACACATATGAATGTACAGACAGACACAGAACTCCTTGCTTTCATTTTTTAATTGCTGCCATAATATCCATTCCCATAAGACATTCTTGAGAAAAATTGACATGATATTTTTAAACATAAACCCTGTTTAAGCATTCCAATTTTCATAATTTTATCAATCCTTAAATTTCTGTGTTATTTTAATCTAATTGTAGCCTGATTCAGGGCTTCACCAGTGGTACTACAGTTCATGAATTCTCATATCGAGGGGTCTTAGATTCTCTTTTCTACCCCCTGCCCATTTTACACATTTTACTCTTGAGTAAAAAGGCTCTGGGTCAAGCCAAAGAACCATGCTTGGCCTGTTGATTTAAACAAGCTGACTCTTGCCCCAAGCTACTGCTGGTCAGGTCTCTCATTATAGTCTCTTCCTTCCAGTCTTTTAAATTTCTCAGGACTAAATAAAGCAGACTTGTTTGGGGCTCTGTAATGTTGTGAAACCAATATTGGGTTAATTTGGTCCACTCAGCCTTTGGTTGTTCTGTAATATAACCTTTGTTTTAACCCCATCTATGTCTGTTTCATTTTTTCTCTCTCTTTTTTTTTTTTTTTTAAGTGACCATCTAAAGATTTCCACCCTGCTGGGACAAGTCCTGTGACTCTCCTTTCTGTTTTCTCTTTGTTTCATCCTTATCGATATGTAAATATAGGTATCTCATCATCTGGTTTGATTTGGAAACCCTTGCTTTTTAAGTGCTTTTAAATGATCTAATCTAATTGGAACATTCCTTATAATTGCCTTGTAATTTTAGGTTATAATTTCCTTGAGGGCTAGCTGCAGTTTGATAGAACTCTAGCTGGAAGCAGAGTTTTAGCCCACATTTCTGGCTGGCCATATTTCAGAGCTTTCAACCTGACAATTACCAAGCTGAATTCATAGGACATAAAATTTTTAGGTTGTCTTTTAGTAAGATTTTGCTATTCTTTTTCTTCTTGTCTTCTTAAATACAGAACAATTGTATTTCCAATGTCCTAACTTTTATAATATCTGTAAATGTCTCAAGGTAAATAGGAAGGAGTCTTAGTAGACATTGATTTTTGTTCTAATGAATGTCCTTCTATGGAAATCTTAATGACTAGTCACTATAACAATATGAGAGCTCACTAAATATTTTCTTCCTTCCTTCCTTCTTTTCTTTTTTCCTTCTTTTCTTCCTTTTCTTCCTTTTCTTCCTTCCTTCCTTTTCTCTCCCCCGACCTCATCTCTTTCTGTTCCCTCCACTAAAAAAAAAAAAAAAGTGGGGGGGTCATCATCTGGCTTTGAGGAGGATCTTAATTTCAACTCAAACTAAGTAGTCTTTTATGGCTTAACCAAGCAAGTAAGAAAATAGAGAAAGCAAAAACCTTTGTTGCACAGGCAGTAAGGGTGGTATAGCTCTGGTCTCTCACAAAATTGTTAGACACTTCTAGCCACACACTCACTAATATGTGGCACCAGGCAGGTGCTACTGGAATAGGATTTTTCCAGTATTATTAAGCAATGAAAGTTGAGACAACAAAGGCCCATTATGACCTAGGGCACCTTATGACAAACTCCTCTGAGAGTTGCATGATTGGACAAAGAGGACCAGTAAAACTTTTATGGCTTAATCAAGGCTTGAAATCCCAGTCTTTTTGATTGGCCACCAGATGCACCCTGGTAAATGCTCCTTCCAAATGGTGGGGATCAGAGAAAATGTTCTTGCTGGTCATAAAGGCCAAACTCTCAGGACATACAACAATACCAAAGGAGAGACACCAAACAGAGCAAAGAAAAAACAGAATTAACAAAACCCATGAGTACTCATACCAAATAACCAAGAATCACTAAACCCAAGAAACTTGTGTCACAAATGTTTTGTTTGTTTGTTTGTTTGTTTGTTTGTTTTGCCAATCCTAATTTAGGAGAGAAAAGAAGGACTCTCACCACTCTGCTTCCAGCAAACTTTGTAGGTAGAGACCTGGGAGTTTGACTTGAAAAGTACTTTTACCTTTTCCAGCATGGGCCAACTATGGGGTATAAGAAACATTCCTATACCCTCAAGGTCTTTTGACAAATCTAATAGTCATACATACATGAGACAGAATACATATTTATGAGAACCTTGCATACATGAGAGACCCAGCATACATGAGGGGTTCAAACACAGAAAGGGAAAGTGAGGTATATCTAACATTCTGAGCTAGGGATGAGTTAAGACACCCTGGGACTTAAGAAGATAATTTTATGGAGAATACATGTTCAGTGATTATTAGTTTGCCCTGCCATATACATAGATAAAAGTAATTTCTAGTGATTACTCTTGTTATGGACTAGACCCCTAATTTAAATTCTTCTAGATAGTTAAGGAGAGTAGGGGCAGAAGTTCTTCTTGAACCTGCAGGGTCTCTGTTGCTTTTAGATCAAAATAATCTGCATACCACTGAGGCACTCACATCTTAGGGTGGCTTGTTTCAACGCCTACACTTGCATGATAACAATTAGCTTAGATTGGATCGCAGATGCCATTTTAAAATATATATGTTTCCTGAAGCATTTCATTCATTTTTATTATCTCTTGGCTTTTGTAGACATTTGACACCTACCATAGCTTTGTGGGACTCTTAACACAGCAGTTATTTTAATGCTCACTTATTTTACACTATTTTGCATGGTTGTTTTTCATATGTAGGTTTCCTATATTGTAAGTCACCTGAAGCTAAGGCTCATATCTTACACACATTAAAAACTTACTGTGCCTTATGTAGAATAGGCTTCTAGTATATTACTTGTTGAATGAATTGAACCAATGAACAAATAAATGGAATTTTTGGCACGTGCTATAAAATTGTTTACTCAAAATAGGTTTTTATAGTTGCTTTGATTAGTCAACTGAAGAAAGCATGTTAGAAAAACCACATTGGTAGACAAATAAGAAAATTGCACCATGGATCATAATTACTAAACAGGCCCTGGTTGATTTTTAAAGATGATATGTGAATTCTGGCCTCACATTGCACTAACAAAAATTATTTGCTTACAAAGAATTTTGACGAATTCACTTTTGTTCTTTTATTGGTAGAAATATATTTTGCCACCTGTAAAACAAGACAATGATAGAAATGCTGAAAACATAATAGAGCCATCACTTTTGCAAAATGCTATTAGTATGTCAAGCTATGATGGAGAAATTTTGGAAAGAATATTAACAACAGTCAGTTTTAACTTTTATATTTAATTTTGTAAAGGAAAGCAGTAGAGTATCATTGTAGATTCCCTTACCACACATCTTATACTTGTAGCTGTTTTAAGTTGGGGGAGAAAAAGGTGGATAGCAAATGAAATAATTTTGGGATGTGGAGAAATGTTCATGAAGTAATTAACTTTTAGTTATGATATTTTCTGTAAATGCTCATAGCTGCTAGAAGATAGGCTAGAATTTAATACACAGTCTTCAAGTTTTTATGTATTAAATTAAACTTATTAACATGTTGAATGACAAGAGAGAAAGATCTAGATGTATGGATAAGAGCATAAAATTGGGGTTGCTATTTTAACAAGGGTTTCTTATTTAGAGAGTTCCTTTTCCTTTACTGTCCATAACATAGCAACCTGTGGCAATATGAAATGGGAAAGGCAGAGCACCCAACACGGAACAGTGGCATAGATAAAAGTCAGTCTTGTCTTGGTCTCATAGTCTGAATTTTAAATATATGTAATTTGGAGTTAACAGATTTTCAATCTCTACCATGTAATGTGACATGGCCGCTGTAAACTTCATTTTACTTAAAAATGTGAATAAATATCTTACAAATACAAACCTCATAACATGGTTAGTATTAATGAAAATCATTTAATTAGTCTACCCTAAACAGCCTCCCTTTTGCCCTCAGTCTTTGGAGACTTTATGCTTCCTCTCCCTTGCCTTTCCAAACCTGCTTAAGGGGAAAGGGTTCTTTCTGATAAGGGCACTCATATTTAGATGCAAATAACTGATAAGACTTAAGAGTTACCTACTCTTATGTGTGTTTATCAGAGCTCAAAGCCTTTGGATCAAAAGAATGAACCTTCAACTGTGGAATTTTAGGAATTACCTACTTGTTTGGAGAGATAATCATTGCTCAGATATTCACTTCCCCATGCTTTTGTGTTCCAACTTTGAAAGTGGTAGGCAGTCTGCCTATTTAGACTAGCCAACACCCAAGGGCACAATAGTGACAGTAATATTAAACAATAAAAACTTTCTGGTTAATTATATTTTTATTTTAAAGACACTAGGTTTTTTCTGTGGCTGTTCAATATTTAAGAAATAAGTACCTAATCTCTAGGAAGGACAGAACTTCTAAATAAAATATTATTGTTATTATGACATTGTTATCAAGCATTTTTTTTTTAACTCAAGTAGAGTAAGCAGAAGCATAGGATTTCAGGAAGCATCTATAAGGTTACATTCGTCGTGTTAATATACAGATCAGGCAAAAGGAGTTTGCTTCCTTAAAGGGAAAGAACACTTTCTTACAGATAAGAATGGTCAAAAAATATATATTAAGGTCAATTTTTACACTCCATTTTTAAACCCAGAGCTGTTTAGTGGGTTCAACATTCTGAACTGAAATGTGAATTTTGGACCATGGTTTACTACTAATGGATAGAGCTTTGGACAAATAATTTTCCACATCCTGGACTTCTGCTATCTTGCTCCACTATTACCATTAGACTAATAGCTCATTTTTTAAGTCAGTCCCTCAAACAATCAAATGAAGCAGGGATTGCTACAAGACCATATTATAAATGACCTGTCACACATCAAAAAAGTGGTTGAAATAGATTCCAGCCCAGGCGGTCTGTTGGAGAAAAAAAAAAAAGCAGCACTTTGAATTTTTAAACTTCTTAAGTTAATTAAACAAGGAAACTTGATGTGGTTCTACTGCTTTGGCAGTTTATATTATAAACAAACTGAAATCTAAGCCTGTCAAAGCCTCAAGGTTACAAAATCAAAAACGCTAAGGACCACCATCACAAACAGCTCACTAGGCTTGAAGCTATAAGCAAGCAAATAATTTCCATTTCTCGATTCCATACTTTCTTCATATCAGTCTTTCTCCTGGTTCCTGCTGGCAGAGTGTTCCTAACCACTTCCAGTTTTGCATTCCCTGATTCCAATTGATTTTTGCTCAGATAAACTCTCAAACATTGTAATATGCTTTAGTTTATCTTTTAACGAACTTTAAGGTCAGATGAAATTTATGTTTCTTGATCTAACTTCTACTAATAATCATTATCACATCCTCAGTTTCTTCACTGTGCCAGGTACTTTAAATGTCTTATAGGTTGCATAATGTTTAATCTTTTGCTCCTTAAAGATAGGTATTATTATTTAGTTTTTATACTTGAGACCATGAATCTCAGAGTGTTTAATTCTGTCTAACAAGGATTGTGCTTATAAGTCCCAATCTTTTCATGCTGTCTCTTTATGCTGTTGAGAATGAGTCATCTCAAGAATGGAAACCCACTGTCATCTCTACTCTTGAAAACCTTTAGATGACAAGACTGTAATTGAAGAGGATGGCAGATCCCTTCTATTCAGAAATATTGACTATAATAACTGCTTGGTAATTTAATATTTTTTCCATTACGCCTTTGTAAAGATCAGAAAGAAAATACCCAAATTGGATGTCCATATTTTACATTTTATAAATGGGTAACAGTGAGATTTCTACTCTATACACACAAATACACGTGCATGTCTGTATACAAATACATTGGACACCATTCTTGCACTATTTTTGTGGTCTCTATTGAAAGTAAAATAGTGCCACCTGGTGGAGTATAGAAGATGTGAGAGCTGCCCCTTCAAGTTTGACCACTCAGTTTTGTTCAATTTGATAAATATCTAATTGCTTCTACCCTGCGCTAGGTAATTTTCAGACTTACAAAAAATAAGTAAGATATAGTGTATGCCCTCAAAGAACAGCATACCATGAGGCTGCCAGCTTGGAAATGGTCAAAGATAAGCCTTGGGCAAATTTCCATGCAGAGGAGGACTTGCACCCTAGAGGAGGGGGTATGCTTTAGCAGAGCTTTCCAGGGAGGCTGTCTTGAATGGATGACTCTTGCCTGACCAGACTCTTGAAAAGTAGTGCGGTGCAAACATGGTGGACCAGAGGGAATATTGTGAACAATAGCACCTAAGTAAGAAAAATTACTGGTTTTTCTTTCAGAAAGGCAAGGAGTTTATAGTCCTAAAACTCATAATTTGGGAAGAAGAAGAGACAAAAATGAGCCAGCAGAGCTATCCCAGGTGTCACAGAAGGCATAGAGGTCATGCTAAGGAGACTGTTCTTTGCTGACTGTTTTAAGTTGGGCAGGGAGACAATTCAGATATAGTAGATCAATTGTTTGCAGAGAAGAGAACAGATTTCACAGGGGGAAGGAGAGTATGGCTGATCAAGCTTCAGGTTCCCTTAGTCAGGAAGAGGTAGGGTAGAGGGAAGTTAAAGGAGGACCATGTGATATTGAACTCACATTTACAAAGAACCTCAGGTATAGATCTTTGATATCATCTTGAAATGAGATTATGCAACCAGGTTCAGCTAAACACTGACAGTTTGAAACAATTTTCAACTTGTGTTCCAATATTTAGCCATATTTCTTGTAATACAGTCTGAATTGTTTGTTTTATAATTATCTCATGAATTGCACAATTTTACTTGTTTTCAGAATTATTCAGCCTAAGTACTTAATGTATCCTAAGTACTTAATATACATTACAGTTTCTAACTCAGTTGGATTTTTTTTTTTACCTGTTATTATACTGAATGTCTCACAAAAATGAGAATATCTAAGTCCTCTTTTTAAGTTCTGGAAAATTTCAGGTAGGCAGTGGTAAAAGGGTTAGAGGAAGAGCATTAACAATATTTTGGAGGATGAAGAAGCAGAGATGGTGTGGATTAATTATAAAGATGGGTTAGCCAACTGGCAGATGAAGGAGAAAGGAGGAATCCAAAATGATTCCCGGGTTTCTGCTTAAATAACTGAAGGATGATGGCACTTTTAACTGAGGCACAGCATAAAGGAAGATGAGGCAATTTTATGTAGAAAAAGAAATAGTTCCATTTTGGATATATAGAATTTGAAGTTCTTGAGAACAGGTCAAATGAATTTGTGAGATCACAGTTCAACATATGAAACCAAAGCTCATGGCAGTGGCTAAGGCTAAATATAGAGATTTGGAAATTACCAGCATAGAGAGGTAATTAAAACTACTAGAATGGTTAAGAAAACCTAAGGAGAGTTCTTAGTCTGCAAAGAACAGTGGAATGAGAGTGCCCCCTTGGGACTATTCTTGCATCTGCAATACGTTTTTACAAGGGCTGTGATCCATACAACCCTGAACACGTTGCCTGAACATTTAAAGAAAAGGTAAAACAAAACAACAACAAAATTAAGATATAAAAGAAGAATTTGAAAAGTTTTACTAAATGGTTAAACCAAAATGTTTATCATAGAGGTAGTTTGAATAGAAACATAGCAGAAAATAAGAATTGTAGGTGGAGAGAAGGGAAAATAATTGGAGAGCGGGAAATTCCATAGAAGATTTATGAGGATATAGCAGAATTTCTCCATCAGTTTTATAGTTTTAGTTTAATGTCTTCTATCATTGCCAGAAGAGAGGCTAAAGATAAACTTTTTATGACAGTTTAATGAAGCAAAATAAAGAATTTGGAAATAGCTTCATTTTTCTCTATTAGTAATAACTGAGCCAGTTTCTCAAAATAAGCCTGTTTGTGGTAGGCTGAAAAAAATGGCCTCCAAAGATATCTAGGTCCTAATCCTTGGAACTTGTGAATATTACCTTATATGACAAAATAGATTTTGTAGTACTGATTAAGTTAAGGATACTGAGATGGAAAGATTATCCTGGATTATCTAGGCAGACTCTAAATGCAATCACAGGTATCCTCAGAAGAAGCAGAGGGAAATTTGAAGAACAGAAAAGAAAAAGGCCATGTGACACAAAATCAGAGAGACACAACTCTGCTGGCTTTGGAGATGGAAAAATGGGCCATTAGCCAAGAAATACAAGGAATAAAGCTCTGTAGAAGCTAGAAAAGGTCAGAAAAATGATTCTCCCCTAGAGGCTCCTAAGGAAGCATGGTCTGCCTACACCTTGATTTCAGCCCAGTAAAACTGATTTTTCTCCTCCAGAGCTGGAGGAGAAAAAATGTGTATTTTTTTAAGTCATCAAGTTCATGTTAATTTGTTACAGTGGCAAGTAGGAAACTAAAACAGTATTTTAAACTTATAAAATAATTGCTCTAGGGATCTCCCAAACTATTCTTTAAAAAAATTACTTCAGCAAATTAGAAAAAAAAATAATGTTTTGATAAAGTACAAAATAAAGCCTCAAAAAAAGTAGAAATAGTTCTGGAAAGAAGCCAAATACATTGTGCTCAACAATGAGTGATCTGCTGCTCCCGGAGATGGTGAGACCATCTTATAAAAGCACCAGTCAAGTAAAAATGTTTCTGTCCTTCTTTCCCATCTTGTCCTTTTTTCAGGACTCTACCTTTTTTCACTCTCCTCAGGGTTAGCAAGACAGAGAAAAGAGTGAAAGTCAAAAATGAGGAAAGAGGAAAGAAGTCAGCTTTTAACTATGAGAGTGACATGATCAGTAGAGTTGGCCATAGGACCGTGGAAGTAAATTGAATAGATGAAAATTTGGTGCTCAGGATAGGATAATATTTTCCATCCATTTGAACTGATCATGTTCATCCCGAAGTTTAATTTAATTAAACTTAATTTTTGTTCTTTTTAAGGCAAGGCAACCCTTGTTTCACTGCACAGATTGCAAGGGCCTTGTCAGTTTACAATCACTCTTTTTTTAAAAATTTTTATGCCTACAGCACCTGGTCTTCCTAGGTGGCCTCCCACCTAAGTACTAATCAGGCCGGGCCTTGCTTAGCTTCCAAGATCAGACGGGATCGGGCTTGTTCAGGCTGGTTTGGCTGTAGACTCATTTCGTTTTTTTTAAGTTTGTCTCCTTTTATCAGAAAGGGACCACTTAATGTTTAGCCATAAATGGAAGGAGTTGTCTATGATATCATGAGAACCATATTTGTGAATTTTCAATGATGTCATTTTAGACCCTTATAGATTGGTAACCCATGTCATCTAGCTTTCTCCCATAATTTTCTTCCTCAGATGACAGAGTAATGCTATTGATGAAGTACCCTGGGTGTTCAGAGGAGATAGAGGTTGTGCTGGGTGTAGAGTGAGCTCTGGGAGGGACTGTAAAGATTCTATCATCTTATTGTTTCCTGATTATTCTTTGTGATTATCTGCCTGATCCAGATCTCCACCCTTTTTGGGGGACTACAATTATACCAGTAGGCAGATAGACATATATATACATATGTGAACCCTTTGCATGTCATATAGTATAAGAATTGGACTGAAGACTGCATGGAAACAATACTATCAAAGCTTTAGAATAACAGCAATTTTCTATGCCTCAGAAATATATTCTACTAAAATTAAATGTCAAGGTATTTGCTCAGAGAGATAAAATATGATTAATAAAGTAGATGAATATATATCAGTATTCATTGTTTTGCTTTTTCAGTTTTCTGAGGGTTTGACATTTTTCAAAATAAAGTGTGGGGAAAAAATAAGAGGTAGAGTGTAATGAATTTCTGAAATGCACAAAATCTCTAGGTGTAGATATTTTACTGATTTTTTTTTTTCTGGTCTGATTATTGGGAGACATCCAGATAATATATAGCGTACTGAGGAAACTTAATTTGAAGAAAAGAATGAAAAGAATTTTCTATGGCTGAAAGAATAGGGATTCCAGTGTTTTAAAAGATTATATCAACTACACACTCATTCAAATCTTTGAATATTGTTGTATTTTTAAATTTGATGTTAATTTAATTAAACAAAGCTATACTGTTGATAAAAATAAAAGTCAAGACTAAATGCCAGTAGGCATGTTGGATTGTAGTATATATAAATAATTATCTAAGTTAAAGTTTTTATACATTAATGTCTCTACAAAGGAGAGTGTAAATTATAATAGCCAACAATGAATGATAGGGTCTTAAAATTAAAAAAAAAAACATAAAACAATGTGTGTTTGCAGAAATATGTCATAGCCACTTTTTGTTCTTTCTTGTACAAAATCCATTGTTGTCTGCAGATGAACATTCACAGTTGCAAATTTAGTTCAGTTTTCAAAAGAAAAATCTTTGAATGTATAAATTGTATGGACTGGCAATAAACATATTTATTTTACTGTATTCTTTCGTTTTTTTTTTTTTTTCCCATTAATGCTAAGGTATATAAGTTCTGGGACTATACTGACATCTAGAGGAAATGATTTTTAAGCATCACTTCTTTTCAGTTTCTTTCAGAGTCCTTGAAATTTCCCATTGTTGGAGCTTATTTATAATACTTTGTTTTTTCTTCTTTTCTAAGTAGACTTTGAGTTTAGTTTCTATAGAAATATCCCATAGTAAAAGGTAGAGCAAATGTAGAGAACAGAGGAAACATTCAGAAATTTCATTCATTAAAGGAATAAAAATTCATACCAAGATTAAACCGTATTCTTGTCATTTTATAATGCAACATTACAGATTTCATAGTTACTTTGTGATGTTATTAATTTGAAGATAATTTAAAATTTTTGAATAAATTTGTTTTATTTTTCAAAAGCACATATTATGTTGTATATCTGAAAAATAAAGTTTCTAATGGAACAAAATTATGAAATTTTACATGTATGTTTAACAGTTTAGGACTCATTGGTTCTGTCTCCCCATGCTTTAATAATTTATTTATATATTTAAAATATAAATTGGAAAATTAGTTAAGAAAATGCATTTTCTCTTAATTTGGTAAACTTGATACGCAGTCTGATTCTATCTGAAATATATGTTCATTTAGAATTTAAACAGAAACATCACAGTCACTGAAAAGGGTCTATTAAACATATTGAGAAGAGTTTTAGTCTTTCCATGGTAAAGGGACATACATTCAACATGAGTATGAAAAAGATCTATTTTGAGATTGCCTCACAAAAGCTGTGAAAACACAAAAGAGGCAGACGGAGCAGTCACAAATGAGACTTCTGAAAGGAAATGTTGCCAAACCCAGGAGCTCCCACAGCTATTTGCATAAGTGCTAGCAAAGTTCCTCAGCCGATCTGGTTCTGCACCCCAGACGCAAAAAAGCAGATGAGGCAGCAGATGACCGTTTACCTTGCCAGAGTATGTGAACCAGTGAACATCCCCCATATTACTCACTAAGTAATGAGGAGGGGCCTAGATATGTTCCCCAATTCAGATGGGCCTGCCAGTTGGCCCCTGGGCTTCATTCTGTGTGATCCATACACAGCAGAGACACTCAGGAGGCAATGCAAATGAACCAACAGACAGCACGGAGGTCCCAGCAGCAGCAGGCAAGGTACTGCCTATGCAACAGGGCGTGATGACAGATAATTAGCTGTGACATGCCCCTTGATGGCAGTGGGATGAGAGTGTTCAGTTGGAAACCAGTGTGCAACATGGCATCATGAACCACAAGATTTAACTTTGGATCATAAATTCTTTTTTGGCAAACCATTTTTTAAGGAGGTTATTAAAAAGTTAAATTTTCATATGATTCTAAGAATGAAAGTTAAAATTTATTAATCACTTACCAAATTCCAGGCATTAGGAGATATATTTACCTCACACTATCATTTATAATGTTCTGAGAATTCCTATATTATAAGAACTGCTCTTATTTTACAGATAAGAAAAACTGAAGCTTAAAGAAGTGACGTAACTTGCTCAATGACATTGCCAATAATAAAGAGACATAAAATCAGCCTAGGGCTGTTTGGATACAAAGTTTATCCCATAATGCTACCTCTTAAACAGATGTTGACTTTTAAAAATATATATATGGGATATTTGATAGACGTCCTCCCTCTTCTCTTTCCACCCTCCTACTCTTTGGGTTTACTCAATTTGAGTTAAGTTTTTTCATGTTTTTGATATTTTTATGTCAAATTGTTTTTATGTCAGACTGCTTCAAAGTGTTGAATTATTTTAAAAAAATTAATGGACTCTATCAGAACAATTGGAGCAATTTGATGTGGACTGTATCTTAGAAAAAAGTATTGCATCCATGTTAAATTTCTTGAATTTCACCAATGTATTGTGGTTATAAGTACAAGAATACCATTCTTCTTAAGAGAAACATGGAAATAGGGACAAAGAGCCATGATATCTGCTACTTACTTTCAATCCTGTTAAGGAAAGATCTTAATATGTATATAGATATATATATTTGGAAATAGAATAACAAAACAAATGTGCAAAATATTGACAGTTGGTAGATTTAGTTGTGTTGTATGTGGGAGTTCATTATATTTTTGGAACTATTCTATAAGTTGGAATGTTTTCAATGTAAGTTAAATTTGAATTTTTACTTTTTTTCAGCCTTCTATTAGGCCAGTTTGCCTTTGAAAACTTTAGGTATACATTTACAAAGTTAACCATGACTTTCATTATTTGTAGTTTCAGTGGCTGAATGGAGCAGATTCTTATAGCTGGCTAGCCCTTTTACCCTTGTCACAAATTATCAGTGTCTTTGGTACTGGCATAATTATTTATTGTATGTGAAACTATTTGGATGATACGCTACTCGTTCTTCATTTTGTGGCGAGGTAGAGCCTGATGATAAGTGATCATGATGAAGAAGCATAATATGTACAAGAGAGTTCTA
This sequence comes from Macroglossus sobrinus, assembly GCA_004027375.1. NCBI lineage: Eukaryota > Metazoa > Chordata > Mammalia > Chiroptera > Pteropodidae > Macroglossus > Macroglossus sobrinus. The sequence goes on along the minus strand of PVKZ01001498.1, from coordinate 148,638 downwards.
GTCAATAAGAAGACACTTTTTTTGTTTGTTTGTTTCTTGGGGAATTTTTTTTCCCATGACTTTATTGAAATATAATAGAAAATTAGTTGCTTGAAGAAAACATACTTTTTGTATTTATTATTTGATTGAGAATTTAAGCCAAGTGAAGATGACTATTCTTACAAGTTATTTTTTCTACTAAAATAAAAAACTGCATTTTTTCTGCTTTGAAAGATCACATGAACATTTTTAAACCAGATGAGGAATAGTAGCAGATGTCTTCACTGTTCATTTCAGTTGGAGGCATTTGATATTCACAATCAACATTTTTAAATACGTTCAAAGCTGCCATCTTGTGGTAATAGTCTGTTCAATTTTTAGCAGATACATTGACAAAAGTCTGGCTAGATCTGAAAACTGGAAGGAAAAGCACATTGCAGAAATACATTTTAGAATGCATCAGAAGCCTGTATTTTGAAGTGTACATGAAAACAATACAAGAGTGTATTTCCATTTATAATTTGCTTAATCTGATTGATTAATAACTCATTTTGCTGACAGTTTCTGTTTGAAAGCTATGACAGATTTTATTCATTGTCCTTTTTTACTCTCTTTCCAAAATTCAGTCTAAAGATTCCTAATTCATAAGAGAAAAGATTAAGAATAAATTTCTGCTCAGTGATATTTATTTTGAAATCAATCATTCTTTATTGATATTTCAGAAGAGTTACTGTCTTCTTTAAAATTCCTTTAAAAAAGTCAAGGTTCATGAAAAACTACAAAGGTCCTCTGCTCCAGTTTTCTTCACAAACAAATCACACAATAAATGTCAGATCTTCAAGTTGCTTCTTTGGATTTTGCTTTCTTGTTCTTAACATATTTAAACTATTTCTTATCTTAAAAAAATGTAGAGGTAACATGTTTAAACTATTTCTTATCTTAAAAAGATGTAGAGATAACACGTTTTAGCATTCTATCTTGGTTAATGAGGACTTGGCTTTTATCATAGCCCTTTTTGGTTAACTTTTCTAGCAGTTTTACCAAACTCTAGGTTTCAGTTTAATTTTCACTTCTGCAGCTCATTTTCTCTAGTCGCTTTTCTAAATTAGATACCTCCCATCATATATTTTCTTTAAAGAAAGCACACTGTGTGTTTTTTTCATACTGCTATAATTATATTGATTGCCTGTTTATTTGTATGGTAATATTTCAGGTTGCTACATCTCAAATTCATTCTTTTTTATCCCTTACTATTAGAGTTTTATTTTATTCAGGATAATAACTAACCAAACAATAAAAAACCTTCAATTTTTTATATTCCCTTGCCATGTGCTTCTAATGAGATGTAGGCAGAATCCTTAGGAGGGTATTCATTTGTGAATAAAAGGAAAATTTCTGCATGAGATTGTTATCAATCTGAAGATGTAAAATCCATTTTTACAACTCTGGCAGTATAAATAAAAGGGTGAAAACCACATACTTTAGTGGTTGTGGAGGGAAATTATAAAGAAACTGAGTCTTTAAAGCCATTATTGTGCTGCCTTACCTATCTTGGACTCTATCTTTCAGTCTTTCTGTTTTGTGAGAAAATGATGCTTCCCTAATAGAGTACATCGGTACTCTATTGGTACATTGGTACATTCTCTTCCATTCAATACTAAGCTCTATAAGGCCAGGAGCTCTATGAAACTTGTTTATCCTTGTATATCAGGTTTTCTTAACTTCAGCATTGTTGATATTTAGGGCTAGATAATGTTTTGATGGTGCGGAGTTGTTTTGTGCATTGTAAGATGTTTTAATAGCAACCCTGGCCTCTACCCACTAGATGCCTGTAGCAAGTAGCAAACCTCTTGCCTTGGGGTAAATCATCCTCCAGTTGAGAACTGCTGCCTTAGATGATCGGTTCAGTGCTCAGGATATAGTGGTCAATAGATATTGACTCTGTTAAAATTTTAATTAGTCGGAGATGAGGATTGAGAGGAATGATAGAATTCAGAGGTCACTTCCCAGTTTCTCTCTTGGGCTACTAATTGTATCATTGTGTTGCTTGCAAGATGAAGAGGCAATGTTCCAATTTGCAAACATTCCCCTGAGATTTTATTCATTAAATTGTGGCCTTAAAGTTGAATAAATACTCCATGTGTGACTCAAATACTACAAATTTCTGTATCTGTATTAATGAAGCATAATACATTAGTATTTCCATAGTATTTCTTTCCCCTTTCTCAGTTGCATAGCACTTTTCCTCTTTATTGGTCACATTGCACTATTGGCTTCTATTGAACTTGAAATCCACTAAAACCTGGTTATTTTGTAAAGACTTCCACTAGTTCCGGTTTTCCTTGACCCTTTAATTTTGCAGTTGTGCTTTTCAAGTGCCAGATTTTGCATTTTTTCTTTTAATTTTCTCTCTTTCCTAACAGGTTCTTTTCTTGGTTAGTTAATGTATTAATTTTTTTTTATTATTTCACATTAGCTCTCTCTGCTCAACTTTCTGTTTCATTGGTTGGTTGTTGATAAAAAATTTTTACTAGGAAACATAAAGAACAAAATACATGAAATTGTGGATATTTATAAAGTGAGCATAAAATAAATGTCTTATAACCAAATCTTGGAGCAGTTATTTTAATAGCCCAAATCTTCCTTTTACCTGCATTCAATTTTAAAAATTACATGGAATTGTAAATTATATCTCTGAAATCTGCTTTTAGGAATGAAGACAGGATATAACTTCAGAGGACACAAAAGTGGTAGCTTTTCATTCTTGATTGTATAGGAAGGTGCATCAGGCATTTTTACTCTGTTTAGACTAGTAAGCTTACCTCAGTTTGTGGCACTGGTATACGATAGGTGCTTACGTAATAGCAAATGAGTTTAAGTGGTCTGGAACATGCTTTCCAGTGAGTGCTTAATAATTTCACTTACTCTGTTTTATAAGAGACTGGAGGACTAAGAACAGTGGGAAATATCCAAGATTGCAAATGAATGATTGAATTATTCACAATGAATGATGTAGCATATTATAGTTAGGGTAATGGTCAACTGATCAAGATAAGTCATAAAATCTTCTAGAGTTGTAAAATGAATAGAAAGAAGGCTTCAAATAAAAGAAAAATGAAGCAATACATTTAGGGAGGAATTATCAAAGCTATATTTATAAGATAATGGGTATAGCTTTCTCTTATAGTTAGAATTTATTAGAATTATGTTTATCTTTTGAAACAGGTACTCCTTCTATATTAACTAGCTATATTAACTAGTCACTTAGCCTCTATTTTTACCATTAATAAATATTATTTACAAATAATGTAAATAATTATCACCATCACCATTCTCTTTGTAAAACACTTTATTTGTGTATTGCCCCTATTTCCTTCTACCTATAGAATAATTCTAAATTTCATAAGATTGTGTATAAAACACTCTGATTTTATTCCTAATTTATCCCTAAGCACACTGACCTACTTTATATTTTTAAATGTTCCATGCTCTTTCAAACTTCTGTGACTTTGCTGATGCTGTCACTTCTACATAGAATGACCTTCTCTAATTTTACATTTGGTAAATCCATTGACACTCCTTGAGGACCAAGTCAAATATGACCTTCTCAGTTTCACATTCCTGACTTTCCCTTCCCTAATTTCACATTACTTTGATCTATGTTTGATACCTAGTATGTGCTTAATAAATGTTTATAAAATGGGTAATTAATAAATTACTGCAAATCACTCCAAAGTTTTGAATTGGAAGACTTAGTTTCATTGATGTTTATATAAAAATACCTTACATTATGCAATCATTTGTCTGAAAATCTATAAATATATAAATGAAAATTTATTCTCAGAGAATGAATTGCGTAATGCTATTTGAAAGTTAAAATAATGCTATTGCTATGTGTATTCTATTTCTAACATATTTTGTCTACTGGTATACATAGCCTTAAGACTGTTTAATATCAAGAAAATCAGTAACCAATGAGATAAACATAACTTTAATCTTGTTCCTATTTATTGTGTTAGGAATATCAGACTAGCCATTTTTTTATAGTGTATGATTACCATTGTTATTCTTTTCTTTTTTTAACCAATTTTAATTAAAGTATTTATTCAATATGACCAGCTTATAGAGTTTTTTATTTGGAATATTGTTTCAGTAGCACAAGATCAAAAAGAGAAAAAAATAGTTTATGATAGAAGATAGGAAGAAAAAGAATGATATTCTTGCAAAGTTGCATAGAAAAAAAGAGGAACAATGAAATAATATTTTAATATTTTATTTTTAAAATGCATGAAAGGCTGATAAATGATAAGAGAGCGCTATTTGAATTAAGTATAATTGACTGAATGCTTTTTGTAGAGCACCATGATACATGTTCTCCACCTTTATGCCTTTCTTGGGGACTTCTAAGATATTAGAAGAGGAATTGGGAGGTGAAATATAAGGATGGTTAGTTTCTTTTCTGGTGAATTGAGAGGCAGCAGAACACATAGTTCTATCTATGAACAGATAGTTCATAAGCAGTATGAACTATGTCTTAACCAGTGAAGCTTTTACCTCTTTAAAGTGTGATGGAGATTGTGATTTTGTTGTGTTTTTGAACCTTAGAATAAATAATATATACTGATACCCAAAGGGAAAGACCAGATTAAAGAAGTTGATTGGGATCTCATATATACCACCACGTAAATTATTTTAACTAATAAATGTGGCTTCTTTTATATTTGTTGGTCAATGTCAATGAATGGAAATGTATTTACATTTTAACATTGTAAAAATGCCTACTCATGTGTTTTAATCAGGGATTTACTATCAATCATGATTTTTTCTTACACACAAACAAAGCAGAAATAACTTATTTACATTGTCATATAGCTGACCTTTAAAACATGCCAAAAATCTTGATACTTTCTGCTTAAATACCATGAAGCTGGTGCAACCTACCATTTCAAATAGAGCTGAAAAACAGAGCCCATTGAAAAGATTGTGATTCTTCCTAGCTCTAGAAAATAACATCTGAAGCTTTAATTTCAACATGTGGATGCTTAAAGAAGAAAGTAACAGTAAAAGAAGTTATAGTTAGTAACTCGACCAGGAATTTTGTGATACTAATGTATAAGAAAATAGGTCTTTTATAGTTAGACCATAGACTGATTAGGAGTCTGGAATTTTTCATATTCTTCAGCATAGTGTCGATACTGATCAGTGAGGAGAGGCTGATTTGCTTCATCCATGTTGCTTTTGGCACGAATCAGACAAGAAGCACCAACAAAAATGACGGCAACCAGTAATAAAGCAGCAACTACTGCTATTGTAACAATCTCAGAAATACTAAAATTCCGACCTATTTGAAAAAATAAAAAAAGAACAAAAAATAAATAGTATAATAGTTACGATAAAAAAAATTGGGTATATTAAGGCACTTTATAGAAGTCCTCATATTTAATTTTTATTGACCACTTGGCCTTTTATGGCATTTGTCATCTGGGAGGCACTTCCTAATTTCTCATAATGAGTAGACCCTATTGGGATAGTCATTATTATTTTAATTCTAAACATGAGAAAATGATGGCTCAGAGTCTGAGTCACTTGCCCAAGGTCACTTGGTTAGTAGGTAGTAGAGTTGGTTTTGGAGCCCAGGTCTTTTAGAATTCAAATTCTGTGCTCTTCCACTACACACAACCATCTTTCTTGAGAAAGAAATTTAAAGTTAAATTTCAAAATCTCAGAAAAAAACAAAGTATCTCACTCCATTTTTTTTTTCATGATAAATCAGTGGAGAAAACATTATATAGTAGAAAAGTATGGGTATCTTACATGGGCCCAAGCTCAAAACTCATTTTCTCTGCTTACTAAAATTGTTATATTTCACATTTACTCTCTCTAAGCCTTGTCTTTTTAATTTGTAAAATGAGTATTATAATACATATCTCAGAAGGTTATAAAGATGAAAGATGAGATAGTATGTTAAATAAACAACCAGGTCAAAGTGGGCTCTGAACAAATGTTAAATTTGCTTTCTTATCCCCAAACAAAAGTCCAAATGAAAGCTCAATCGAAGTGGAAAATGTACACCTCAGAAATACTGTGATTTCTTTAAGGATAACAAACTTGCTTTTGGAAATTTCCACAGTAAAAATACATTTTCAATACTTACTTGGCCATTGAACTTCATAAGTATATCCTAGATTGTCTGGAGCAGTAACAAACATTTCTGTGTTGGTAACTGGAGGCCAGAATGGTACCATATTGTAGTGTCTATTATGTCCAATAGGGGCATTTTCCAGTGGAAATGTGGATATATCTAAAATATGCCAAAGGCACCTTGTTAATATTAATATATTACTATGTTCTGATAGTGTCCTGACATATTCAAGGGTAACATTAAAAACATTCTCATATTTTAAACCAGATAAAGACATAAAAAGTTTTACTACAGCACAACAGAGAATTGCATAAAATGGATTTCAAATATTTTGAGTTTAGTATTAACATGTCATTCAATGGAAGAAAAAAGTTCAAAAGTTGGAAAGTTTTAGTATCTTATCATCAATGATTATTGTTAATTGTTTTACTTTTAAATTATAGAAATTAATTTGGATAAAATTTGTTAAATATTTTCAAAGCTAAATAAAAAATGGACCTATAGTTTGCTGTGGCATCATCTGTAATTAAATTTGAGAGACAGTGTATCTAATGGAGGTTTGTTTCTCCACTGTGTATATTTCTGTTTCATATTTTTTATTTTTTCTGTTTACTTTTAGAGAAATAAATATTAACTTATTCCTTGGGGTTTACTCTGTTAGCAAAAACACTTAAAATTTTGAGTCAAGGTCCTGGATTTCTATTTGCTTCCTGCTATCTCTCTTCTTTCTACAGCAGCATCCGCTTATCCATGGTTTTGCTGTCCATCGTTTCAGTTACCCGCAGTCAACTATGGCCCCAAAATATTGAATGGAACATTCCAGAATAAAAACAACATACGTTTTAAATTGTGTGCTATTCTGAGTAGCATAATAAAATCTTGTGCCCTCCTGCTCTGTTCTGACAGCAGTGAATCATCCCTTTGTCCAGTATATCTATTGTATGTACACCTGTCTGTCTGTCACTTAGTAGCCCTCTCAGTGGTGGTATTGCACTGCTTATGTTTAAGTAACCCTTATTTTACTTAGTAAATGTCTCAAAGCCATTAATATAACTTTATTACAATATTTGTTATAATTGTGCTATTCTATTACTAGTTATTTTGTTAATCTCTCATTGTGACTAATTTATAAATTAAACTTTATCATGGATATGTACTGATAGGAAAAACATAGTGTATACAGTTACAGGGTTCAGTACTATCTGTGGTTTCAGGCATCCACTGGGGGTCTTGGAACATATCCCCCCCCCACCTCCCATGGATAAGGGGCGGAGGACTACTCTATTTAAATACAAGTCACTGGCATTTATATCATTATTGGGTTTCTGTTATCAGGGATAAAGATACTGAAATGTTCTTTGTGGAAAAAGATTGTTCTTTTTTGTAGTTCTATATTTATGTTGGTACAATGAAATACCAAATGGAATGTTACAAAACTAGAGTTGGAAGTGGGCTTGGACACTACATTAGTGTGGAAATATATTTAGAAGAGCTGAATATGAGAGAAAGCTAGTGAAGTTTAGATTTTGTTTACAAGAAGTATATTACCCAGACAGTCACTGTGATCTCATGAAGCACAGAAGAATATTTTAGAATCTAATTTGAAGAACAATTGATTATAGAAATAGCAGGTAGTGTTTATATTTTTGTCACTTTAAATTTAGTATGTATTAATGCTAATTAAGTATCTATCTATTAAAATCTGTTGAACTCCTACTAGTGCTAGGCACTGGTCTTAGGCATGGAGGCTATAGCATTGAGCAAAACAGACAAGAATCCTGCTCTCAAGGAAGTCACGTTTTGGTGTATCATTGCTAATTATTTATTAAGGTTAGATATTAAAATTAATAACTTAGTTTTTTAAACTTCTCATTTTATCTTTAGTGAATCCTGACTTGATCATCCTCAACCTAGTTCAGCTCAGCTGTGTGATAGAGTTATGTCTATTAAGATGAATGAAAGAATAGTAGTAAACATAACAAACAATAATAATTGAATTGTAATGTAACTTTCCTATTCAAGACACTTTGATGACACCTCATCTCTCTTAGAATAAAATGCAGCATCCTTCAGCATCTGCCCCATGTTATCCCTCTTCTGTTAGTTATCATCTCTATCCATTCTCTTCCTTCTCTCCACTATTCTCCAGACACAGTGGGCTCCTTTGTCCCATTGTCTTTGGAGGGTGTTCCATAAATTTACGTAGTACTCCCTGTCACCTTTCCTGTTTTTTTTTTATTTTTTATTTTTTTTTGCAAAGACTATACATCACCTAACATACTGTGTATTTATTTACATATGTTTATTGTCATTCTACCAACAGGTAGGAAAGTTCCAGGACAGAAAGTATTTTTGTGTGATTTATGGGCCACTGTATTTCTTGAGATACTGCCTAGAAAATAGTAGGTGCTCAAATATATTTTACAGCTTTATTGAAGCATAATTGACAAATAAGATTTTATATATTTAAAGTGCTCCTTGTGTCAATTTACAATTGATATAAGAAAAGGTGCTCAACATCACTAATCTTTAGAAAATGCAGATCAGAACCATAATGAGATATTACCTCAAAAATGTGAGGATAGGTATTATAAAAAAGGCAAGTGATAATAAGTGTTGGTGAGGGTATCAAGGGAACCATTGCACACTGTTGATGGGAATGTAAATTGGAAAACATATGGAAAACAGTTTGTAGATTCTTCAAAAAAATAAAAATAGAACTCTCTTATGATCCAGCCACCCACTTCTAGATGTATATTCAAAGAAAATGAAATCAGTATCTCAAAGAGACATCTACACCCCTATGTTCTTTGAATAATTATTCACAATAGCCAAGATATAAAATCAAATAATATTTGTTAAAAAATTCAAGTGTGTGTGTGTGTGTGTGTGTGTGTGTGTGTGTGTGTGTGTGTGCTCTCTTGAGGCTTAGTACATAGTGATTGGTCTGGAAATGTATGCACTGTTTCTCCTGAAAAATGCACTAAACTTCCAGACTGTTTTTTTTAAAGCTTATTTCATTTGATTCTCAGTTAAAAAAAAAAAAGAATTGAATTAAATGTGTACATGGACACAAACTTTACTGATTAGAATTTAACATTATATTAAATTGAGTTTAGATGCTCTGCATTTTACTATCTCTTACATCTAATGAGTGGATTCTGTCATATATACTGCAGTGGGAATGACTGCAATTTCCTTCACCTGTAAAATGTATTTCTTGTTCCATTCTGACCCTAATTAAGTCTATGATTTTTGAAGCATAATCTATCTATGTATAAACTTTGCATACATTTTGAAAAAAATGATTTTATCCTCCTCTTGTAGACTTATTTTCAATGAAGACTTCTGCTATATGGACATTTAAAAAAATTCTTCCAATCTTTTTTTTCCTTTCTAACATAGTTGTTCTATATCTTTCTCCCTCCCTCTCTTCTTCTCTCTTTCTTTCTTTACTTTCTAATTTAGCTTTCATATAATTTTTTACATTGGCTTTCCCTCTAAGTTTGTTTCCACATTTTATTAGAAATATACTACAGGTTAGTTCTCCATCATTTATGGTACCTCTTCATTCACTAATACCAGGTAACTGAGAAACCCTGTACTACATTACATATGGCACAAAAAGAAGGAATAGAAGAAAAATAACTAAGAAACAGAGATTTTTTTTCTGGTTCATCAGTAACTTAGATGAAAGATATGGATAACTTTTAACAAATTATTTTGAGTGTGAAATAATTTTTTCAATCAAGAAATGTAAGGCAAAGAAATATATGTTTCCATAATTGAAAAAAAGCTTCACTTGCGAGACTTGCCAATTTACCCAAGATTCTCCATTGCCTCTGAAAAACTAATATCCATGGCATTGTGTATGGCTGAATAGCTGCAGCTCATACATTGCTGTTTAAGTCCCAGAAGTACGTGTGTAACAAAGTTTGTTTTGTTCATTCCTAAACTTATTAATTCCAGTTTACTTGTTATCACAATAAAAATAAACTAGGTAAACATACATAAAGCAATAATTATGATTTTAAAAAGATGCTTTTATAATAAATAAATGCTTTTGAAAGAAGTATTAAAGATGAATGACTGAAATATTGCTATATAATTAGGAATGGACAATATGATTATAGAGGGTTAGGGAAGCATTATGAAATCTAGAATAATACTGTGTTTAGACTACATCTGAAGGGTTGTTAATTTCTTGTTTTGCTTTAAATAATACTATAAATTATAGGTAATTTATAGTAGTTGTGTGTATATCTGTAAATACACATGAAAATTAGATGAAACTCCCATCAGTGAATTCATAACAGATTGACAGGCCAGTAAATATGTATACATAAGTTATTTGCTTGTTAAATGAGTTTTTGATAGAACAAACTATTTTGATCAACTCATCAATTAATAGTCCTCATCAGGTTGAATTAAAGAATTTTGCTACACACATACACATACAAACACACAAATAAGAGACTAGTTGAATTGGATAAATAGATAGTTTATCTCCAATATTATATTTATGTACATGATGAAATAAAGGCATAGAAGCCAAAATTTAGAACACTTTTAAAATATGAAAAATTTTGCTGTTTTAACTGAAAGAATGTGCTTTGTTTGAAAAGTAGTACAAGACTTTCAGCTGAGCAGAAGTGAAGAGAGAGTAGCCTTGTCAATAATATTTTAAAGAATGTTTAAAATATACTTAAACGATATTTTCAATGCTGTGATATAACAACCAACATTAACTTTTCAAGTTGAGCAAAATTTCCATTTTTGAGAGGCGATAAAGTAATACAATTTGTATTATAATTTTTTTTGGTCTTTTGGAGTATCAAAGAACTCTAAGATTTTCCTATTTATATTAAAAAGCAATGAGAATGTTTATTGGAAGATATGAGTAAGAAAAATTTGAACAGCATAGTAAAAATGAGAAAGGACTACCTGCTTTGTCCTAATGAATGCTAATAAACATCATCTTATAATAACTATTCTGAGAGAATTCTACATTTTCAAAGTGTTTTTGGAATATTTGGAAACAGCTAAATGTTATAGCTATTTTGTCCTTATTTTGAAGTATAGTTTATGTTTGTCAAGTGCTTAACCTTAAAGTTATAACTGTGCCATCGGAACATTTTTTTGCTAAGCCTGCAAAAAGATTATGAAGGTGCCTCACCAGCATTATATCTCCTCAGCCATTCATCAAAGAGTGCATCAGTGAAGGTATGCAGGAGTATAAAAATAGGATCATTTGGAGATAAATGGGTTTGTCCTCCTGTTCCATTCAGGAATAGATGAGCTAAATTGTGAAGACTTCGAACAGCAGGGTCATACTTTCCTGTGGCATCACTGTAACCTAGATATAAAAATAAAATGAGAATAGTAAAAACCAGTAAAATTATCTTCCTTTTCAAGTCAACAGTAGTGATTATATTGAGAAACAAGTTTTCCTAAGCTTGTCAGGCCAAATTTTACCTTAATATAATAGCATTGTTTCTCTGTACCTATGATTGGTGACATTTGTTTGCTATACCAACAGCTAGGTTAGTTTTAAGCTAGTGGCATAGCATTCTAAATTCAGACTTTAGGTTAGGAATAATAACCTGTGAAGGACACCAGTCAAAATACATAGAACTCTCTATTTCAACAAGGCAAACATTGTGCTACATGATAGTTGAAATCTCCAGCTTCTACTAAAAACTGCTGACACAGTTGGGAGAATACCACTCATATTGTCCGGGAACTTAAATTGCCAGATGTTACTTTAGTTTCATACCTTATTCCTTTTGAATGACTGTCAGCATGTTTATTTTTGGAAAGTTATTTTTGTGGAAAAGTTATAATTTCTCATAGCTTTCTTAACACCTTTTTACTAGTTATAAACATCTGGAAAGCCTGCTGTCAAAACATTTATAGAACTTTTGATAATGATCTCTATTCCATATATGTTTTCATATATATATTTCCATTTTGTCTATTATATATAATTCACATATATATTATATATCCACATACATATTATATATATATCATATATGTCATATATGTTTCCCATATTTTATATATATAGGGTGTATATATATGTATATATATTATATATGTATATTAGGGAGAAGATGAGGATAGATCACAAACAAAAATAGAGGGTTCATGATGTGGGATGGAGTTATGTGTGTGTGCATTTGGTTTGAAGGGCCAGAGATGGGAGGTCAGGGAAAGATGATATATTATTTAAAAAAAAATTAAAATACAATTAACTCACTTGTGTAATTATACTAATTTATTCATTTTCATACATCTTCCATTATTTTTTTAATAAAAAAAGTTTAAAAATTGCCTGTAATGTGCATGATGTGTGGCACTGTCTTTTCATAATTCTATCAGAAAATCAGTATATTTTGCTTTTTGATTAGATATTAATAAGGTACAATCTGTACATTCTTTTGGAAATCAGTACTTATAGCCTTAGTTTATATATACCAATTCAGTCAAAATATAGTGATTATTTATTGAATTATCTCCAAATTAATAGTTCACATATAGTTATTAAAATTAACAAAAAGAACAGGATGGTATCTAATTTTGATAATAAAAGGGAATAGAATTGAAAATTATCAGATTTATACATCAGGTATCTCAGATCATGGGGAAAGAGAGATCAATTTTGGGGGTGTGTGTATGGGGGGTCTACCATGTATGATGCTATATATTTAAGGTAAATATTGACAATAACTAGTTTATAATAAAGTTATATGTTTTTCTATTCTTTTAAAACTATAAATGTGTATCAAGCATGATTAAGGAGTATCAAAATTTATTTTATCAAGAAACTGAATTTAGAAAATTTTGATTTAAATTTGTAGTATGTCACTAACTAGCTGAATATCTTGGAAAATTAATTTTACTTATTGGAACCTCAATTTCTTCAGCTTTAAAATACTTTGAATTAAATAAGAAAAACTAAATAAATATCACTAGATGCTAGTTTGAATTTTTAAAGATCTAAAAAATGTTATAGGATGATACAGACCTGAATAACCATATACTCAAACCAGTCTTTATTGAATGTCAACAAATTAGTTAGAATTTTTTATCATTATTCTTTTAAAAAAAATTTAGTAAGCTATCAAAGTGTTAAATATTATATGCCTAAAGTAGAATTTGATATAGTTATACACATACTGGCCAGCCATTTACCAAAGAATTTGAATTTAAATACTTTTTAGGTATTTAAGAGACTAAAGAATAATTTCCAAGAGATTCTCCTATGATAATTAAAAGAGTTTTATAGTCTGACACTTTTCTTTGAGGAAGTTTTTTTCTGATTAGAAAATTGTGACTATATCTAATACCACATAAACACAGGATCAATACGACATTCAAAGATTTTTCAAAGAGATCTGAATTTGAATACTTCAGTTTACTGTGATAACTAGGTCAGTTCAAAGCATTGATTTTGTTTACTTGCCTTCAACTGTGTTTCGGAAACTGTTTGCAGAATTAGAATAAAAAGGAGGTGTGTCAAATAACCCAACTTCCAAGCACTGAGCGACATCCTGTGGTTCGGGAAGACGTTGCACCATTGGCCTAGCCACATTTCCAGCCGGGTTTCTCCTAATTGGCCCACCCTCAGTGCCTCAGAAAAAAGATGGGGTATGCAAACATTTTTAGAACATTTAATGGTCTTATCATTGCCCTTTAAAATATATATACAGTATGAGCACTGAAACAGGTTCTTCTTGGTAGAAGAGTAAACATTTTTAAATGCTTATTTAGTGGCATTAAAGTGAGTAAATCTAGGTTATCATGTCAACTTCTCTGAGAAAAGTAGACATCTGATACATGAAATCATCTGAGGGAAAAAGTGATCACAATAACAGAGGTCCTGGTACTTTTTAATTGACATAAACTTTTTTCCACAAGAATGTATTAAAATGAGCATTCCATAGAAAATTGAATTTAGCCAAAATAGTCTCATAAATCTAACTTCCACATTGAAATCTATATTTCATACACACACACACACACACTCACACACACACGCATACACACACAGTTTTGTACTTGAATACTGTCAGTTTCAAGCCTTTTGAGAAATAAAAACAATCTTCAATTTCAATCAAAACTTTTTAGCAATTAATGTCAGAAATAATTAAAAATTTTGAAGGGTAGTAAGACAAACTGGTAATAAAGGGCTGTTATATTAGGGGTAATATGATAGATGCCTCTTATGGAAGGCAGAGAGGGTAGGAGATATCTTTCCCAGTTGGTTGGCTCCAGAAAGAGTCCTGAAGGACTGAGGAGAATTTCCATAGATGGAATGGTAGATATTTTGTAAGTAAAAAAATTTAATCAGTTGTAATAACAAGAGATGGTAAACTTTCTTCTATCTATAATGTAAACTCTATCAGAGCAAGAAAGCTATCTGTTCTTGCTCACCAGTATATCCACAGTCTTGGTGCAGTGCCTGGTGTATAATAGTTGCTAAATAGTTGTTTGGTGTATGTTATTATATAGGATAGATAATGTTGGCTGTAAAAGAGGACCTGTTTGAGGGATAGTTTGCCTGGGGTATGTGGTAATGTAAGAGAATAGTAGATAGTGGGGAAGGTGGGAAGCTAAACCAGAACCATAATGTGAAGAAATCAAAAAGCAAGATGAGAAAGTTATAATCATTCAGGAAGTGGGGAGAAGCCTTAGGTAGATAGAAAGAGAAGATACTGGTTAGAAGCATTTTGCATTAGTCTGTCCCAGTGGTATCTAGGGAGAATTTTTGTGCCCTAGAGGGTACATGCAGAATAATCTACTGGGGTGGGAGAGATAATATTACACTATCTACTCATTTTTGTTTTACCTCATTCAGAAAATTTTCTAATTGTATGTTTATAATTAATGTAATGATTAGTATCTGGTGAGTTCGCATAGCTAACTTTATATAATATTAGAATAAAACACATACCTATATTGAGAGTGGAAAGGGATGTGAATATTTTAGGTGTACATTATCAAAATTTTTTGACAGCACTGGCTAAGCTATCAATTTAAGCTGATATTTTGTAGATTACTATTCAGGGAGCTATCAACACATCCCAAGAAAAAAGTATCGATTACATGGGTTTCAAAAACACTACATCCTCATTTGCCCCCACGGAGTTTCATAGCACAGAATTTTGATAGTAAAGATACTAGTTAAACCCATTTAACTAGTGATTTTAACCCAGTGATTTTTAAAATTTGTTTGTACATCGACAACTTCTGTCATTACACCTAATTTTTATTAATCCTTTAAAAATTTTCAATTACAATTGACATTCAATATTATATTAGTTTTCAGCTGTATAGCATAGTGGTTAGACATTTATATAACTTAAAAGGCAATCTCCCTGATAAGTCTAGTCCCTATCTGACACCATACATAGTTATTACAACATTATTGACTGTATTCCCTGTGTTGCACTTTACATCCCTGTTCCATTGCACCTATTAACATCGTATAGATTGGACTCCCTTGGAATTTTCACGCAGGAATGAATGAAAAGTTCTGAGTGTCGAAAGGAGAAAATATATTTGAGAAGTATTGTAAAGAAAACAATGCTTTTCATATGATGAATAAAAGCATATATTTTAGTGGCTGGAAGAATTTAGTGGTCAGTAATTAACTCTTTCATTTTATATACCAAGTTTGTCGCATTAATGGAATTTTGGAGAGATACCATGCAATAAGCATATGAAACAAATATATGAAATGTCTAAGGAAGATTTGATTTAAAGATGTATGTATATAGGTGTCCTGTAAAAGATAATCAGAGAAACCATAGGAATGGAAAATTTCATTCAGGAAGAAAAGTAGAGAGAAAAGAATGCTATGAGGATTAAATAAGTTATTATATTAAAGCATTGTAACACCATATCAGACACACAATATGTGTTCAGTAAAATGTTAATTTTCTTTTTCTTTTTCTTTGGCCTAATAAATAAAATGTTTGATATTTTTATCTCAAACTAAGGCAAAGGATAACCTTAAAATTTGTTTCACCTAAAATATATAACTTCAGTTTTTCATGAAACTGTGTGTCGGAATTATGTATTATGTTAAATGACAAGAAAATTGTGATGAAAACAAAATCTCCTCCTATGTTATTTTATTTATCCATTTAAATTATGCTATATTTTGGTGTCCAGTCATTGGAATGATCAGAAAATGTCTGGAAAACTTTCAGGCCAAAATACAATAAATAGCCTGGTCAGAAAAAGATGAATTTTTTTATATCTAAATCCTCAATTTAATTTTCATATTGCAAGGTGAGACCGCTCATTCAGCATGCTGAACGAACATTTATTCTAATTTTTAAGCTTCTACAGAAGAAAATTTTATATATATCACTTTTCTATTCTTAAACACTGCTAAATAATCTTATAATGGTGAAACTCTACCCAATTCCTTTGTTCTATTTAGAATATTCTCTTTAAGTTTAGAAGATAATTCAATAATTGCTGCTTTGAAAAAATATATTCAGAGTAAATATTATGAATATAATAATAAAATAAATTTCCATAATCTTAATTTTTTATATGGAAGAAAAAAAGTTCACAATGGTCAGACATGCCTTAAGAAGAAATATAAGATTGGATAAGGATACTCTAATAATTAAGACCTTGTGTTAGTAGCAAAGGGGCAGATAATAATATGATCCAAGGAAGAGAATAGGAAGCTCAGGAACAGATCATATATAACAGAAACTTAACCTATGGCAGAGGTGGTGTTCAGATCACTGGAGAAAGGATGTTAAAACAACTGATTAAGAATTTTTTTTTTATGTGTTAAATTTTAGAGAACCGGAAAGCAGCTAGCTGGCAGACATCTTCTGTACAGTATATTCCTTTTCTTCAAGGTATTCTCCATATCACCTTTTGGTTTTTAGCCCCCTGACTAGATTAACAATAATATACTATAATAACTATAAATATATTAATTATAATTATAAATTTGTACTCCTGGGGCACTTCCAGCTGTTTCTGCCTATTTCAGATTTTCTTGGGAAACATTTTTTTTCTGTGAGATTCCAATTCAAGACACATGACTACTAAGTAGTATTGACTGTACTAAGAGGATTAATTTTCACAATTAGACATTTCTAAAGTAAGAAAGTGAGCAATACACTGACCAAATTACTCAAGTAAAGCAATGTAAAATGTTTAGGCACTTTCTGTTTCATGTAGCACACCTTATAGATTGCCTTGAATATCCTACTAGTGCCATGAATATCTGTACACTGATTTTCTATAATAAAAGCAAATTTTAGTTTGAATTCCTTAGTAGAATGAAGAGCCTTCAGGCAGCAAATTTAATCTAATAGAGAACTCTGAATCCTAGATGTCATTTGGAACTTACTGTTACAAAGGGTTCCTAGTGTATCATAATCTTCCAAGGATTCACAGACCACTCTCCATTGAGAAAAGACAGAGTTCGGGCTTATAAGGTTGGAATTGAAGTTGCTTCTCGATCCCATCAAGTCATCGGTGCAGATGTCACACGTGTTCTTCCCAGTTGCAAAATTCCAGTAAGGAAGGGAGAAAGAAGGATTCTGCAGCATATCCTAGATCACGGAAACTCTGTTAGCATTCTGTGCCTTTGTTTAAGTCTCTCTCTTTGCATGGTTTACTCCTTGGCTGTCTATTTCTATTAGTTCTTTTCAGCCACTTAGGAACCAGTTAGTGCGCCAGTGGTGTCTGGAGGTATTTGGAGGACTTAAATGCCTTATTTAACAAAGCTTTTCATTTACTTCAAGGAGTCATTTTTAGATACTAGAGGGAATGAAACACAACTCATTATATAGAAGTTCCAGCAAGTGATTTTTTTTTTTTTGGAGGCTAGGGTAATGATCTTCCTTTTCTTGTTTAGACAGATAATTATATTTCTAGTGATTGTACCAAAAATTAACAATAATGACTTCTTGACATTTCCACCTCCTTTCATTTTCTTATCTCTAATTCAAGCACCACTAACTCTTGATCTGGAGACAGTTCTAGCTTTAAAATAGCTTATGTGGAGCAGTAGTTTTTGTTTTGTTTTTGTTTTTTAGTTTAATTTAAATGACTTTAGGCATTTAGATTCTGGTTTGGCCACAGGCTACATAGGTTCTTTCACACTTACCTCTCTTCCTGGGCACTAAAGGTGTTTTACCTAGAACTCTGCTTCAGAATCTAAACTATCAAGCAGGCTTCATATATAAACTCACATATAAACTCAGGCTTCTTTCTGAAACTCGTACCTACAGAAAATGCTAAAGGGAAGCAGAATATTTCTTTGTGCACACTGCTCTTCAATCCATAGACCAAGATTTTATTTAGAGCTGATCTCAACCCTGGTAAAAATGCTGGAGTCAAGATCACATGCTTATTTTATTAGGTTTTTAAAAACATATATTTATTGTACTTGTATTTCTCATTTCTTTTTGCCTTTGGGAGTTATAGTTATAGTGTCAAATTTAAATGTAGGGATTGCTGTTGTTTTATTCTGCTTCACATGCATTTCGTATGTTACCACTTTTCCACTTTAAACCCTTTCTAGAAAGCTTTTCCTTGTCTTCGGGGTGTTTTAGAGGGCCAAAAGCTTTCCAAGGTTTCTCCAGTTATGGATCTCCAGAGATTTAGAGTCCTCATTTAGAAGCCATTGTTCTGGTTCACAAATACTTGTGACAGCTTCCAAGGGATTATTAAGAGTCAGTTTGTGGTTCAGCAACTGACATTTGGGAGCTGGAGCATATTCATGTGACATTTCAATGGCGCATTACATTTAAATTACAATTTGTTGGATCCCTTGTGCTGTTGGGTTTTAAAAGTGTAAGTTATAGAGGTTGAAGTTTACATAGGCAAAATTGAAGCTTTTAGATACTTTCCATTTACCCTTTCATTTTGGTATGCTCATGGGGAAATGACTTGAAGGCATAAAGATTTGGGGTCAAATACAAATGACAAATTTATCTGGTCAGTCTCCTAAATATCTTGCTTGTAATCAGAGCTATATAACATAAAGTTCAGAGTATCAGATGAATTTTTTTAATCATTCTCAAACTGCACATGGATAGACTACTTTTATTTAAATATTTTCTTTATTTTAGTGCATTAATTCTCTTCTAACCATTTATTTTCTTGGAATAATTCTAGGCATAAGCATCCTACAATTCAAGATTTTTAAAATTAATTTTTATACTTTAATGAGGAGAGGGATTTATTCCTGTTATTTCATATAGAGGATAGGTTTCATTTGTGGATTTTCTAGTTGAGCTCTAATAATTTAAAATTTTATTTTAGAATTAGAGTTCTTTTCTTAAGAAAAAGCAATTGATAAAATAAACAATGAGGTATCTATGTTAACAGATACTTTGATGTATTGTGAGCTTATCTGCTTAAAAATAAGCAGGGAATGACTATGTTTGGGTTGAGATTCGATTTACGTCTAAAGAGCCAATACCTCTTAAGTAAAAATAATATTTAAGTGATGTGATATTTTTAATAGATTTCTTCTGTAAACGTTAATGTGGTAAAGGGCATGGCAAAAAAAATGGTATTCAATGAAAATATGACAATATGAATGGAAAGGAACTTTTTTTATAATTAAACCTTATATAGTATTAGAAAGAATTATCTTCTGGAATATTTGGGACTTGGAACACTGAACAAGTCCATTAACACTTGCTTCATCCAAACCAGGAAGGGGCATTGGTTGACATGTGAGAAGAAAGACATATGGAATGAGATTATTTTGTTGCAAAATGACATGTGAGAGTCATTGTTTCAATTACAGAACTTTAGAACATGTCTATTGTTTTAATTCACACCTACAAATGTCTCCTTTGGCTTCCTCATTATTGAGATTACTTTCCTTTTACTTTGCAAAAAATAAAGTTCAGATAATAAGTAAAGGATTAGTATAGGGAGAAACTTAAAATGCCAAAGGCTGATTAATAACTTGAAATTGCTATGCTATCACATGTTTTGTTCATCTGGAACAGAATGAATCAAACAACTTCCAACCAAGGCACCTTGTCTGTAAAGGATTTGAAAATGGAGATGTTTCCTGCATACCTGCATGTCTCTTTCCAACTGCAGTAGGTGATACCTGTGCCATGTGAGAAAAGCCGGTCCTTCATGGGAGAAATCCACTTCACCAAAGCTTTCCTGTCCTGCCCCAAGGAAAGTCTTCTTGACTGAGTAATAGTGTGTCCAAACAAAGTAGTTATAAATGGAAATGTTCTCAAATTGTGGTGTGTTGCCATCTGGCCCCAATATTTCTTCTGATCTCCTCGTGGCAATGACAAACTGAGGGTGAGTTGTACGCTTTGCCATATCCAGGGCCTGGACAAAGTACTTCTTTTCATCTGTACTTAAGTCCAGAAGGTTTCTCCTGACTTTAGGGAATACAAAATTCAAACATGAGAAGCACTGCCTTGTGGGGATGGGGAGACAATGAGCATAATGATCTTGTAACACAACTTGTCCCATTTACCAATAATGATAATTTGTATATGTGCTTATATAATTTTATAGATTTTTAAAATACCCCTTACTATCTATTCCTCCCTTCCACCTTCCCTCCCTTCCTTCTCCTGTCCCTTTCTCCTTGCCTCTCTTCCTTTCTTACTCCCCATGTTACTTTAGGATTCCTTTTAGCTTTCTGTAATCTTACTTGTGGACTTTATGATTGTGTTCTATTTATTTCTGCTCACTATAGGCTTTTTCTTGAAAATTTCTGCATTTTTAATATTGTAAATCTTTCAAAAACAAGATGTGTGGTAGTGGTTAAGACCAGAGACTTATTCTATGACTGCACACATTTCTCTCATCTCAGTTTTTCATCTGTAAAGTGTGTGTAAAAATAATTATCTTTACAGAGTTGTAAAGGTTAAAGGGTATACACCTACAAAGCAATTAGACCAGAGCCTGGCTCATAATAAAGTCAATAAACATTCTGTTAAACCCTTAGTCTGGCACATAGAAAACAATCAAGTTTTGCTGGCCGTTACTATTTAATTATTTGTTATTTATTGATATTTAGGCTTCAGACCCACCTCATTATCTAAAATGTCTGAACTTTATCATCACAGTGGAAAATTTCTTTGTGGGTCAGGAAGACTAGTAGAAGACAGATCTCAGTATGAATTCTAGGTTTTCTAAGTACCACCTATGTGAATTTGACCTTCCTGAACCACACCCATAAAAATTAACATAACTACCATGAGGCATTACTGAAAGTGTAGCCATAAAAGTCCTCAGCTTCAACTCCAACGCTTTAAACTGAAAAAATTACTTAATCTCTCTAAGCCTCAGTTGCCACATCTGTGAAGAGAGGATTGAATTGTATGATTTCCAGGTGTTCTTCCAGCTTAAATGATTTGGGTCTCATGCAGGACTGTGTATCCATTTATATCTCTGCTTACCTGTGAGAATCCTTTCGTCACAGGCAGCTCCTCTCCATCCGGGACGGCAGGTCCCACAGTTGTGTCCTGAGAAGTTGCCATTGCAGTGGCATGTCCTATTGAAGAACCGTGTGGGCCAGCCCTCTCGATCATCTCTGCCATCATGTGGGTACTGGGGGCTGTGGGGTCGGAAGTCTGCAGTCACTGCCTCACACCTGCCCCTCCCTGATGAGGAGCCACAGAGGTCTGGGCAACACACACCATCTCTCAAAGCTTCAATGGTGGCACACTCTCTTGGAAATTGAGCCCAAGTCTGCTGAAAAAAAAGCAGGGGCAAGAAGATACATCCCAGAGAGAGGAGTTTATGATCTTTCATTCTGCTTGAAGCAAGGCTCTCGTTCCTCCGCCCTTTGTGTAGAGATAAAAATCAAGCTGAAAAGGAGAAAGCAAAATGGAATTATGCAAGTTTTTTTGTACTGTTATAAATGGCATGAGCTCTTTCCAACCCCCCCTTCAAAATGATTTTCAAACCTGTAAAACGACATTTCAAACAAATAATAAAAATAGTAATTTACCTTTACAAATTTGACATGTATAATACCTACATAATTAAATCCCCTGTTCTAGTCATTTAGTTCTCTTTATTTTTAATTTATATTTATATTAAAAATACTTATCCTGGATATCATTTATCAAAAGCATTCATTAGCAGGTCATCACCATTAATTATATTTAACCATGAAGCTGAAAGAATTGGGTGGAGATTTCCAGCAAGTTAATTTCCATTATGTAAAGTCCCCCATCCTAATGGAGTTTTGGCGGAAATCCACCTACTTCCCACAGAGCTCCTCTCCAGTACCTTAAACTCCTGAGGGGATTCTTTGCTGAACCTCTCTTACAGCTGAGTGTTTTATATTTGCTAGTCCCCTGATGTCAGAGCTGTTAATTGCATATGGGTTTCTGTCTGATAATCACAAATCTGCTCACCCAAACGGGGAGGGGCTGGTTTTCTTCTCCACCCTTACTAATCGCCTTTCACTTCAATGAGTTTTTCTGCCTTCTAAGTACTTGGTTAGCACATGATTCCTTTCCCACTGATTTCCTTGTGATGTTTAAGGTTTTAAGAAAAGGTCAGAGGCACTAATTTGGAATATAACAAATGAGAGAAACTAGAGAGCTTTTGTTTCCATTGTGGAGATTTTATTTTTTTCCTTTGATATATACTTCGGAGGATGAAATGAGATTACTTATTCTTATTTAGTGATATACAAGCACTAGGCTAATGTTTGTGCCTGGTACTTGCTTTTGATTGTGTATTGTCTTGAAAACAGATGCTGCCATTAGTACAATTTCTAGAGAAAATCATGGGTGTAGACAAGGCATCACATACAGTTACACCAAGTCACATGACATTAGCTCTCATGGTGCCTGCTGGTGTTGACACCTTATCTCTCTTCCTTCCACTGTGGTGGCATACATCTCTGTGGCAAAGCATTACAGGGTTACAACTGCTTCTGTGATTTAGGACCACTAAACATCTTTTTTCCGACTTTCTCTGTGAGCAGTGTCTTAAGCCACTGTCATTAGTTTTAAATTATTTTGAGCGGCTTTCTAATTTTAATGGCTTTATACAATCAATCATTAATTAATATCTCAAGATTTCA
This sequence comes from Macroglossus sobrinus, assembly GCA_004027375.1. NCBI lineage: Eukaryota > Metazoa > Chordata > Mammalia > Chiroptera > Pteropodidae > Macroglossus > Macroglossus sobrinus. Next base: position 125,434 of record PVKZ01001498.1, on the reverse strand, counting down.
TATCTACTCAGGGCAAAGTTGATTGTGAACAGTAGTGCATATGAAATAATATTTAGATAGTCTCTTTGGTTGTTTTGATTTTTTAGTCTGATGTCTTGCTGGATCAAAGTAAATTATCATTTTTTCTCTCTTGAATAAAGTTAGAAGCAATGTGCTAGTATTGATTTCTTAGTTCTGACAAAGATACTAAAGTCATGTGTGTTAATATTAGGGGAACTGAGGGAAGAAGATATGGAAACTCTGTATTATCTATGTAACTTTTCCGTATATCTAAAATTATCCATAAATAAAATGTTTATAGTAAAAGACATTTTAAAAGTTAGGTAATCTATTTATATGTATTCATGTGTGCAGATATAATTAAATTATGATGTGTCATATTATGATGAAAGCAAAATAAAAATAAAAATAAAAATGAGGCTTTGCCCAACACACATCTTTGTATAATTTCCACAGTTACCTCAGGAGCATGATATATAAGTAAATGACTGATAAAAAGCCTCTGAGGACATCAGATTCAAATCACATAATATTAATTAAATATATAAATAAATATAAAATTATTCCATATTTTTTTTCTGGACCCTAATGAATTTATGCAAACTCTAGGAGAGTGTGGGAATCTGACCTTGGGTATCATTACTAAGAGTGATCTTATTCAATCACATGGAATTCATCTAAGAACTGATGAATTCCAAGTTAATAACTAATAACAATCTTTCCTCAGAGATTCTGACTTATATACTAACTTCCTATTCACCAAATCCACTTAGATATCTGATAGGTTAGACCTTTATAAAACATGTTCCTCATTCTTTCCCATCTCAGCAAATAAAATCACTGTTCACCCCATTTCTTAGGCAGGGAGGGACACATGCAGAAGCCATTGTTTCTTCCTCTTTGTTTCATGAAGACTGCTTTTATCAAGCGGACTAACAGTCTAACTTTGAGCCATTGTTCTCTCTCACTTGGCATATGACAATAACCTAATTTATTCCCTCACTTTCCATGATTAATCACACAGTTTATTTTCCATATAAGACATTATTCTCCACTTAGCATCCTGAGAGAGCTTTTTATTGATTATAACTGATTACCTTTGCTCTCAGCAAAACCCTCAATGATTTCTAAACACACCTAGAATAAATCCAAGTGCTTATAGAAGCCTACGTGATCTGGCCCCTCCTATTTCTGACAACATCCTACCCTCCTTCCACTGCCCTCCCTGTCATTCCTTTGTTCAATAGCAAGCTTATTACAGCCTCTATGCCTTACACTTACTATTTCCTCTACCATTTCTTCAGCTCTTTGTATGACTTACTCTGTCACTTTATTCAGGTCTCTGTTTTAATGTTACCTCTTTAGAATGGCCTAACCTAACAGCCTCACCTAAGATAGATCTCTCAACACTTAATACCATCATTCTTTACTTTCTTTTTAAGACAGTCTTTTTCACAGTACTAAATGCTGCTTGAAATTTTTATCATTTATTTATTTTCACTTATTGTTTGTTTCACTCATCAGAAGACCAACTGTTGTCATTCTTTTTCAGTAGTTACCTAAAAGATCTCTAGAGAGCCATATAGCCATTTTTTAAAATGAACTAGAACTAAACATCTGATTTATTTACTCCAGGTCTAGTGGTAATCAGTACTTTCACTGAAAGGAATAGATATAACCTACTTCCAGTATTTTTATTAGTTACTATTAATAAGCATCTATTATTTCCCTAAATATTATACACTTATTATCTCTCATTCTTTCAAAATATTACTTTTATTTTTGTTTTGCAGTTGAGAAAACAGAGGCTTATGGAGTTTAAAATCCTTTTTAAAATTATATAATTTTTTAAGTAGAAATTTCAGGTTTTTAAGCCAACTGAGTTTGGTTCCAAAATGTTTGTGGTTCACAAGTACTGCTCACATTCTGAAACTGGGGAATGGAAAGAGTACTGTATTTCAAATCGTAAATTATATCAACCTTGCCTCAGTGAGCAGGTGCCTTTGTTTTTCTGTGTCTCAGCCCTTCATCTGTAAAATATATGTAATAAATACATATTGTTGGGGCAAATAAGCTCAGATAAAAATAACCACTAGAGTGCAGACAATCAATACCAGTTTTACTAAGTAAATGAATCAAAGGTAGAAATTTTGAAGTAGGTGAAAAATGCTAAAATTAATACCTTATTCATAACTACTAGATTCAACTGTATTTTGCACAGTCCCTTCATTATTAATATGTAACCAAATCAGTGTAACAAATAGCCCTGTGAAATAGGAATTTCAAACACTGAAGAGAGATGGAAAGCTGAATTGGCACTCTCTATTAATAGACCCCCAGCAGTATGTTCTACCACACAAATACTGACATAATTCCTCAGCTTACTGATGTTTTTAATGCAGAAGGCTGGTGCAGAGTGTAAAAAGAAAAACGTACTTACGTTTTTCCTCTTTGACTGAAAGTGGAGGAGTGGTTTAAATGCCAAAATCCTGGAAGTTATTCACAGAATAACTTCACAGAATAACTCCTTGGTCCACTGCAGAAATTATTGCTAAGATTTCTTTGGTGGAAATAAAGTTTTATACAGTAATTTTGCCTTATGATAAAACTGTGGGCTAAGTCTGAAGCTTTGCTCTCATGTATCTCTCTACGCATGAACCTAACAATACATGCATTTATAGAAAAAGAATACTTATTATTACTAGTTAATAATAACAAAAGCTCAAAGTTCTTTAGATAAATGATACATAAATTATCTCTTAGCATCCAAGCATTATTAAACCAAAGAAATAACTTTGAAGATATAGGAAACTGTACACAAAAAGAGTAGTTAACAAAGAATTAAGAATTGTGCTGTTCAGAAAAACACATAGCAGTATAATAAGACTTATTAGTAAACATCATTAGTGTACATGTCATACATTCTCTTATGTCATACATAGCTGATACGAAGGTAGTTCAAGAAAAAGGACTGATCCTATGTTTTTCTTTGAAGTCTTATGATTGTCATTTATGAAAGATGTAAGAAAAAAATCTGACAATGAAAGACCAGAAATTTAGGCTAAGTTGAAGAGAAAAAGTTTCAGGAGCATCTTTATTTTTCCAGAAAAATTGTTAATGAATATTAATATCTTTGTAATCATTTGTGACAAATGATATTGAATATATTCATTGTGCATTTGGATTACATGTTATTAAATTATATGCTTAGTTGTATTAAGCTTAGATTAATGGTCAGAATTCCAAAGGCATTAAGGCAGTTCAAAGTCATCCGTTAGGCCAGTCATGTGTTTTTACCTCATGAAGAAGCTTAAATTCAGTGAAAGGAAAGGGGAAGAATTTTAGGCTTGTGTTTTTGTGTAAGTAGAAATTCAGTCAAACATACCATTGCTATTTTAGGGCAGAATATTTGAAGTTGAGGTCTCAGATAATGTGATCCCTGATAAAACGTGCCATTAATTTCTTAATTGAGTTTTTAAAACTGAACAAAAATATTGTAAATACTGGTGCAGGCCAGTTAATAACTTGATTTCTGTTTAGTGAAATTCACTTGATAAAATAGTATTAAAGTATTTAAAGTATCTTTTTTACTGATGATTTATATTCTGCTTGTTTTAGAAAGTGACCTTGTAAGATTTCCCTATAGAGATATTTCTACATGTGTGTTAGGCATCAAAGTCAAAATAATCAAAGATACTTGTGTTTGGAGTAGAACTAAGTAGTGCATTTGTTGTGTAGTTAAAATCATTGTGCTCATTTTCAAATTATTGCGCTGTAAAATTGGTAACAGTAAAGTTTCCATTATTTTGACCTTTCTAAGTATATCTCTATGGTTGTCATTATGGTCATCTTTTTATTTATCTTGTGTGTGCTAGAGGCTACAACAGGGCTGATGCTCTGAAACAATGGGAATAAAAGTCATTACACCACAAGTGCTTATAAAATTGTTAAATATACATATATAAAAATAATGTGTGTATACATGTGATATAACATAAGTACATATGTTATATATAATGTATATATAGGTATATATAGATATGTATATACCTAAATTTATATAATGTGAACATTATATATAATGGATTGGCTCAGTTCTTTTTAATCATAGTTTGGAAGTATATGAAAAGCAAAATATACCTATATAATCTATATCAATGATGTTGACATTTTTTCTGTTTTAACTTCTATTATAATATTCATAATATAAAGTACAAAGATAGTGATAGATTTTACTAGCAAGAGAAATATTTAAAAAGGCATAAGCATTCTAAAAGCCAGTTTTATTAACTACTTCAAAAATCTATGTATGGAACATAACTTTAATTTTTATATATATAATGTACTATTTATAATAGTCACATATATAAAGGTATGTATCATAATATATAATAATTATATATAATTTAATATACTTTATATATCTTATATAATATAATAGTTTTTTATACAAATGTCTATTTTTGTAACTTTAGTTGCAGTCTGATAGACAAATATAAGATACTCAGTAGCTTATAATATCATAATTGTTAATTTCTTGCTCATATGAATTGTAAAATGGATGTTTCTAATCAGAGTGGTTCTCCTTTAAGTGAGAGAACATATATTTTTTTTATTTTGTAAATCTTTCATCTTCAACATATGCTTCAAAGGTCACCATGTATATTTGTATCAATATAGTGAAAAGGGAAGGACTATGGGGTATTATCATGCAGAAGATTTTTTTTTTAATAGGCCAGATGTGAAAGTAGCTTTCATCACTGCAAAGTTTCATTGGCTAGAAATTAGTCATTTGGATCCACCCTACTACAAGGGTGATTGGGTAATGTAGTCTAGCTACATACCAAGGAAAAGAGATAGGTTTGATGATCAGCTAATACCCTTTTCCAATGACCAACTATTAGCTATTTTGAAACCTCCAAAATAGCCAGCATAATAATTGCAATTATTTTTATTAATGATGCTGATGGAGGAGTCATCATATGTTTGAGATGTAGATATAATTAGTGATTCCGTTATCTCTCCTGATCCTTTTTTGCTTCTGACCTACGCTTAAGCCACTTATTGGAAGTGGTCTGACAGAATTTCTAAATAATTAGATGTATCTAATGGGTAAATTTTTCCACAAACCAGTTAATGCCTCAACTGTAGAAGTAGAAACCAGCCTACTCCCTCAATAAGCTTACATCTAGCTGAGGAGACAAAATTATGATCCCCACAATATGTTTGCTGAAATGCCTGATAAATGATACAAAGGAAATGGAAAATTTTAAAGAGATTCTTATAGAATGATGCATCGTCAGGCTTGTTTTTCATACTACAGTGTGAAGAAAACATAGTATTGATGCTTGGGGATTGTAATGCTGCTATGGTGTTAAATATTATTTTGTGCTTATCTTGTGCTACTTAATTGGAATATATATCATGTGTTTTTAATATATTAAGGGCAAGGTAGTACACTATGTTTATGATACCATGATAAGTGCCTCTCATGACTGAGGAAGAAGCATAGGAAGAAGTGAGGACCTCAGTGATCCAGAAGACAAATAGATGTCGACTGAAAAACACAAGTAAAATTTAAATCCCTGGTATAGTTTATAAAATTTGGGGGAACTGCATGGGCTGGAGAAACCAGGGAAATTTCTAGCTGTGAGAAACCATTTATTATCTACTTCTAACCCTCTACAAAATAGGAAGCCTAGAGATCAATGAGACTTCTCGGTGTTGGCAAAATCACATTTTCTATTTGGGAATTTTTCTGGTCCATATTCACAAGTGATATAGTGAAAAACATAAAAAGTGATACAAAGGGTTTTGGCTGTCCCATTAGAATCATTGACCATTGAAATTTAGAAGTATCTTTACTTAAATAAATAAAATGGATGTTACCAGAAAAGAAATACTGCTAACCAAAGGACACTCCCCCAGTTTTAGATTCCTCTTTATTACTCATTTGAAGGACAATTGGTAATTATTTTACTGGGCATTTCAAGACTCTTCCTTCACTACTAAAGAACATCAAATACTAGTTTTGGGTAATGTCATAAAAACTTTCAAATAGATAGGAAGCATCTTAGGAAAACATGTTGATCAAGTTTAAACAGTATATTCAAGAGCAGGAGATAGGGGAAGCTCAGAGGTGGGAACTTTACTGCCTTTAAAGCAAGTTGTTTACTGTCTATTGGCCAAAATGATTTGCTCAAGTTTGTGTACCAGTACAAGCCGGGATAGAAATGTTTTCTTATTCCCATTTCTAGCAATATTTCCACAACAATACAGCTGATTGTGGTTATGTTATCATACCATTCAAATAAACAGGGCAGTTGTAAATAGGATATGGGGATGGAGGGAACAGAGAGGGAATTATAATAAGCAGTCACTTGATGTCTAAGGACTGAGACATTGTTTGATAGAAAACATGTTTCATTTATGTTTATATCCTGTCTTAACAAGTATAGTCTTTAACCTTTTAATATTTAACTCCATGTCTAACCTTGGCGTAATGTTCTAGGCACTATTTAAGTCTCTTTTTCATCAGTAGTAGTTATTAAATCTTTTCCTATAATTTGAAATGTGCTCTACCAATAAGTTATTTTCCTATGCAGAATTAAAAATAGGCCAGTAGAAATATAGTACTATATTTTTTCTGAATTGCTCAATAATTTTCTTCCAAAATGCATGAAAGTTTTAAACAAACAAAATAGGAGACTGATAAGAAAGAAAATTAAGACCAGATGTGAATTAGTGGGAAAGATCAAATACAAAGCAACTGAAACTTTCTTTTGAATAGATGAAGCATAGTAATCCAATTACAAAATAATTTATGCTCTCTATTCATAGAATATATGTATTAAATATGTATTTCTGTCATAATTTTCATCCATGAATTTAAAAAGTCAGGTTCTTAGAACATTAGGTACTGCCATCATTACAGTTTATTATTTTTTATAACTTATGTGGTACACTAATACTTTTACCTGGCTAATAGGTTTAAAGATATAGCCTAAAATGGGCCAAAACAATTAAGCTTTATTTTGCAGTTAGACATTTTCCACATAAAATTATTCTTTCAGAATAAAAGTATTACATACACACAATCAGAACATAAAGCAAAAAGAAAGGCATTAAGCTCCCCCTGCACTACACCCCCATCTCCAGCTTTTGAAGAGTAACTTTTAAGAAATTAAAACACTAGTTTACTGATCATATATGTGTGTGTGTATATATAATATATAGGTGTGTGTATGTATGTGTATATATATATATATATAGTAATTTTCACTAAGCTGTCTTAGCCTTTAAAAGTGATCTGTTCTTTTTTCAAGTATTTGTTTATTCTTCATTCTTAAAATTATATTTTCTCAATTTTTACCTTATTTTCTATAGTCATTTTTTTCTTTTTTAATAAAGTACAAACATTGGCAGTGATAGCCACAGAGAGGAGCAAGTTTTAGGAATTATAAAGAAATAAATTTTAGTTTAACAAATTCAACAAAGAAGAAAATCCTTAATAATGAGCCATGAGACCCATGTCACTGGAGATATTTAAGCAAAAGGTAAATGAAGTTCTGGTGATATCCTGGAAGAGATTTTCACATTAAGAACAAGTTTGGACTACTGAGTGTTTATCTAACTTGCAGATTCCATTATTGCTTCTAATATCATGATAAATATTGTGGTAAAGACTGGTAGTGCTCACCCACACTGGTTCCTTTCTCCTTCCAGGCATATGGGGATGATATTTTGCTGTCCTCTTGTAGCTAGATAGGGCTACAAATTTACCTGGAAATCCTGTAGTTTTATTTGCTAAATCTGGCAACCCTAAGTAACAGTCTTCAAGGCACACACTGTGCCTATAAATCTATAATCACAGCATATTCTATGTTCTGAAGAACAATGTAATTTTTTTTAAATTGAAAGGTGAAAGGACATTGTTTATTTTACTTCTAGATTATTCTCAAAGAATGAGGATAATTTGATATAAATAAAACTGATATATTTGATATACTCACTGCTCCTTAACTAAAGTGCAAAGAATCAGCTGTCACCACTTGGTCTAAGCCAGCATATGATAACTTCAGTAGACAAACCACAGGGCCCATTTCCCTACCAGTATTCAGCTGCATGCGGAACCATTCATTCTTGTTGATGTTACATTGCATCTGATTGTTTAAAAAATTATCATAAATCTTCCTATGTGTCCCAAATCTAAAGCCTTTAAGGAGAATATTAAGTTTCCCTTTTAGTTTTCTGGGGGGTGGGTGGGGTGGTGAGGGGAGAAATAGTTAAGCTATTTCTAATTTCCTCAGACTACTCTATTACCCCACTTTCCAGAAGTTGGGAGAGACATCAGAATTAAGTTCTGTTACTATTTTTTTGTTTGTTTCCTAATGCAAAGTATTTGAAATCTATATTAGGAAAACTCAAACAGCAATGTTTGATTTGTCAGTGACTTGATGCTAGATTTTTCATATGACTTTTAGAATAAGAGCATGCTTTCAGGCAGAAATAGTTTGCATTCCTTTCTTCTTTTTTCTTTGTAACTCATATGACCTTGAAATAAACCCAGTGTTTTGAGATTGAGATCCAGCCTTTGAATAATTAAGCATCTCAGAGTCTAGTCAAATAAGCATGTATTTGTTGCAACAAAGTAATAGAAGCAGCTTTCTCAGTTTCCATTCTCATTTCAGCTACCATATAATAACTATCTATGGGCTTGTTAATGGGATGGCATGCAAAGATAATGAGATGTGACCCCAATTCTCAAGGAGCTTAAATCATTAAAAAATGACACATAATATTAATCATTAAAATAGAGGTAAACCACCAAAGACAATGGGAACATAGAACATGAAGTGATTAATTTTGGTTAATGATGTAGGATCTTTATTTTATTCAACAAATTATTGATCATCTATGTGCCAAAAACTGTGAATACAAAGGGAATACATATATGTATAATGGAAAAGTAGTCCTAGTTTCAAAAGTAGTCCTCATTTATTCCAAAGAACCTGTGAAAACACATGCACACACACACGCGTGCGCACACACACACACACACAGCCATACGTAAAAAATAAATCCCACACTTTGATAATTAAACAAACAAACAAACAAACAAACAAACACAAATTTAAATAAAAAGCGTTGCAAGTTATCATATATGGTAGAATCAGACACAAGGATGGGAAAGAGGCTAACAACGGAGGACTGCAAAACGCTTTATTTTTAATGAGGAGATCAAGGAGGTTTTTGTGAAAATGTGGCATTGAATATAAAAAATGTTAAAATACTACTTAAGATAGTATGCACACTTACATTTAATTTAAAATTATATCATTTGTATATCATCTATAACACAGGTGATCAATTTATTTTCATTTTCTCATTTCTACTATAGAGAGAAGAAATACTTAATTTTACTTGACCCACCTGCCTTAGCTCACAGAATATTTATGTGGTTACATGTAGGGCTAATCATTAGCTGTTATACACAAGTAGAGTTGTTATTTGTTGCTAAAACATTGAAACGCTTTGTCATCAGTAGAGAAATAGTTTCCCAGAGCCCAGTCCTACCAGAGCTCCTTTCTCAGGATGCTTTGTACATTTTTATGTTCCAATAACTACAAGGCTAAAGCCAGGTGCTGCCAGGGGCTTTCAGGACTCTGTGCTTTATATCTGTCCAGCTAATCATCTTTCTTATTGCTGTTGAAATTTTTAAATATTACTCTTGGTTTTAACCTGTTATCAAAATTAATTGATCTACTATGGGATACTGGCCATTTACAGAAGTCTTCTAGGAGGTTACAAGATGAAAAACATTCAAAGCTACAGATACTGGTTATATAATCCTAAAAAAATACATAATTGAGACTGAAGGCTGAAATTGCAAATTGCGGTTAATTTCCTGTAAAGCTCATGAACATTAGGATTTTACATTCACTGCCTTACTTATTAATAGTTTTATTCCTTTTGCTCTTGGGCCCTAAAAACAGCATATTCTTTTGATTTCATTAATTTGCCATAGTATGTATATTCTTACATATGTTTTACATTTTTCTTAAATAAATGACATCATAAAAATGATTTAATATTAAGAAAATTCAGAAAACAATATTTGTGATTTGTTAGTGACTTGCAGCCAGAATTTTCATGATTTTTAGAATAAGGTCAAACTTTCAGACAGAAATATCTTATAAAATATACTGTATTATTGAATAGTTTTTATTCATTCTTTATTTTTCTCTTCCCTCTCATTTGTGTGAGCTAGGCTTTGGGAATCTCTACCTGAACAGTAAGAATAACCTGAAAAAGACTGTTTCAAAGGTTAAAACCAACTGAAGAGATTCCATTTGATTTTCTGGCAAGAGAGGAAAAGGGAGGGTATCTTTAAGAAGCTGATGGAGAGGCTGTGTTAAGTAAAGTATGCTATAAGGTGGAAATGAGTGGAGATATGCTGGGGGAATTGTCTAGGGAGTAATGGGGACCCAGGAAGTGCTCCCTGGCAGAGATAGGAGGTGGCCAGTCCTCACTGTGGGTTGGTAGTATGGTACATATAGGGAGAAGGACTTGAATCACAGGATCCTAACCAAAGTGAGATTTCTATGCCCAATGTGTGGCAAGAAATGGAGAGCTGCTGGATGATTGTGAGTGCTCACTCATAAGTTGGAAAATAATGATGCCAGGAGTGACTAGGATATAATGAAATGAGCATTTCTTTCCACAGTTTCTTGGCATCTTTTAAAGTTGTATATTTTTATACTTCTGGATGGCAACAGACTTTCATTACTCATTGAAATTTCTCACATCTCATTGGGGACGGGGCTGTCTTAAGGAAAATAATACAGCGTTTCTCTTACACCTGGGTTGTAGACCAGGAGCTTCAACAGACATCCTGGAAAGCACCAGTTTCTGAGCAGTAAACATGTCTAGTTCGGCCAACATAGTGTTAGGAAAAAAGAATGCACATGTCTTTAGGCCAGGCTTGCACTTCCAATATTCCCTACTCCTCTCACCCCAATTGTCTCACACCCTCCTATCTGACCTGAAATTTACATTTCAATTTATCCTCTCCTGCTGACAAAAGCATAATAGAGCTTTAGAATCTCAGACTTGATAGTTTTTAAAGACCACAGTTGTGTCTTTGAAATTAATTATTTTCCAAAATGTTTTAAAACAAGTCATAATTCATCTAATTTTTCAATTTATAGGCCACTAAATATTGAGATTTAAATAGTCAATTGACTGAAGAGCAAAGAAATTAGAAAATCAAGGTGGGAGAAACTAAGAATGCATATGCTCAGAAATGTATATCATATATTTCTAAAGAGTTGGCAGCATTGTAGAGCAATTATTTTAAAGACAAGAAACAGATCATGCTGTTCCTTGTTCAGGAATTTCGAAAGACTTCCCTTCAAACATGGAGTAAAATGATAATTACTTCTTGATACTAAAGTATGAGTACTATCTATTTCTGCCCATCTCTCTGACCTTCTGACTGCACACTAAGCCCAAACACTTTTGCAGCCTCCTCATTCTACTTTTATTTTCTATCAACAGTCCAGATTCTTGCCTACCTTTGGGCTTCTGTTCTTGCTGTTCCCTTTGTTTAGAAACTCTGATTCCAGAGTTTTTTGACAGTTGTCCTGAATTAATCAGGTCTCAACTCTCAATCATGTCAATTTATTTTTCTCCTTAATATTCTCTCTACTGAAATTACTCATATTTCTTGTTTCATGTCTTTATTTCCATCCTCCATGTCCAAAAAATATGGGTGTTTCACAAGAGAAAGTTTCTTTTCTGTCATTTTCACTGTTACTTTCCTAGTACCTAGAACAGAACTGTTTCTGAAATATAATAGACATATAGAATAAGTAAACATTGAATAAATGGGTGGATGAGTAAATTCTGAGTTTCCAAGTAGTAAAAAGGAGAAAGGGAATATGATCAATTACAGTCTTTTCATTGTCAAAAAATAAAAGTTCTGATGAAGTTCAAAGTTTTTCTATAAGTAATAATAAAGAAATTTCACCGATGGGCTTTATATTGGGATTTTTTTTTTTTTTTTTGGCTTGTTTTGCAGTGCCCTGAAAAGTGTCTTGGAGGCATTCTTAAAAAATTAGTCTCCTGTATTGCTATCCAGCCAGTGCTCGACTCCATCAGAAGATAGACAATGAAGCATGGGTTTCTTTTCTTATTCTGAGTGCAACCTTTAAATGTCAGCCATATAAACAAATTTAGTCACCTAGTAACTTCTGCTCTATTGTGTCATGTATAACATCACAAAGAATAAGACCAGCTTAAACTACGCTGATGTTGTGTTTGTCACTTGCCCCAACCTAATCCCTCTATTCTTTGTTCTTCATGATTATTCCATAATCCCATTTATCTATCCATCTACCTACCTATCTACCTACCTACCTATCATCCATCTATCTATCACCTATCTATCTATCTATCTATCTATCTATCTATCTATCTATCTATCTATCTATCATCTATCATCTATCTATCTATCATCTATCATCTATCTATCTATCATCTAATCTCCCTATCTCTATCTATCTACCTACCTACCTACCTACCTACCTACCTACCTACCTACCTATTTTCTATCTATCTCTATTTGACACTGGTCAATGTAGCATTAAATTGTGGTACCTGGAACTGTAGCCAGGTCTCTTTAAGTGTGTTTTCTCCACCATGGGATAACATGGGACTTCCAGCACCATTTTTCTATATTTTATTCTTTAATTAAAATAAATACTAAGATTGTGTTATATATTTTTGACAGTCTCTTCATCCACTGAGGTTGTAGTAAATTTAAATCTGAATTTACACATGTAGCTGATAGAGCAATAGCTTCCCTCAAATTTAGTTTACCTTATGATCTGCTTTTGATATTTGATTGTCCTTATTATAGTTCACTTGCCCAATTTTGCCATTTTTTATAGCCTGATAAAATCCCTTATAATTCTAACCTATTATTTTTCTGATTTTTATATTCAGTTTTGTCACTTATGAATTTGATTAATGTCTCCTATCTCTTTATTTAAAAATTTTACACAATTTTAACAGCTTAACTTCTACGTCTGTATTTTACTGAGATGTTCTTTCATATGGACTTTGCTTTGTTGGTAACAACTTGAATAATCATTCAGCCCATTGAAAAGCTACTTAACATTAATTCAGCATTCATATTTTAGCTTTTTTAAGACAAAATCATAAGACTATAAAAATGTCTTGTTCAAAATCAACCACACAATGCCTGTAAATTCTAGTAATATTCTATTAAAGATGTAGAGGGTAAAATAAGGAATTATTAAATGTTTCTGAAAATTGTGTACATGAGAAATTTTATGACAGTTGAATAAAATTTAACTGAAAAATATACAGATTATAATAGCAGCTTCTTTTAAAAAATATATTTTATAGGATATAGTACCCTTATTGATATGGTACTTGATTGAAGTCTCACCAATTTGAAGGAAAAGTAATCATCATTATAATAATAGTTATTGGACACTATAAGTAATAATAACTATAACTATAACTATGCACTGTAAAAGTATTTACAGATATAACTTTTTAAATTTCACTACAATCTTATGAGGTAGGGTTTATTGTTATTATTTTTCATAAGAAGATACTCAAAATTAGAGGATTTAAATAAATTAGCTTCGAATAAATGCAAGTAAATTAAAAAATATGAATTCACCTTTAGGTCATTAATATGATTCAAAATGCTACAAATTACATTATGTTACATGTGTTCAGATCTCAGAAATCATCAAATCCAATGAAACCTATTTAATATGAAGAAACTAAAACTCAAAAAACATAAAGTAATTTTATTGACCAAGTTAAATTGGAGAAATTCCAAAATAAGAAAATTGAAACCATTGTATTATTTTTAAAATAGAAGGAAATGCCTAGGGAATATATACAAAAGGAAATAACTTAATAAATTCCATAAATGTGGTTCTCATGGATGTCTTGATAAGTTGGTATTGTTCATTGAGCCAAATGATGTCAGTTATGTACGCATGCATATATACAAGTATAACCCATGATCTGCAAGACAAAGAATGCAATATTGTGTTTCTCTCACAAGCTTGAAAGTCACCAGTTTAAACTTTAACAAGCTTGAAAGTCACCAGTTTAAACTTTGAAAATGTTTTAAGTTCAGCAGCACCGTATCTTCCCTTTTCTAATTAAATTTGTCATGCCACCACCAGGCACCCAGAGAGCCTATTCCATCTGTAGTTATCTGAGATATAAAAGCATTAAACATAAAACAGCATCTTGAAAATAAGTGCAATAGTTGGAGAAACAAATTATTTGTTTTAAAGACAATCTGTCAGCTACTCAAACGACACCACCTATATGTTAGTTCATTAATTATACATTAACAGAAATTAACTTCTGAGAATAATTAATGCTAAGGAACAGCTATAAGGTGTACAAATCATATTAGTTATTTAAAATGAATATGGTGAGGGAAATTTAACTTTGGATGGTGAACACACAATGCAATATACATGTGATGTATTACTGAATTGTACACTTGAAACCTATTTGATCTTATTAACCAATGTCACCTTGATAATTTTAATTAAAAATAAAATAAATATTGTGAAATTATTAATTTTAAAATTGAAAAATAAACCGATTCCATATAACCACGAACTGGAAGTGCTGTACTGTTGAGTATGCGATTTAAAAAAAAACAAGAAGCATACAAGAAACAAAACAAATATTATGTTGGTATGGAAAGGCAGGTGTAAAATCTGTGTTGTGTGTTTAATTAAGCCTTATTTGATATCAATTTGAGTCTACATTATAGGGAAACCTTTTGAATCAATGCAAGCAAAACTTTAATATAAATATATGACTATTTATGGTTGTTGGTTTTTTGAGACTGAACTCCGTGCCATACAAAAAAATATTTTACATATTTTTAAATAACAGAAATTCTTGATGTTTTAGGCATGTAGGATTTATTTGGAGTCAAAATGTGCTCATCAATATTTGATGGGAGATTTGGGCATCCTGATAAACTTAACCTTTATGATTATTAGAAAGATAAGGAAAGTTAGGATAATCCTAGTTCTAATTGTTTCCTGTAATAGAAACCGATTGATTGCATAGATTTTCTAATCCACCAATATTTTTAGTTTCCCACTTTTGATAAGATTTCCATCTGTAAATAGCAAGATGTACTTGCATTCAGAGTGATTTAAGACCAATGAAAAACATTAGCATTCTAAATTGTACCAAAACATAGAAAAATGTTGAATTCTTTCAGGTTTATTACAGAAACTTCTAAAAACTTTAATCCCCAAATCTCATAAAGATAGGACATAAAAACAGAACTACAAATGAATCTCATGTAGGAATTTACATACAAAAATTAAAAATAAAATATAAGGAAATAAATTTCACTAGCTTGTTAAAATATAATAAATTAAATCAAGAATTTAGCATATACAAATGAGAAATTAATTTTTAGAAAATGAATAATATATTCTATCAATAATTTAAAAGAAACAGAATTCTTTGTAAATGTTTAAAATACGTATAAAGAAATATAATAACTTTTTTGATAAAAATAAAATTTTGATTACCTAATAACAAAAATATTTTTTAACTCATTAAAAATGCATATATAAATTAGTAACTAACATTGAAGTTAAAAGGGAAACATTTTAGTAATTATCATTAAAATTGATGAAATCAATGTGGTTACTGTTACCACTATTTTGAATATTGGTTTTGAATTTCTTTCTAGTGCAATGAGACATGAAAATAGAAAAAAAAATTGCACCTCCTGGAAATAAAGAGAGAAGTTTATCACACTGCTGCTGTGCTGATGATATGATAGGGGAGAAAATCGATTTAGATTTTCATCTCATATATTGTATCAATAAGAAAAATAGGTTAAATGGATTAAGCAGATAATGTAAAATATAAATTTCTATAAAAAGAGGTAAATAATTGAAATACATAAGAAAGCACTTCAGCACAAAGCTATTTTAAGAAAAATATTTATAAAATTCACTGTCTAAACTACACACATTATACTTAAAAATCCATTAAAGATACCGTTAATTGATTAACAAGCACTTGTTTTACACAGGCAGTTTAAGTAA
Source organism: Macroglossus sobrinus (assembly GCA_004027375.1). Classification (NCBI taxonomy): domain Eukaryota; kingdom Metazoa; phylum Chordata; class Mammalia; order Chiroptera; family Pteropodidae; genus Macroglossus; species Macroglossus sobrinus. The sequence goes on along the minus strand of PVKZ01001498.1, from coordinate 109,283 downwards.
TAGATATGTATATTACCAATTAATTTAGAAAAATCTACATAATTTTATTATCAGTAGAGACAATTTCAAATGTTTTTTAACAAATTGAAGACTTTAAAAAAATCCTTTGTAGCCCTGGGCATGTAATGCTGTCCATATTCATACACAGCGGGTGGGCATGTGGATATTTATGAAATTCTTCTTTAAAGAAAATTTATATGTATCAAAAAATATTAAACTGTACAATCTTATGACATGGATTAGTTCAGGAACTCTTATTATTAAGTAATAATCAAGTATATGATGGCATTTATATGAGGCTTTTATTGCACTTTCTTATTCAAGTGATAAATAGTTCAAAAAAGTGAATTAAAGAATGAATTACAGTAAAGTCATAAGAGCCACTGCAAGATCCCTGACAGCAAGAATCCTATCTGCCTTGTTGCCTGCTGTATCATATGAATCTAGAATGGTGTCATGAGCACCGTATGCCCTGAATAACTATTTGTCGAATGAATAAATTGGAATAATATAACATTACTACTCATGCTTATGAAGATTTATGGGGAGAATAATTAAAACATAAAGCTAAATGAAAACAAAAACAAATTTCTATATATAGTGGGATCTCAGGCTTTAAATATGTTATTTACACTTAAATAAAAAGATATCTAGGAAAGAATAAAATTATTAAATATTAAAGTAATGGTTCTACAGTTTTTAATTTTGTTTTCTAATTTTTCTACAATATGCATGTATTATTATTACTATAGAAAAATAGAACTATAATCATTTGAAATTTTAAATTTACACTAAGCCAAACAAAATAAACACAACTGTTCAAAGAGAAATACTATGATTGTTGTGAGGACTGGGTCTGTCTTGCTCACTTTTATCTGTCAACACCTTAGCACATTGTCTGGCTCAGAGTACTGGATCAGTATTCATTCACTAAATGAATGAAACAGTTTTGATTATGAAGATTGTATTTTAGAATCAGGTTTTTTTAGGCCAGAATACCTTAAATATCTTATAATGACGGTATTTTTTTTAACTCATTAAGTTTGAGATAACCTAATTTTGATTTTATTTCTAACATTCTGTCAAATGTCAATTTAATTTCTTCTAATTTTGAATTATTCTTGAAATTTGACCTTGAAATATTTTATGATTAACAAATAGGTTTCTCTGTGATGAGTGGTTTTATTCCTTTAATTGACAGAGACTCCTCATTCTTCAGTCTTCCTCATTGATTGCTATAACTGTTTTTGCATTGTAGTAATTGTCATGTCTGTCTGTCAATCACTCTGACTTCTGTGTATCCACCTACTTTCTGACTTCTATAGCCTGTGGCAGATCTCCATTAGAGAAATAACTATGTTGTTTGTCTTTTCATTCACTATTTAAACACAATTCTTAACATACAATAGGCAATTCAAGTATGTTGTTTTCATTACCACACAACAATCAGTGTTTTACTAATCTATCAATAAATTCAATTAGTAACTATTATATTCTTAATAGAATATTAATCATTTTATTAAAAATTTATATAATTCCACTAAGGAGGAAATACTGATGTATATGAAAGATTAGCAAACGATATAGAAGTAAGTGTTAAATGTGTAAAATGGACCACAAGTGCCATTGAAGATAAGGGAAAATGGTGATCCAGTGAGGCTGTGGTTCATCAGAGCTGGCATCAGAATGGAGGTAAATAGCAGTGTAAATTAAATTATATTTTCTGGGCTCCAAATGTTATTACAGCATGAAATACTGATCTGTTAAATATATCAAGTATCTTACTCGCTTTTGAAAATGAAATATTAATTAGAGTTCACAACTTTCCTTTTAGTGGGTAGGTATTAAAGTATTCATTGTATCACTAGTGTTGAATTTTAATCAATATTTCAGAAATTATATGTGAATCATCTGATGATATATTAATGGAGCATTACTTTCTTGCAGCTTTCTTTAATATCATAGTTTATGTTGAAGGTCTAGTACCAATGACAAAAATTAGGGAATAAGATATGCTCCCGTAGATCTCCACCCCATGTAGATCTCCACCCCAGGGATCCATTAAGTCTTGCCTATTATATATACTGTGTCTGGTACACTTCCTCAGGTGTTCACAGTGCCTCACATTTTAAACATCTTTTTTTGTACATCTGAATAAATGAGAAATTGATGGAAAACATTTTTTCCTTTGTAACTGTATATTTAATTTTAGATTGATAGTTTATGTTAATATAGGAAATTATTTTAGTTTACAGCATCATATTCTACAATCAGTAATTGTCAGTCTTTTCAATGAAAACACTCTGCGTACCATTTGTAACTTGCATGTAAACCTACTACAAATGATGAAAATTTGAAGTCTGGTAATGTTAAATGCATTTTAAATGTTTGAAATATGTAAAACTGTGTATGAAATGTGAATGAACTCTTTTTCTTTAGACTGCCAGTGAAAGGACTTATGGTAGATTTTATTTTTTTGTCTCCTGTTATTTTATAATGGGTCAGAGGTTATTTAGGCCTCATATGCATATTTCTGAAAGGGCAGCATGCATTCAAAAAATGTCACTGCATTAATGTGTGCCGTTCTTGGCTTCCTTGGCCATGCCCACTTGTCACAATTATTGCCAAAGCAATGCCATTGTGTGTCCTGTGAATCTCTGCCCATGCAATTTAGACCAACCCATTTCCATGTTCTTAAGGTAATTATGTCCCTCCAAATGTCAGCTAAATGACTTTGACATTCAAGATTCGTAACAGCTTTTGAACACCATGTTATCTGTGCTATTTGTAATTCATATTCATGCAAATCCCCAGCCCCAGACACATTACACCATCCCATCTGCTGAGAAGGTTCCCAGTCCTTCCGCCTTTGAATTGTAGCTGGCTAGAGAGGCTATATACCTTTTGAAAATGCTTTTAAGGTATTTATGGACTCCATAGATTCTACTACAAGTACAATGTTCTGACTATTGCAGGAAAGGAAACACCAATATATTTATGTCAATATGAAAGTTATTATTATTTTTTTAATTTAGCAATTAGTTGTTGTCTTGTGGAAATATGTTAATATTTTCTTTCTTTCAGTGGTAGCAATAACTTGCCCAGATTATTTTCTGGCTAAGTTTATCTTTGATTCATTTGTAAAACAAAACAAAAAAATATATATGAACTTGTACAAAAATCTTAATTAAAGGGAAATATGTGAAGATATGTCAAAAGAGATGGGTCATTCTGCATTTTTATATGACATAGATAAAATAAGTGTCTGACTGGAAGACACACACACACTCACTCACACAGAATAACTTGCTCAATATAAACGTAGGAATTCGTAAAATTATGTGGATAATCCTGGAAAGTTATTTTGATTGTCATGAGATCACTCTGCTAGATATTTTTAAAAGTCTACTTTGAAAATATTTTTTTAAAAGAACAATGATTGTATATTATGAAAAAGTGACCCAACAACACAGTATCACAACCTAGATGGCTAAACCTTTGGGAATAGCTCTTTATCTTATAAAGATTGTTTATGAGTACAATCATAAACCCCTCAACTTTTTTATCCGTCATATGAATTTGTGTGATTAGCTGACCTCTCCAGCCATTCCCAAGGAAAATAATTTCCCATTATAAAATGAATATATTCCTGATACTACTCATATAAGAAATATACTTCATAGAGTTGTTCATGTGAACATCAGTTTAATCACAAATCAATGCTAGTAATTTTGTATTTGTTCCTATGAATTACAATTTATGGCTCATATTGGAATCATGCCATATACTTCTGATTAGGAAACACAAGGGCTTATCCTATCTTCTCCTATTTCTCAGTTTCAGCTACTTTTCATGTTAACTGCTTATTTCTTTTAGATTTATCTTTTCTTTGCTCCAGATCAATGCAAAGAAGACATTGTTTATGCTTCATAACCTAAAGTAATTATAATAGAAACAGAATTTTAGTAATGGCATGAGAATATTAGTCTCTAACAATTTATATAAGGTGATTGAAATGTCTAACCAAATTAAACTTCCTTCACTCTTGAATTGTTTAAAAATATTTTCAATTATATATTTTGTTACTGTTGTGTAATCATATTTATTTAAAAACAAGGTGAAAAATCAGGTGTTATATGTCAGATGTATTGCATTGCAATAATTAAAACAGATCACCCTGATTTACCTTTAATGAAGCTCAACATTGTTCAAGATTTTACTATTACACCATTAACACAATAATTGTGTTATACCCTATGAATCATACTTTATGAAGAATCCATATTATTAAAAGGGAATACACAAAACAGTGCATTTCAGAGAGAATTTTATTATAGAATGAAAGAAGCAGTTTGCTGTAAAGCCTGCATATTAAGCATAAAGTTAGCTGTACATTTTGCTAGGAAGGGAAGGAAAATAGGGGGAATTTTTTTAAAACATGCTATTTCCTGGCACTGTGCTAGGTTATATGTTCATGATAAATTTTATAACCTTTATTTCTCACAATCATCTTTTATTTTTATTGTTGTATATATTTTACATGTCAGAAAATGAGTTAAACACTGAGTGTACAACAATGAATAGAATCTTAAGATCCAGTACTCTATTCTCATGAAGTGAATAATTATTTGGAAACGTGCATATAAACTATTATTAGCAATACAGAGTGAACACGCAGTCAGAACAGTCTGTGTAAGAGATAGTCATTGTTTAGAAGATGAGTTGTTTTCTTTTGCTACCTTAGCACTTTGGCTTTTTAAAAATTTAAGTATAATTTAAAATAGTGAAGTGTCTAAATCTTAAGAGTACAACTTGATGAATTTTTTCATATGTACTTTATCTATGTAACAACTACTTAGAGCCATATATAAACCATATCCAGCAGATGTTGAAGGCTCCCACATGCCTTCCTCTAGTTATTACACCTCTTCAGATAAAGACTATTCTGTACTCTCCTAATATGTCTTTGAGATTCATCTGTGTTGTTTTATGTAACAGAATTGTATTCTTTGTCATTTCTATATAATAAATAATTGTATACATACACCACAATTTATTTGTATTCAATTTTAAGTGGGCATTTGCACTGCTTCCAGTTTGACTATTACAAATTTACTACTATGAATGGATATTTTGTGTATTATATTTGATGCACAAAACCATGCATTTCTCTTGGGTATATACGTCAAAGTACAATTTTTTGGTCATAGATTGTGTGCACATATAGTGTTAGTAGTTATTGCCAAACTGTTTCCCGAGGAAATTGTACAAATTTGGACTCATACCAGCAATGGAAGGGATTTATTATTTGCTCTACACCTTTCATTTATTTGTCTTTATTTTTTTTATATTTAATGATAGACTTTTAAATAACATTTTAAAATTTCTGTTTCTAGTATATAGAAATGCAATTAATTTTTTTTTTTAACATATATTGACCTCAGATTCAGTTACCTTGTTAAATTGTTATTGACTCTTCTAGGTCAGGGACCCAAACCAAGATCCTGCCCAATGCTGTTCATGACAATAGAACAAGACTGAGTTTGGTAAAGCATAACAGGAACTTTATTCTTTGATCAAGGAATGGAGAAGGGTGAGCTCATGCTCTAATGGCACTATTGGGAAAAAGCCTTTCATATTTGTAGGCTGTGGCATGGAACGATTAAACTCTTTTAGGCAAGTGTAGTTATTCTTCTGTTGTACTTGGCCCTTTTGCATACAAAGTCTTCTCATCATCTTGTTCTTTGCTCTGGGCATCGTGGTCTTTGCACTCACCCTCTTAATTTTGTGGTTGGAGATCCTTTTCAGTTCCTATATGCAAGCATAGCTCATGACAGAGCTTGGGTATTGAGAAACATTAGGGTTTTTTTTATATATCCTGGTGAAAAATTTCCTTATTAACTAAATTTTGTGTGTGTGTGTGTGTGTGTGTGTGTGTGTGTGTGTGTGGATTCTCTTTGAATTTTCTATGCAAACAGTAAAGTCAATTTTAGTACTTCCTTTAAATATCCTTACCTTTTGTTTCTTTTTTTAGCTTTATGCATTGATAAGGCTCTCCAACACAGTCTTGACTAGAATAAGGAATCTATGTCTTGTTCTAGAATGTAGAAAGAATCATTCAATATTTCACTAATAATTATAATATTACTTGTAGATTTTTTAGTACATATCTTTATACTTTTTAAAGGTCATACATGTAAACTGAATCTTTTTAATCTCTTAAGATTATATGGTTTTTATCTTCATTCTGTTAATGTGGTGAATTACACTGATTTATTTTCTAATGCTAAACCAATTTTACATTTATGGGATAAACTCATTATGTACTATTATATAATTACTGTATTTCTTCTGCTAATATTTTATTTAGAATTTTTTTGCATCTATGTTCACAAGAGATGTTTACCTATTATTTCTTTTAATATACTTGTCAGGTGTTTATGTCCATATTATACTCGCGCCATAAAATAGTCTGTGAAATATCTCCTTTCTTTCTGTTGTGTAGAGGAGTTTCTGAGATGTGTTAATTAACATGTCGATTAAAAGTTTGTTAAAATTCACTGGTGAAACAAACTGGAGCTTGTATTTTTCTTGTGGGGAGATTTTAAATTATAGACTGGGATTTTTTTTTTAAGTTATAGTATTATTCAGATTTTCTGTTTCTTCTTTGTCCCTTTCCTAAGTTGTGCTTTTCATTTTCTCCAGTTCACCAATATCCAGATATTCTCTATTATCCTTATGGTCATAAGGCATACTTTATATTACTTCAGTCCTATAAAATTTGTTTTAGCCTAATTTATGACTCAGAATATGTTTGATTTCAATAACTTTCCATCTACACTTGAAAATAATTTATATATTGTACTTTTTTTAGTGGAATGTCAATAAATGTCAAATAAAGTCGGAAAATAATGTTCAAATTTTCTATATCTTTTCTGACTTTTTTTTAAAAACAGCTTTTTAAACTATGCAGAAAACTTTAAAATAACATAACTTCTTTTTTCCTTTCTCACATATTTTGCTTTGTGGTCTTATTAAGTACTATGCCTATTATAAACTTCATTTTGAATAGCATTTCATTGCATATAATATAAAATTCTAACTTACCAGCTTCTTCCATTATTTTACCTGTGTAATTCCATTATGTATATTTATTGTTCCACTTTAGAAGGACTTTGTCCTCCCACCGCCACACTTCTCTTTCTTTTCTATGGCTACAATTAAGGCTTTCCTATATGTCTTTTGTTCTCAACAATTTCATTACAATGTGTTTTTTTCCTGCTTAAGATTTGCTGAGTTTCTTGAATCTATGGGCTAGTCAATGAGAGAAAGAATCTAAATCATAATTTTTTTAGTCTTTCTCAAGACTTGCTTGATAAAATAAATCATAAAATGTATAATTTATAAATTGATTTGCAAGTCATAGCCGAGTAGTGGGGTAGCATTTTAATTTGATGCCATAGAAATTATTTTGGTATTCTAATTTTTAATATAGAACATTTAATATAAAAATTGTCAGTGGAATTCTAGAATTAAGGAAGTAATATTTTATTATAGAAAACTCCCTGTAATTTCCCATAGCAATATTTGAGTATACTATATATATTCTAGAAACAATATGGGCTCTATATGTAATTATAGCTACTTTATATCCAGTTCTAATACATTCTTCCTAATCTCAACGCCTATAGCAGCTTATGTCATTTTTAGTAATTTGTGTTCACAATTATTTTACCTAGCTGCATATTCTCTCATAAACACTAAAAGGCATGGAACATATGTTATTTATATTTTTTAACTCATCACTTAGAAAATAGTGAACATGATGATTCTTTTTGAATAAAGTTAAAATTTGATACATTTAAAATGGATTGTCATTCTTTGAAATCAAACCTAAGTATATACATATTTCAATAATAATCATTAGAATAAACTGATTTTTTTATTAAGTCAAAGTTTTAATTCTATCATCACCACCACCATTATTACCACTAAAAAAATAGAGTCTACAGCTTTTTTTCTTCTTTCTTGGACTACAGATCAAGTGCTGAAATCTTCCAGCACAGAGAATTGTGTGAAAGTCTTTGTCTCATTTATTCCTTACACCACCCTAGGAAATGGGCATTATCATCATGTGTACTTCACAAATGTGGAGAATGAAGTTCAAAGAAGTTAAGGGCCTTATTTAAGGTATGAGATTATAAATGGTAGAAGAGGGAAACAAATAATCTGGGACTGAGAAATTTATGAGTACAATATTCTGGTAAATACTCTTAGTCTTGAGCAGAAAAGAAATATGGAACTTTTAAAAGTAGGTTTGTTTTGTAGTAGTATTGGTGAGGCAATCCTGATTGTGAAAGTATGTAAATGTGTCAATATTATTGAAAGACAGAGCTCTCACTGAGAAAGGCGGGAGATAAAGATATAAAATGGGGGAAGAGAAGGGTGAACCATATGAGGATGGATACCAACTGAGAGATTGGAATAGACCCTTGATTCTAAAATGTGTATATTTAGATATATCTCTCTATATTAAGATATCTATCTATTTGTTTGTGCTAATATGTTTATGTATATTGGTGTATGAACATGCATATGTTTCCTAAGTCTGTCCACTGAAAATGCCTAGAAACACAGATATCAGGGTATTGATGAACACACACAGCACTCAGATATTAGGTTATAATACCTGACTCTAACAAAAGGAATCAGGGCCCCTTGAAGATATACTGAGTACAGAGCTGAGGCAGAGGAGATAACTCTGAAACATCTCGTTATGCTGGAAAGTAAGAAAATCCTGAAAACCATGATGAGACCTGTTGCATAGACATAAGAGTCAACAAAAGATGGCTTTTTCCTGTCAAATCAAGGACAATTTGAGCATCAAATAACAAAGGAAAGTAGTGAATTATAAATTCATTTTCCAGTTGGAAAAATTAGGCATTCACAAATTCATATTAGTAATAAATAGATTAAAGATAAATATGAGAGAAGGGAAAATGGAGATCTTGTTTATAGTAAAATGCCAAATGCTAACTATTAAATATGGGGAAGTACTGGAGGTAGAAAACCTTTTTTGTAACCATCGCAGTAAAAATTGGAGCAAGCAAGAATCATAATAAGTGCTTAATTTAAGATGGAAATTTTGATGAAGAGCAAGGTATATTTTGATCTCAAAGGATCTCCCTGCAGCTCTCTTATTAGTGGGAAAGGAAAAACTATACAGTAGGAGAATAGAATAGTACCTTAAAAGGTAATCAAAATTAATTTCAGAAATAGGGACAGATTGATTTAATGCATCTTGGAATGTGATATGTTGAGATATTGTATTATACAATTTAAGTTGTATTCCTGCTGGGAATATATAACCTGAATCTAATCCTGAAGAAACATCTGACAAACAAGGAACATTAGATTTAAAAAGGAGGGGGTTAGAGATTATTCAGCAAAAATTTCAATGTCATATAAGACAAAGAAAGACTGAGCAAATAGTGTGATTAAAGAGAACTGAAAAGATATTATGACTGATCTTCAGCCTTATCCTGTACTGGAGAAAAGCTGCTGTAAAGGAGATTATTAAATTTAGTTAAAAAAAGAAAGAAATAGATCTTAGAGTGGTATTGAAGCAGAACATCTAGCCCAGCCCAAAGCCGATGCATTAGACTCATATCATTTATAACAAGAATTGATAGAAAATAATAGTCTTGAGAATGTCCAGGTCTTGCTTGACATATCTCCTTGATAGGATGGAAAAACAGCAAATTATGAATTATAAAACAAATAGAGTCAAATATTAACATTGGACAACTTGGGATAGAATATATGGGTGTTCCTTACATTATTCTTGAAAGTTTAAAATTATACATAATTTTATTTATTTATTATTTATAATACAAACACCTGGTTTTTAAAGTTTTAAGAATAGATCTTCTAGGTCATCTATGGACTATCCTAGCTATGACCACATATGTTGAAAACAAAGATCTCTCTTTAGCAGCTAGTGGTAAAATGCATAATTAAAAAAAACACAGAATTATTTAAAATCAATATTATAAGTGATTGTGGGAAAATATTTTCTATTCTCTGAATTGGAAATGTCATAACAGTTTCGGTAGGTGGGTGGTGACCTACTATATGCTTTGTCTCCAGTAGTAGTCTACACTTACTACCCTTTCTTTTTGGCTGTAAAATTTCAAACTCAGTGGCAAAGAAAAATCAGTTGAACCAGATAAATGGCTTAGCATTTTTTTCAATGATTCTTATAACTTTTGACTGTGAATTCTTGTTGCGAAATATTTAATATGACTTTAAAATCTAAATCTTTTTAAAAATTAAATTGAAAGTGAACTGCATACTTTTTAAAATATGAAACTTACGACAGTCTTTAAAGAATTGGTAGAGATGATGGCAAGACCCAAATCAATTCTCTTGACCCTTCACGACCAGATAGGAAAATTTCTTTTGAGGAAAAAAAAAATGTGACTAACAAAACTAAAAACTAGATAGTCTATGGCCATCCCACCCTGAACAAGCACGATCCCATCTGATCTTGGAAGCTAAGTAGGGTTGGGCCTGGTTAGTACTTGGATGGGAGACCACGTGGGAAGACCAGGTGCCGTAGGTATAAAAAATAAAAAATAAGAGATTGTAAGCTGACAGGGTCTTTACAATCTGTGAGGTCAGCCAAGGGTTGCCTTGCCTACAAACAAACAAACAAACAAACAAACTAGATATATGCCATTATATTAATTAAACAAAATTAATTTTAGTTATATGTCTTATTATTTTTCCCCTGAGAGCTTATATTTCTCTATGGTGTTGGTTACATAATATTGTTTCTTCCAAAGGGCTAAAGCCAAGGTCTAAGCATTACTGGAATATGAAGAGTTAAATGTGGGGAAGAACTGAACATCATAGTGGAGTATCTCTGGAGGTATAATCTAAGGCTGCCATTCTCCAAGCGCTTCCTCTTCAAACACCCTGGCCCTCTGATAATGCCAATTTTTCAAGAGTTTACTAAGACCTGGGTTTATGTGTCAAAATAGAGGTGGTGGAGGGAGCTCTTGAAGGCCATAAGAGATACCTGTATCTCTTATTTACTCACCACCTAGCCGGAGTTAATTAATTATTACCTGAGGTTACTTTCCCATTCACCACAGAGCTTGGGTAAAACAGGTGTTTTCAGCTTTTTCTATAGCAAGGGCAAGTGAGGATCCTCCCAGGGAAAATGTGTGTAAAAGAAAAAATACAACCAACAATATTTTCCCCAGGGGAAGCTCCCCAGTATTAACTGCCTGTAGTCTTCTCTGAGTGGGTACCTTCCACATACATTTTCTCTGGAAGATTCTTACAAGTTTTTGCTAATGTTCCCAATCTGTGAACTTTTATCATATTTTAAAGAAATCATTGGAATAAGATGAGGGTGAGAAGATTAGAGTGGAAACCAGGAGCTCCTGTTAGTCTGCCATTTTATCCTCAGTAGCATTTCTGTATTTATACTTTTATTCTTGCTCTAATGAACTGGATAGTTCTGATCAAACATAGAGAAACAATAAAACACATGTGATTTCTTCAGCAGTCATAGTCCTTGAGGGAGTAGGAGCAACATTCAGTGATATGTGAGATAAACAACTGTTATCATCAAGGAGCCGCAGAAATAGGGTAGGGAAAGTTTATTGCTATCTTTCAAATCGCAATAGAATGGCACTGGTATCTATTAGTTCTCTTATATAGAAATCTTTTAGATTCAGTTCATGTGCATTTTTTAAGAATTCTATGAGGAATTTAATATTATTGAGTCTATTTTACATGGGAATAGACTGAGGGTTAGAGTTTTAAATTTCATTAACAACATCTGAGTTGAGGAATCAAAATCAGGGCTCTTTGATTCAGTTTTACTGATTTACTAATTGCAGATATGATTGTCTTAATTATCCAGGAATCCTAAAATCGCAGCTGGAGTGAGTCTCAGTGATCATTTAACTTTCTCAATTTCCAAAGAAAGAAACTGAGGCTTAGGGAAGTTGAGTGTATTGAACATATTAACAAGCCAGTTTATACCTTAGTAGAAATAAAATAATTATCTCTGGTTTATCAGAGATAATTTTCTGTGCTCTGTTCTGTACCTCAATTTGATATTTCTCTTAGAAGCTGTTATGTAGCATGCTTCATGAAGAATAAACCTTCTTTTTATTATTAAAAAAATTTATTAACATCCCTCGGTATTTTTTTTCTTCCCAGTTTTATTACAGTATATTACACTGGGCTAAGTATTATCTTTTTTGAAAATAAAGTATGCAGCTATAACTTTGGTTAAGTTTATTTAAAAATCAATAAGGTGAAATTAAATTTGTCTAATTTACTGAAAGTAGAAAAGCATACTTTAGTATCTTAAAGAAAAAAAAAGAAATTATAAAAATGAATTTTCTTTATTCCATAAAGCACTCTATGCTGGTAAATTAGTTTACCAGTGAAGTAAATGAGTTTGAAATGACATGAATTCTAATTATTTTAGAAATTCTATTATGAGATTCAACATATTTTAATAGTCATTTCCATTTAAAGTAAATACAAAATCATTCTTTTCTATTATTACTTATAGTACCAAGACCACTACGTTATTTGTGGTAACATAAAGGTATATCCTACTGTCCAAATTCTATGGCATACTTGTTAATTATCCAGGAGTTTTAAGTATTGTTTAAAAATAATTCTACTCATTGAATATCTTGTGAATAGACTTTCTCATTTATATAGAAATGGAAAAGGAATAATAGCTTAAATAAGTAACTTTTGTTCTTGAGTGTGTCATTTGTTTTCTGCCAAAACTAAGACCAATTCACCAGATTACTTTGAAAAATCATATTTAATCTTTGAACTTCAAATTTGTCTTTATACGGAGCACTAAATAATGACCATCACCGAGCACTGTTGAAATGGCTCATCTTTTGCTCTCAAGATACAGTTCAAACTTGATAACATCAATTCAAGTCATGTGTTTACATCTTCAGTTTATCTTTTGCTGAATTCCTCTCTATGGTCCAGCCATATTAAAATACTTTCAACTTTCCTATGTGCTCAATGCTCTATCTATGCTTAATGCACTATAAACAGTTTACATCACCTGGAACCCTCTCTTCCTCTCATCCTTTTGTTTCCTTCAGTAAAGTCTTCTGAGAATCACTTAGACTAAAAAGTCTGTTCTTACTAGTTTCATTCCCAACCTATACTGAACTAAATATTTTTTTAAAATTTCCTTTGTTGTCCTTTATTATACACATTATGGCATTTATTTGCCTGTTGAGTAGAATAAAAACTCTTTGGGTCAGAGACTAGGTGTTACTCACTGGAATTTCAGTATCTGGCATAATCCTGATCCCACAATGGGCAGTAAATAAGAATATATTGTATGACCATATATCTGTATATAAACAGGTTTTCTCTGAGATTTTTTTGGTTATTTTCAGAATATTAATCTATTAATTTGTTACTTATAAGACATATACATAATCAAAACAACAAAACAAGCAAACAAACATGCCTTACCAACCTACTCTTTGTCACTATTAATTAACTTAAACTTTATATATCTTTTCACAAATATATTTTTAGGGCCTGGTTATGAGGAAATATTCCCATCCCTGGCATTCTTGAGACTTGAGACAGTGAGGTCCTGGAAAATCATCTGAGGCAATTTTAGATTATACCTGGCCTCACCCTGGCAATCTTTCAACAAGAGAGTTACACCATGGCATCAGGAAATAAAACTTAGACTATGTCTCTATAGGTAGTACTTTTCTGAGAACCAAGCCCATCATTTATTAACTCTTGAATTTTTACAAGATTTGAAACTAAGTTATCCAGACAATTATCTAATTTCTTCAATTCCTATTTCCCATGGGATTTGATATGCTTAGCAGACTGTGTGAAATAATTTTCAAGAGGTCTGGAGATACAGTCTAGCAATAGTTTATTAGCTATTTGTTGTGTTCTTGTTTATGCTTGCATGCAATAGATTGAATAAGCAGTAATTTATCATGCAATCTTGATTCACATTCTGAGTGATGGAGAACAAGTCTGCTGTGCATGTTGAACTCATTCAACCAAGACTTTAGATTTCTTTCCCTTAATATTAAAAAAAAAATCTAAGAAGTTCTATTTCCCCTTGTTTGAAATATGTAATTACTTCATAGAAGTCTATATTGTGTCTGTTTTGTAGATTGTGCTTTAAAATGTCTCATCATTTTGGTAGTATTATTGGGCAATGAAAACAGTTTTTAAAACTTGGCATTGGCTCTTCAATATGCCTTTCACATCATTCCATCCCTTGATTTGAACTTATTTTCATTTTTTCCCAGAGACAGTAAGAAATCACATTAAATACACAATAATGCTGTGTTGTGATAGGAAGTCATTGAAGTATCTTTTAGTAGGTACTTCCAAAGTAAGATAAGGTTTCTGGGAGCTGACAAGCATCAAATAACTGAACATGGCTGTCAGCTGAATTATACATCTTTATCTTGCTGTTATTGTATTGTTGAATCTGATATTTGCTCTGATGGGTTTTTCAGTCAGATGTGACCTTTTCACCGTTTGTGATGGAAAAAGGCACACAGCAAAATTACTAAACGTGGCTAGGATTTCAGAACCACTCATTGACATTTAAATTTTTATTTTATTCATTTTTAAAAGCTTTCCTGTAAGCTAATGAGAATGAAGGGATATTTTAACAGCTATTTAAACACAAATGGGTGTATTATTTTTATTTTTATTTTTTTGGCATATTATTTTTAAAGACTTTTTTTTAACTAACCATTTTTTAGACAAGCAAATCCCAAAATAATGAGGAAATGCCTCTCCCCCACAATATTGTTGCCATGGGAGAAAATGTCACAAGCACAGCCTCATCATTTAAATGCAGAACTAGCCTGTTTATAAGAGCTGTGCTATTGAATGGCAGGAGTGTGCTCATCAATCTGAGCTGGAACCTCTACACTCAATTCTTTAACAGATCACCATTTCAGGCTATTTTTCCAATTGCATCTAAGACACCCTCTAAGATGTGCCTGTGGTTAGCCATGGAGGAGAGGGAGTGTAAGATTATGGCACTATTTTACCAATTAAGGAGAAAAAAGTATACTTTAGACTAATAAATTAACAAAACCCAAAAGGACTTTTGAAAGGGAACTGGCATCATGCATTTAAAAGAGGTCACAATGCTTGTCATAAATATTAGGGTCTGTAAAGGAAAATAGTGTTTATTTTGGGAAGTAAATCGTTGAAGAACTCTGAAGACACAGGACTTGTCCCAAGGAGTATTACACATCAACAATCTCTTTTTTAGTTGAATTCAAACTTTTCAAATTTTTAGAATACAGGACATAAAAATTTGTTGATTATGAAGGAGGTCTGATCTCATCAGTGAGCAAAATTTTCTCTTGGGTATTTAAGTATTTATTAGACTTTAAATTTACATATATTTTTTACCAAATTAAAGTAATTCAGCATTACTATATGGATTGGTGTTGTTTCTTTCCATTAGCCAATATATTCTATGGTCATAAAGCATAGCTGAGTTCACCCAGGCTCAAAAAAATATAAAAGATATCAAGAAAGATGTCTATTTACTAGCCATATTCTGGCAAATTTCTTTGTATGACCAAATATGACTTTTTTCTGTTTGGGGTTGCATACTTTGTTGAGCTATAAGGGTCATCAAACCATGTATCAGAATAAACTCTTCTGAGACTCAGATCTTAAATGAGAAAATTGAAGAAGAATGTTTAACAAACAAATTAGCTGAAAATTTTATAGCATGCTAAATGACATTTAGAAAATAAAACAAAGAATGTAAGGACTAAAACTACCTTTGTTTTAATTGTCTATTTTAAGTAAATTTATTATTCAAATTTATTATTTTTATTCAAATAATTTTTTAAAAAATGTCTAAATAGAATTATAAGCACACAAAAAAATTTGTTGTCTCTCCTAATGAAACAAATATATTCTTATAAGGACTGGTTTAGAATATCATATAGAATTGTCAGCCTTTTAATTTTTATGTTTTTATACAAACTCAAATAATGAAAATAACTTTTCCCAAAAATAGAATATATGATTATAATGCTAATAGGAGGGGGAGAGAGACTGGAATCTCTGTTAACAGTCTCTCAGCATTCTTTACCTAGAATTATTCAAAGGGTTTCTCATTTTGGAGGATATTTACTTTCAAGATTATATCCTCTCACATTTGATCATGGAGTTATTTATATTTCCAAACCAATATTCTTGCCACTGTATAAGCCTTTAGAAATGTAGTGATCACCAGTGTTTATAATGAGTATCATTAAATGTACACTACATATAATATACACTAAGTCAACAGATTGTGTGAAATAAAAGTTTTGTGAAGTATATAATCTCTTGTTGGCTGGATTTATCTCTATTAGATATCTGGGAGAAGGGAGAGAGATAGTGAGAGACAGAGACAGAGAGAGAGGAGAGAGAGGGGAGGAGACAGGAGGAGAAGGAGGGAGAAAAAAGAAAAAAAAGAGAAGAGGGGAAGGGAAGGGAGGGAAAGGGAGGTAAGGGGAGGGGAGGGAAGGGAAAGGAAGGGAAGGGAAGGGAAGGGAAGGGAAGGGAAGGGAAGGGAAGGGAAGGGAAAGAAAAGGTAAGGAAGAGAAAAAAAGAGAAGATTGGCCAAGGAGTATTCCAGAGCCTATAGAAAAATGGCTCACAATGTGGTTTCTGCTATTAATTGGAATTTATGGTGTCTTCAGTATGTGCATGTATTGCATGTTGGTCTAACACTACAAATCTCTTCCCCATAAACATTTATTAAACTCAAACCACTCATTTGAGTGGTTTGAGTTTAATAAATGTTTATGGGGAAGAGACAAATAATCCAAAAATCCTAGGTTGAATTTGAACCTACAAGAACCCTAATTTAAACACACAGACATAGACACACACATGCAAATAAATATGTTAAAAACATTTTAGAGGACCTTATAAGAGGTCTCTATTTCTCATAACAAGAAATAATGTATTAAATACATGAAGTCCTTATCACAATGTAGTCAGATGGAGTGTGTCCCTATAGCTATCTAAATTCAAGACCAAACCATTTTTTTTTCATGTCTCCTAGAGATATCTGTGTGGTACTAGCAACAATCAGGAATCTAGAATCAATTTGAGAAAACCATTTTTTTTTAAATTGTAGTCACTGCTTTCCTTTATTAAAGATATTGCAACTTTCAAAGCTCCCTGGCCACCAGAAACTCTCTACCTTTACAGGATAATGCAATGAGAGAAGAAAAGTGAAGTTGTACTATATTTCCTATTTTGACTGCTGTATCGTAATAAATGGGGCTCTGTGTAAGATCTTGATTCTCCAAATTAGGAAGGAAACTAGGAAATAGCCTCAGAACACACATACCAACTCATGGGCACCCTATAATCTAGGAAGACAAAGCCAATTACTATGGTGTAGGAACCAAAAAGTTATTATTTTTTTAACTAAATCTTTTGCTCTAGATTTTACTAAACTCTTTCTGAATAAAAGCAGGAACAAATCCAATTTTGCTTGCCCTGAAAATGGGCAGCTGTTCAATGAGGAGAAAGCCAAAGTGAGACACCTTACACGTGGTTTGGAGACCATGGGACCCTACATTTTCAAGCCTCATTAATCTTTGCTTATGTTCTATAATTCCAGCAGGCTCTGTAGGTCTGTTTAATTACTCAGCATCACAGAAGAAGTTGACAGTTTCTTTTCTTGGAGCTGTTTTATTCATTCTAAGTATCTAACCTGATGCCCTTTTCTTGGAGGAGAATGGTCCATGAAATATAGGAAGAAGAAAAAAAATAGTAAAACTCTTAATTTATTCTTTTGGATATTACAAAAAGAAAATGGCCTCAGAAAAACAAGAAAGTGGTCATTCATGGAGTTCAATAAGTTTTCTCAGTTGACCTAATTACTCAGGCTGTACAGGCTTTGCTTCAGAATGATCTCAAGAGTTTGTTCCAAAGAGAAAAACCTATCATTTGTCAAGAATTATTAGTATAATAAAAGAATTTATTCTATCTTTGATAGAAAAAATAATATACTTAAGCTATTTTAATAATATGAATTTTTATATTTGAATAGTAAGTAGAGATACATTTTAGTTTATATTTCTACACACTTTTCAGGTTTAAAATCTGCTTCTTAGGTAAGGAACTAATTTAACTTGCTTTAAAGCAAATATTGATAAAGTACCAAGTTGTAATTTATTCTGGTAAAGTGAAAGAACACTGAAAAAACTATAATCAGAACTCCCATTTCATCTAAAGTTTCCGTTTTCTAAGGCTTATGGGAATGCCCTGGTCTGAAGTTCTAGAGCTTATCTGGTTTTATTTGTACTTCCTTGGTTCCTAGAGCTCTATAATCTGTTTCTATTAATAACATTTTAATATTACACACACACACACACACACGCACGCACGCACGCACGCACGCACACACACACACACACAAATACACGATATTGGCATTTACCTTTATTGTGCTTAACACACTTCTCTATGAAATTGATGGAGGTGCTATGCAGGTTGTTCTAATTATGTCATGTTACCTCAGCAGAATACTGAATTTAGAGATATATCACCTAAGTGCCAGAAGGTGGCAGCTTCAGACCACTTTGTATTAACAAATCGGCTTTGCAGAGAGACTCTTGTTAGTATACGTTCTTAAGACATTCATGCAAAGAACCATCCAAAAGATAGCTTTAAATGATTTATTTTCTAATACAATCTTGATGAAAAATGACCTTTCAGAACAGAAGTAATAAGTTTGGTCCCATTTGGTTTAAATAGAAATACAAGGGCCACTATTCAAAAAGCTGCAGATTCTAAAACTAGCAGATTTATGAGATCCGACTTTTATGAACAGTAAAAAAAAATACATCTAAAAGTAAAAAATTCATAGCTATGCCCTTAGAATCTATAAAGATGCTATATCTGCTAGTTTAGAGCTTTGAACTTACAACTGAACTTAGATCTGAGCAAAGAAAGTATAAATTTAGGACATATTTGGACATGTCAGGTGCCTCAAATTATTTAATAATGGTTTCTATTTCCTGAGAATTGTAACTTATTTCCAAGTATTTCTGGTAATTAAAGAGGAAAAGAAAGAGAATGAGTGAGAGTGTATGAACAAAACAGGCAGAGAAATTAATGTAGGAATCAAAGCTTTAGGACTTATCTCTCAGAACGATAGACTGAGAACTATCTTTTTAAAGGGAGTAAGTGGATTTGATATGTTGAATATGAAATTACATCCTTCTTGTTAGGTCTTTTAAGAATTTTTTAAAATAAATTTTTCAAATAGTGTCAGAATCTAAAAAATGAAAATATGTAAACTGATAAAAACAAATATCTTACATTGATTTACATGATCTACAGTAACATTATGTGACAACACTGAGAAAAGCTGACTTCCATCATTTTATTACTATATCATTATACCATTCAAGGGGCATTTTTCCATTCTGTTTAAATTAGGTTTAAGGGTTTGTTTTTATATGCAGATATGCAGTGCACTAGAATACAAATTGACACAGAAAAGGATGTCTTCTCCTGGAACACTGTAGATAGCTTAGAGCTCAGGAAACAAAAGAGATTCTGAATGGTTGAAATAGATTTAAAAAAAAAAAAAAATATATATATATATATATATATATATTAAACTGTGTACAACAATTTCATCAAATATTCCATATATACCGCCTCCTAAGATTTCTATGTATGCTTTAGGAAAGGTCTGTTGATAATCAAATAGACTTCAAAGATATCAAGTGTTCCCCGCTCTACTTTGGGCTGGTGTAGAAACGTACAAAAATTGACATAAAATAACCCTTTTTGAAAGCATTTGTCACATACTATCAAATGAATTGCCATCTGAAATTGTTAACTATGTGATTACACGATAAACTGGCTAGACTTTGGAAAGCAAAGATGGAGAGGAAAAGGGGATTTGCTAGAAAAATAAAGCAAGACATTTGTTAATTTAGGAGTCAATGTGTGTTTTTTGGTTTCCACAGAATTTCTGTTGCTGTATGATATATCTAATGCATTTTTTGGAAAGTGTTACTTGCAGTAAAATAATGCATCATCACCTACTTAAGTATTTTCAAGATTCTAACCAAAGGATTTGCAACATGGCATTTAATTAAGTCTGGAATCTTGTCTAGCTTAGAAATGTCAAAGATTAAGAGATCTAGAGAAACTCTGTTGAACTGAGACCTACACATCACTTGATGAGCCTCACAGGACTTATCTTTTGGTGTTAGCAGAGAGGAAGAGAACACTGTTTTGTTTTCTTTTGTTTTGTTTTATTTGTTTGTTTTTGTAGTCTTTAAGTGTGTTCTGTCATTTTAAAAATGAAAACACTCTTTCTTGAAGATTTCTTGAATGATTAAAGATTGATAGTAACTAAGGATTCACTAAAGTCTGAGGCCAAAAAGCAAAATTTTCTGATGGTGTTCACATAGGAAAATGAAGGTATTAATTGCAAATGGAGGGTGTCGGATCTGAAATCATCTACCAGTGCATTATGTTATCACAACAATACAATCATGCCTATTACCTTGGTTTGAATTGAAATAATTTTGTCCTTTTAAGCATTTGTTGACATACATTCTAATGACAGAACAGACTGCCATTTTGTTTATTCTTCCCAAATTTTTATGAAGAATATTTGCATTCCCAAGGGCATGGGCTAATATTAGAATGTATAATTGTAATAATCTATATTATTAGAAATTTTTGTGAGAGAACAGAAATTACACTCCCTGAATTCTACGTATCTGAATGTAAAACTCATACAGCTTTCCAAGGAACACATTGTTGTTTTCAATAAATACCCAGAACAGCAATTCAAAATGATACAGTGTTGGAGGCACTCACAATTTGAATTTTACTTCATTGCTTTGATAGTCATTTGACTCAGCTCTTTCTAGGGATTAAGATCATCTCTTATCTCTACTCTTGGAAATAATGGTATAATCTCTTGACAGTTTTGCTGATAGGCTAGCAACTACTTTTTGATCACAAAGTAATTTACTTTTTTTTTCTATTTAGCAAGAACATTCTATAAACATGTGCTTAAATTCAGCTCTATGTTGAATGCAAGTGTATTACAACAGCCCTAGACTAAAAGTGTGCTTTTTAGTGCCTAGTTGTGTAGAGAGGAGAAAAAAATACAGTGCTGCTAATGCCTGTTATTTTCCTTGGCTAGGGAAATACTAGCATGCTTAAAATAAACTGCAGGCATCTTCTTTGTCTCAGAGTGACTACCCTATGGATGATAAATTTCAATTAAGTTAATTGTGTCTTCTAACTTTAAAATAGAAATGACAAATGGCTTGTTTATCACTTGTTACTTCTAATCAGATTATTCCTCTCCTTAGGCAAAAATGAGTTAAGTTTCCAGTTGTGTTAAATAAGAATATGTGTTATTACCATCATGGTTCTCATTTATTTATACTGAACAGGTACTGGACACTATGATTTACCACTATTTTATTCAATATTTATTAAGCATTTATTATACACTAGATTTTGAGATAGACTCTGGATATAAAATGGTGAACAAAACAGATGTGGTCTTCTGATCCTAAAGAGCTTATAACCTAGTGATGAATACAGAAAAGTAAACAGGTACATCATAAGTGCTAAGAGGAAAAAAGTGTGCTGGTTACAATGGACACAACATCACTGAGAACACCAATATGGGTCTCCGTTGGGGATATGAGAGACCAATTCAGAGCACGCATTATTCAGTCAACATTTACAAACCACTTACTATGTACAAGGCACTATGGGGTAGTAAACAAGAAACATAATTCTTGCTATCATGGATATTATCTGTGAGGGGAGATATATATTAAATAAGAATAGATGTGTAATCTTAGGTAAGGATAAAGAAAAGTTGATAGTGTAATAGAAAACAGCTGGAGAAGGGAGAGTCCTCTTGATGGGGAGGTGAGGGAAGGATTCTTTAAGGAGGTTACTGTGAGTAGTGACATGAGTGAGAAGAAGAAGCAAACCATGTGGCGATCTGAGGAGAGATGTAAAGAAACAGTGTAAAGGCCAAGAGATCAGGGTGTGCTTGGATTGTTTACTCTGGAGCAAGAAGGCCAGTAATGATAGAGGGAGGAAGTGACTGAGGAAAATTAAGTTTGAGAATTTGCCAGGGACCATGATTATGTTGGGTCTGGTAAGCAAGAATAAGTCCTTGGATTTTTTTCTCAATTGGAATGGAAAACTTCTGGAGGACTTTAAGCCAATCTAAATGGTAGCTCTAACTGTCACACAAAGAATAAGATGGAGGGCAGCAGGAAGCTGGGAGATTAGGCAAAAGGCATAACAGTGTCCAGGTAATGATGAGGATTTTGACTAAAGTGGCAGTGCTGGAGGTTATGCAAAGTGATCAGATTTGGGATTTATTTCAAAGGCAGGACTTATTGATGGATTGATTTTGGCATTTGAACAAAAGAAAGCAGCAAAGTCACATAGGATTTTTGCCTGAGGTACTGGGTAAAAAGTAGGTCATTTTACTAACTAGGGAAGCAAATTTTGAGATGATGGGGAATGGAGAGTGGAGAGAAGTAGGAAGAGTTCCATTTTAGAAATAGTATAGCTTTTAGGGTGGTGACCTTAGTTGGACCTGAAGGATGAGTAAGAGTTAGCCAGGGCTATGAGAAGAAAAAAGAGAATGAAGCTTTACTTTGCTGAAAGTTACTCAGTCCAGATCTAGAATTTTAATTCAGGTCTAATTGACTCCAATATCCATATTCTTTCTACACTGTTCTACTTTGTCCTTAGCATCTTATCAAGGGATAATAAGAATTTACCTGTTGCTCTGTGAGCTTCTCTAGAATTTCAGAATTAAAAAGGAAAGAAAAGCAATAACAGTGGTACACTAGTGCACAAAAATATGGATTGTGGCCAACATTGCCTGGTGTTATAGGAATGTTCCCAGTCTGAATTGTAGATGTGGCAAGCTCTTTTATATCATTACTCTACCAATCTATTTTTATTACACTTAAAACATACACACACATACATATTTATTTATCAAAATAACTAATTAATTTCCCCTGCACTGGTACACATCTGCCACATGCCAATTCTGTCTGAAAAAAAAATTCTGGTCCATAATTAATGTTCTTGATACTCTCTGTGTAGGATCTCTTGTTAAACTTATCTGATAATCTATGGTGTTCAAGCAAACCTTAAAGATCAAATTTAAAAAAACTGTATTTAGTTTATAAAACAATCCTCCTAATTGCTCTTTTTCTCCTCTAGCTCTCCTCCACCTAGTCATTTTATTAATGTTAACTGCATTCCTGATGCTGTGCTCCCCATCCCCATGACCATCTATCAATAGCTATAGAACATCCAGTTGCTTCAAGAAATAAACTATAAACAAAACAAAACAAAACAAAAGAACTAGATGGGGACTCTACAGATTAAAAGACATTTAAAAGACCTGTCAACCAATTACAATGTATAGACCTTATTTGAATCCTGATTCCAATAAACAACCTATTGAAGAAACTATAAAATGTATGGGACAACAGGGAAAAAATCTGTATTTACATAAACACTGTTGCTCCTAGTGCTAGGCCTTGATCCCATGTCACATATTAGAATTTCCAAATAATTGATAACTATAATTTCTCATTAGATCTGTTAAAAAAATATTTGCTGAGTGCTTAATACTCAATCCACTGTGCTTAATACTCAATCCACTCAACCATGACTAATTAGATACCCTCCCTGAGCTCTAGAACTTATAATCCAGGGGAGACTCTACATTTAAGTTAACATACACACACTCCTGTCTTGAATGATTTGAACATTTATGTTCTATTCTGTAATTTAACATGCTAGATACATGTCCTGACCTGATCTAGAATGCTCTTCTTATCTACATGTCTTTCTCCTTATATATTCAGTTTCTGGACTACACCATTTGCCATGTAGACTTCTCTTATAGCAGTTACAATTTTATGCTGTATTTGTTCATCATTAGTCTACTAGACTCTGAGTACCTTGGGAGAAAAGAATTTTTATTTAACCTAATACTTCCTAGGCCTTTCAATGTGCTTAGTACATATAATCTAAAGAATATTTGTTGGGTAAACAAATGAATTCAATATTGGACTGGAATACTGTATTGGAATACACAAAATGAGGGGATTTAATTTCAGTCATTAAATCTTTCATCCAAAGAAATAAGAAGCATGTGTTTAGCAATAGAGTTGAATAGTCACACAGTCAGCTAAGTGATTAATTATTGTGTATTTAATACTGACATAATTAAGATTTGAGTTGGTTCAACATATGAGATTGATTTGGAAGATAAATTTGGCATAGAATCAACTGACTTCAGTGATGATTCAAATGAAGAAAGCAGAGGGGCAAATGCAGGAGGAGTCTATAAATGGCTCTGAAATTTCTGTATTCTCTAAGAGAATACAGACAGAGGAGAACCAATGTCAGGGCATTGAGTTTGCAGTGGTTATGGATCAAAATAGTGAGTTCCAATAGAAAGGAAGCTCAGAAGAAATATAATTTTGTCACCTTAAGAGGCATTAGCCTGATTGAGAGTTGAAGCCATAATTGTGGTGGGTGTCATTTCTCAGAGAAATGGGTAGGGTAACCTGAAGAGGCATCCTTGGGACACCACAAACCATCTGTCTGGAGAATCCCTTTCCCATGTCACTCAATTAGTAAACTTCTATTCATTGGTTGAGACATAGTGTAAACTAACTTTTTTTGTAAAATATTTCTTTATATTTCCATTTTTCCTCTTCCTCTTGTTTTTCTTCTTGCTCCTTCTCATCTCCATTATGTTCATTATTACTATTACTTATCCAGTGTTTATCAGTGTTAGTCACACTGCTGAACTCTTTATATGCTTAGTGATGTTTATTCTTCATTGTGATGCAATAAGAAGGGTACTCTTATTATTTCTTATTATACATGAGAGAAAATTGAAGTACCGATGGAACTACTAATTGAAAATAAAGAAGGGCACATAACTAGGAAATGGCAGAGATGAGATTTGAACATTAGTGTCTTCTAATCCAAGGACCATGCTCTTTCTTTTAGGTCAGTTGTTTCATTTTCTGGGAATCAAGTTGTTTATTCATGTGACTGACACAGCACTTAGCATACAGTGTAAATCATCTAGTCTCTATATTTGTTTCCTGCACTAGAATGGGAGTTCCTATGAGCTGGAACATTCTAATTAATTTTTACATTTTCTGGCACTTAATGACATTTAATGAAAGAATGAATCTGTGAGTGAATACTTAAAGTATGGGTTTGAGAAAATATGTGAGGAAATGAGACAATTTGAGGCAATTTGAGATAAAAGAACAGTAAACAGAAATCAAAGGAACCATGAAAGAAATGTTTCAGGAAAGATCAACAGTATTGAAAATTTGTCATAGTTGTGATCTAGCATTCTTTATCTCCACTTTTAGTATTTTTTCCATTATTGGTGATTTTTGTCTGTCTATGCAGATCCTGATTTTTTTTGTTATAAAAAACTTCAACTAAAATTTAATGTGGAAGGTAACATATATGTAAAACATGAAAATAGAGTTTTCTGGTTGAAGTACAGGACTCTGAGCTCCCCTCACTTTTCCTCTCTCTATCTCAAAGCATGCTCTGAGAATTTGAAAAAGCATGCATCTTGATCTTTTCCTCCATTTACATTTGCTCCTGTTTTGAACATACCTCACATGTCAGCTAAACTGAGTGTACTATTGCCATTTTCCATTGCTTCCAAAGTCTCTATTTTTAAATATGCTCTTTCTTCTTTGACCTTAAAATATCTCAACTGCCTTACCTCTCTCCCTTTTTGACTGGATGATTTTCAATCCTTTCAAGATTCAGTTTAAAGATTATCTTCTTCATATAGCAGTTACTCATCATGCCAGCTTCTTTGGGATTATTAAACTATCACATGTGTTTAGAAAAGCCTTCTTAAAATGTGTGTGTGAGTGTATGTTCACACATGCAATGTTTGTGTGTATGTGTGGTGCTGGTGTCTGTTTACTTATCTATACTATGCCTTTTCTCTAAATTATAAAATTATTATAAAAGTTCTCTTTTTTATAACTATAATATAGTATTTGCACACACTAAGAACTCAGTGTTTCTGAATGAAAGAATGAATGAATAAGCCAATAGTCTTACATTCTGTATAACCTTCACATTTTCTCTATCAAAATCATTAACTTACACCATTTTACTATATTTTTTTATGAAGAAAATTTAAGATCTATATTAGGCTTCTCAGACTTCTTTTATCCACGTTCCTCTTTCAGTTCAAATACTTGTCTGTCTTAGCAATGTCAGCACTTAACTGTGAGTCACAATAACTAACAGGAAATGTGAATGCTAATCTCTAGAAAATTCACTTCAGTAGTCACACAGAGGACACAAATGTTTGAAAAGTAAGAAAATGGTGGAACTAGCTTCCATGATTAAACTACTGTTTTCCAACATGAATTTGTATTCTCTTTCAAAAAGTTGCATGTGTGTTTGTGTTTTCATGTACACACCACTTAAATATGGTGAAAGAAAATATTCAAATTTCCTTTGTGTATTTCTAGATAGCTCCAGTAGATGAAAAGGCTAATTGTTTACTTTGAAACAGCATCTTCTTGAGCATTGTCAAACTTTTGTTATACTTAAGTGTAATTGATTTTTTGTATGGACTAAACTTGGTAGAGCAAAATCAGAAAATCATCTTGTTTTCTTTTTTCCTATCACTAGCACCAGGTGCAGTGATTTCTTTCCCATTCCAGTTTTTTCAGGCACACAGCACAGCTTGTCTGATTACTTCTATCTCTTAGTCTATTTCCAGGGCATCTGGGCCAACTTAATCAAACTTCCATCGCAGATCCAATTCACATCTCTTCCTCCTCCCTTCCCATATCATGCCTGGTGTGAGATACAGGGCCAGTGGGGGAAAACAAAAAAGGAACTGGGTCTTATTTCATTATTGCTGTTGTTTATCTACGTTATCTTCCTCATCTGCCATTCCTCTGTAGGGTCTAGCCTCTAGTCAGGGTCAGGGAAGAAATGATGAGAGGAAGATGAATATGACTAGTATTATACCACTTACATCTTTTCTCCCCGCCGCCTTTTTTTTGGTAGAACCAACATGCTGATCCCTGCATGCCATTTATTAGATTCGTAGGCAAACTCTATTCTACTGTCTTTCATGCTGCAACATCTTATTCCTAATGATAGTGTTGCCTCACACCACCAGGTAGCATTTTCTGATGGGATATTTTCAATACAATTAGCATTTGGATACTTGGGTGAAAAGGAAAAGTCAATTACCCTTGCTTCTTCAAATACTACTCCCACTCTTTCCCTCTCTTCATTCTGCAGTTGCAGGCTACTCCAGCTTGCCTCTTGCTTTCACACTCTCTGGGAGAGAGGAGCATATCAGCATTGATCTCAATGCTCCATAAATTCCAGAGGACATAATTTAAAGCTCTCTCCAAAGCACTCTTTTACTGTGCTCCTGTGACAGCAAAGGACAAGCTGACAAATTCCTCTACAAATATTCTGCTGGGGCATAAGGTTCCAAACTGCCATCTTTAAAACTCTGTGTTCTATCTGTGACTCACTTGGGGAGGTAAGGGGAAAAGCAGGCAGTCTTAAATGTCACCAATCCTGTCAAAGAAGATTGGCTAGTCCTTAATGAATCTTTCAAAAGTGTCTAGTGTTTTTCTTTAGAAGCTGAAGGTGTCTGTCACTTATTGTACTCAGATTTGATGATTTAGGTGAATTTCCAAGACAATAGGGAAAGTTTTGTTTGAAATTTTGTTGTATAAGATAATTATTTCCTCCATTTCTCTAAATTCCTCTGATCTACAGTACAGTTCTAAACACTTAGGTAGCAATATAGAGGTAGTAGAAGGCTCAGTAAGCCCACCTATTTTTAAATAAATTAGCACATTCCAGTAAAAATATAAATAGAAAAATATTTGGTACAAATATTTTTTGTAATATTTCTTCTCACTGTAATTGAAATTTTCTAATGTAAGAATACGAAGTGGTGTTTGTTTAATTTTAGTCTACATAAGCCTTTTCTTATCCATAATAATTTGTATTCTTTGAAAAGCACATGTCCTTGGGGTTATTAAGCACTAAATAATGACAATCCAAGACCTTGACACACTATTTCTTTCTTCCTTATTTGACTGGGGATTTAAAGATGGTTTTCTGCAAATATTCATTTCTATATGACTATGTACAATGTAATAATAGAAGTCTTTTGTGAAATAGGATGAATGAACTTTATGGAGATAAAAGTAAACTAATCAGAATCTTTAATTCATTTATGTGAGTCTACAAATCAGGGTTCTGCAAGATATTAAGTTGAGTCTTAAATAAATCAAGTTGCAGAAAGAAATTATAATGGTGGTTGAAAACATTCCCTAACAGTATTACTGTGTACATATGCACGTGCAATCTAAGTTGTATCACTACTATGAAAATGACAAAAAGGTGGGTAGGTTTTATGGGTTCCTAGATTTAAACAAATTATTTATAAAGCAAACTACATTGATTTTTAAAATCAACTACATTCTTGTTAAGAAATTAAAAACTCTAATTCAGGTCTATGAATCAATCAGTAATACATCTACTATTTACCAATGTTATTATGACCATTTTAGAGATGAATTTTCCTAAAAGTACAGCAATTGGGTCATTAACATAACTGAAAATCTACTTTTTCTTATATTTTGGAATAAATAAATTTTTTCTTAAACTTTCCTTTCTTTGTCTATTCTGTCATAATATTCAAAATAAAAATTATGATGGTGTTATTATTAAACAGTGATATGATCTGATTACATTAAGTATTAAAAACTGAATGGCTTATATTTAAGTAGGTTGATGCCTTCTTGAATAACTGAAATGGATTGTCTTATTTGGTGAAAAATGATTTTTTTTGTATTATACTATACTATAATATAGTATACTATACTATAATTTGTAGATTAATGGTATTCAGAACAGGATGTAATAAGAGAGGACATTTACCAATACTACCAATAACCAGTTACACAATGTAGAAGTAGAGCTTACAAGAATAATGGAAGAATAGTACTAGTCAGTGAATTTACAGATACCTGATAATGACTAAATATTATAAATGAATCTTACCACATTTGACTTGCTCCCTTTTTAATAGTGATTTCTAATTGAAGAAGGTATATTGTAGATATTTTAAAAGACAACTTAAAGCATTCACTAATCATCTTAGATGATAAGTCAGGTCATGAATTAGACATAAAAAGTCAAAATTTATTTCAGGTGAAATGCAGAAGTTCCACTGACATTTAAAATTTTGAAGTCATTAAAAAATAATTAAAGATAGATGTAAAATCACTGATATTTAGGTCTCTTCATATCTGTGTTCTTCTCTGTTATCTCAGTGTAAAGTTTTAACACAAAAGTGTAGCAATGAAGATCAGATGGTAAGAGAGTGAAAAGAAAATAATGTTATTTCGGAAAGGGTGTGCTATGAGGAGACCTGGTCACTGGAAATTCTGTACCTTCCAGGGCATAAACAATGTACTGAAGGTAAAGAGTTATTCACAGTCTCTGAAGATTGTAGGACAAGAAGCAGTGGCCTAAAGCCTAGGGAAAGAAAAGTAGTAGGATTAAATATATATGTATGTATGAACATAAAAGGAAATGAGCAGGGGAGAGACTTTAAGAAAGATGAAAGACATTATACTGTAAATGTTAAAGGGTAGAACATATACTAATTAGCGAGGATAATGTAAAGAATGTATTTATTAAAAGTAAAAACATTTGATGTTGTCCTCATCTTTCTGACTTCATTTTTAAGAAAACATTCTCTGCAATGGCAACTGATTTTGTTTATGTAGCTGTCAGATTTGATCAAAGAAGCAGAAATTCTGTAAAGGATTCATTAGAAGGATTTGCACAACTGTGGGAACTGGTTAAAAAATCTTGGTGAAACTAGTATATTTGTATATGTAAAAGGAAGAGAGATGTGGAGTGGAACAATTATAAACTAGAACCTGTGAGGGTGAGCAGAGAGCCATGAATTTTGACTGGAATCTGCTTTAGTTTCTCAACACCTCCATGTCTCCAGTTTCAATGATGCACGTGATCTGTAGGAAAAAAACTGACACCTTTCTTCATGGCCCAGCTGTTGAAAAGCCAGGAGGAAGATCCAGAAGGAGTGCAATTTCCACAGGCCTGGCTGCTGCTCGTGCCAAGAAGCTGAGCCAGCAGATAAGCCACTGTGTATGTGAGCTTCAACAAAGCCCCCTGCTCTGCTTCAGACCTCAGAGTCTGTGAAGTGGGATGCTGCTGCTTCGCTGCTACCTTCCAAATCTCATGAAAATTGTCTCTGTGGCTCACACTAACTTTGAACTGTGCAGGGAATTCTGGAAAACAGTTTGATCTTACTTAAATTGATAATATGTAAACCCACCACAATATAATTTCAAACTTCCTTCATTAAATTGTTAATGAGATATGATAAAGATATTCTACGACAGTATAACTGAAACTTTAGGGGCATCATAATTACTTGGAAGTATCGTTAAAACAAGTTTCTGGTCTTTACCTAAATCCAGTTTCCAATTTAGTAGACATATTAATTGGGTTTCTCCAGAGTAATAGACCAATATAATATGTGTGTACATGTGTGTGTAAGTATTCAACAATTCCTTAAAATCTCTCTCTCTAGCTCTCTCTCTACACACACACACACACACACACACACACACACACACACACACACACACACATTTACAGTATACTATCTTTCATATTTATTATTATATTATATATTAGATGATAGATAGATAAAAAGAGAGATTTATTTTAAGGGATTAGTTCATCAGATTGTGGGAGCTGGCAAGTGTGAAGTCTGTAGAACAGGTTGGCAAGCTGGAGACCCAGGGAATTAACATGGCAGCTCGAGTCTTAAGGTAGTCCAGAGACAATACTTCTTTCTCAGGGACCTCAGTCTTCTTCTTAAGGTGTTCAATTGATTGAATGAGGCTCAGACACATTATTAAGGTTTTAGTCAAAGTTTATTGATTTGAATGTTGATCACATCTTTAAAAATAGCTTCACAGTAACATCTGGACTGCTGTTTGACCAAATACCTTGATACCATGCCCTAGCTAAGTTGACACAAAAATAACCATCAGAAGATGTCTCAAGCAGATCTGAAAATTTGCATTACTAACACATTATTTTCTCTAAGCATGCACTGTGAGTCTTCAGCATATTCAGCTTAACTGGCCTACTTAAATTTTTGCCCCACAGTAGCTTGATAGCAGTCATCAGTGAAATGCCATGCACTGACTGGCTTAAACCAATCAGGGTTATGTTAGCAAAGATGAAGACAATAGAGATCCTTACTGGACAACCAAATGATCTGCTATAAAATATGTATCACATAATTGCATTGTATTAATACAGAAAGATGAGTAAAACTTCCCATAAATTAAACACTAGATCACCTTACTAGGGCAGCCCTTCCCTAGAGTTCAGGTACTTGAAAAGCCAAATTAATAATCATACGACTGTCAGCACATTGGATATACTTTAAACTATAGTGGAAGGTATTTTTTATGCCACATTTGTGATTACTAGGCAGAATTTATTTGGTCACTAGATTCCACAAAACGGGGATCAAATAGCATGGGCCTTTATTTCAGAATAATTTTGAATTATGGCAGTTACTTAGAGATCTGCTTGAAGGGGAACACCCTGTTTTGTTGGGGCCATAGTGCTCTTCTATGCAGGGTTTTTGAATATTGTAGGAAGTGAATCACATGAAGAAGCCCTCATTTTTACATTCTAAATTTTTCAAACAGTTAAACCATTCTTTACAAAAGCATACTTTAAATAACAAAGTCAAGCAGCAGTTATTCAGTTGTCCAGAACAAACTACAAATACAAAACCTCAGTTACGTTCAAATATTACTCTTTATTTTAATACAAAAAACAATTCCTGTCAATACTTTCAAAAATGAGTTTACCTAAAGCACCTCCCAACACATTCCCAGGTAAGCATTCCAGTGTCATCTGTTATGGGCTCATGGTCCCTCAAGTGGGTGAGTTTACTAGCATTCTCTTATAAATCCTGTGGTGGAGACACAGAGGAATCAATAAGCAGGCTGTGGGACAGATTTGAGGCATGTTTCATTCTTTCCATGGTGGTTGATGTTTGGCCATTTCTGCCTCTTTGGACTGGTATGAAATATAGCAGTACTGTTGAATGCGAACACTGTTATATCAATATAACAAAAATTACAGTTTTTGTGATGTAAAAATTACAGTTGTCTGTGATGCATACCAAGTGTATCAGTGTCAGTAAGACATTTGTCCAGTGTAGTGTGGCTTATCAAACCTCTTCCTTGTCTCTTGGGAGATATGCTGGATGTAGTGCTGATGGTAATTTAGTGGCCTATAAAGGGTGGTTTTCTTTCTGGTCCTGGGAAATTCTATGTGAGAGCTTATCAGTTTTCTCATATTACTAATTACCTGATGATTTTAAAAATGGCATTTCATAATCTATTTGACAATCAGCAGGCTCTTTCATCAGGGTTCTATTATAATTCTTTCTGTGCCAGCAGATTATTTCACTATGTTATCCATGACATGGCATGTGGCAGTCACTCTGTAAACACTATCAAACTGCAGGTGGGAGGGGTAAGTTCTTATTAAGAACAAGGAGGTCTTTGCAAGGAGGTCTGAGAGCCTGCCTCTCTAGCCATCTGGTAACAGAAGTTACCATCTTTTGGATGACTTGTAAATCATAGACACTGTGCTAGACACTTCACAGGTTTTACTTAATCGTTAATTCATTTTATTTAATTGCTATAACCACATTGGAAGATAAGTATAACAGGGTCATGTTAATTTTAGATATTACATTTGAAAGTACAAAAATAAAGTAGCTACTTTATTTTCTTATAACTAATTTGCCCTTTTAAAATCTACATAGTACTAGAAAATGAGAATGGTTCTAGAGGAAGCTAAATTTATTCCTATTTGGGAAATTTATCTTATTTTAATTCAGATCTTCTCTCTTTTCCACAGCTTTTCTGGTGGCCTCTTTGAGAGGCAGGCTAGGAATATCATGCGGCCAGGAGGCAGTTGGAAAGGAGAAGTCTTGAGCTCCACTCATGAGGTTCTTACACATTCTTAAATTTTTGTTGCCCTGCTGGTACCTGGTATCTCAATCTAGAGCTTGTCAACCTATAGCTATTATTTCACAGCAAAGTGGTGGTCGTCTTTGTGAATGAGAGCCTGCCTTTATCTTGCTAGTGCTGTATGTACCTCAGACTGAAATTATCTGATCTGAAATCCTCAACCTTCTCTCTCTGCCCTCCTCTATCCTCCCCCACCCCACACACCTCAGCAACTGTCTATGAATATTTTCGCTAGAGGGCAATGTCACCTACCTTAAGTACTTGTGTTCTTCTCTAGGGCACAAGTAAACTGGTGGGGAGCTTCACTATATAGGAACAAGGATATTGTGGCAAGCTAAACTTGTCCTGCACTACGAGTTTTACTTTGCTGCAGCTGCACTATTTTGGTGGATATGTGTGGGTCTTCTCTGAGGTGCTTTCTTTCCCATAATTCTGACATTATATTCATCCCAAGCTCCACCTCCATTTCTGACTTTTATGTCAACCTGTTTAACTATCTCCCTGCTCTGATAATTCTGTTCATATAAAGGAATTCGGCTCACATATCATTATAACATATTTATCTCTTCTTCCTTCTCCTTTTATCACCTCCTGGTGGAATTTTATTGCAAGATAGGACTGGACTCAATCCCCCTCCCTTTGATTCTTTGTGGTTTATGTGGTAGACTGTTATAATCATGGCTCCCAATGAATTTATCTGCCTGTGTCCATGACCCTTTGCGAATGACTGCTATCATTTTGGTAAAAGAAGTCAAATCATAAATTCTAATATTGCTTTTTAAGTGATGAAGACAAAACAACTAGAGGTTAAACATTTACTCAGAGAAATGTAGCTACTAAAAGTAGATTTGGAGCTTCAGCAGGAAAGACTCCAAGAGAAAGGTGGACAGAGAGATTTCTCTGAAAAACTAATAATTTCAGAATGTCTAAATGTTCTAACATTTCTCCTTTTGATTTATAGCATTTTTCATCTACATATATTCCATATTCAGTTGATGAAATGATTAATTTTCAAACCTAAGAATCTTGATTAAAGCATTAATCACCATGTAGCAAATTAACTTAAGCCTTAAGATTAAAAAAAAAATAGTGTGTTAGTTTGTGTTGTCTATTTTCCAACCGATTGCTGCCTCTGCATGAGGAAAACAACACCTTAGGTGTGAAATATTAGCACAAAATATCACAGCATCTTGGTAAAATGTTATTTTCTACCCAGACACTTCTACCCAAAGTATTTTAGTCAACAGTTTTACTATTTAAAAAGCTCCTCTTTTCCTTAGTGGTTAATGTTCTTTGTACTTTTAGTCTTTAAAAAAAAAATAAGGCTCTCTCTGTAGAACTCTGCTGGGTAACATAAATTGGAACATTGTTGATGCTTAGAATTGTCAAACAGAAGCAGCAAATCTTTAGAATAGAAATGCCTCCATGCTAGAGATATTATTTGGTTGTGGAAATTTTGCCTTTGAAATGACAGTTTAGATCTTTGCCTGATTAAAGAAATTTGATATACCCAAAGAATAGAAAAGTGGAAATAAACACTTTTATTAAACTAAATTTAATGTAAGCATTGGTAAACTTTATTCACATATTAAAAATCAAATAAATTTGAGAATTTGAATTCTGGTGATACATAAATTCATATTTATTAAAAATGATTTATTTTAGTTTAAAATAAAGGGTAAATGGAAGTCCTCCAAAGAGATAAAGTATTTTATAGAATTAAATCAACTATCATTTTATCTTAATCTGTATATTTGCTCATATGTTTCATGAAACATACAAAAATGTAAGAGAAACATATGTAACAGTAAAATTTGAAGACAGTGTTTTCTTTTCCTATAGGTAACTGTTATAAGTTTATAGACTTCATCAGTCTTTTTTTTAGAAGAATGAAATAAATGTTAAAGTAAAGAAGTAGACTTTGGTGTCTGAAAAGGTGAATTTTGCTTCAATAAAGAATTTGTTATAAAGTAATTCTTTGATTTTAGTTTAAAAGGATTTACAAATTGACTTGACATTTTCTTTATAATAAAATTGATTCTTTCAACTTACCAAACACTTTGTGGTTGAGGAATGCACTCTCCTCTTAAAGCACTAAATAAAGACTTTAAGTACCCCAGCTGAGAAGATAAATGTAATTGCTCTTATTTCATAGATTTGGAACATTGAATGAAATATCTCTACAGGTTAATGAAAACAGTGTACTTCACAGATTTACCGTCTTACTCTGTTCCTTATAGCTGGTCTCTGCTCAGTCTCCAAAATGACACCTTATCCTATTCTCTTAAAATATTTGTGTAGGGTGAGGAAAAATTGGGTTTTAATGTTAGAATGGTGAGAGTAGAAAGTAAGGTGAAATACAAGGTGAATATGTGAGTGAGGAGCTGAATTAACTGTTGGGCTAGTCCCTGGGGAGGGGAATAGCAGTCTAAATTATTAACTGAAGAATTGTGTCAGATCAGCTTTGTTTTCTATGCACTTTTGAATTGAGCAGTGGGATGGACATTAGGTTTCCTAAACCAGCAGTGATACACAATGCCAGCTTTGTAGCATTTCAAAGAATGGCTAGGTTTAAAGGGAACAGCCCTAGGAAGATATGTTTGGTATGAGCAATGCAGATATCAGACGTCTGAGATCTGAGCAAGGATTTAGGCCTAGAAAGAAACCATAGTTTTAGGAATAAATTGAGGGAGGAAACCCCAAACGAGAGATCAATTCCTAAGCCCTACACTTGTGAGGATAGAAATACATTTCTTGTCTTGATCAGGATGGATTTAATACTGAGTTGTTTAGTTTGCACATTGAAAATAACAGTGTTTATCATTAAAGTGGGATTTGGAAAGAAAGGGTAGTATCATCTGTGGCCTCTGTGGTGAGGGTGTCAGAAAGTTGAGGGATATAAGAAGAAATAATTGCTTCCCTTAAGTTCATTCTCCAAAAGTATAGTGTTCTTAGATGGAGTGACACATTGACACTCAAATTATGGCTCTTTTTTATGGTATTGATGCCTGAAAGCTAGAAATTCTCTAGGTTCTTAAGAGGAGCACATTCTAAAATTTAGCCCTTCTAATATTTTTTTTTTCCATAAAACCTGATATGCTAGACAGTGCTATATAATTTGGCAGATAACCTTGGGAAATTATTGTAATTAAATTTTACCTCTGTTAAATAGAGGTTATATCTATGTAAACTTGAGCCTTTTTTAGCTTTTATGAATTGAATCATATTGACATATTGCTTAATTAATAATTTCAGAGAAGCTTAATTTTTAAAAAATTGTCCTCAGATGCTGGTGGCCCCTAAATACCTTTGTTAGTATTGACTCTTAAACAATTACACTAGGGTGTTCTCTACTCACCTGGAACCACTTTTACATTATTTTGAATTATGCAACATTTTGAATTTACAACTGGAAAACTCAGACCATTTTATTTTCCTGAAATCATATTTTCAATATTGACTTTTTGTAAAACAGAACATCAATATACCATTTAAATAAAGAACTCTTATTATAAAGTGTAATCATATTGGTATATGACTTCAAATAGTATTTCCTCTAGATAATATACAAACACAATTGATCCTTATTACTTGTAGATTTCATATTTGCAAATTTGCTTACAAGTTAATATTTATTTGTAACCTTAAAGTCAATACTGGTGGTGCCTTCTTAGTCATTTATGGATGTTCTCAGAACAGTGAAAAATTTGAGTCACGCAACACACTCCTTCCTAGCTGAGGTTGTAAAAGATGATGCTCTGCCTTGTTTCAGCTCTAAAACTATAAACAACAGTCTTTTTGCCATCTATTTTGTGCTATGTTTTTCATATTTTTGTGATTTTTTTTGTTGGTGATTTAGCTTTTTAAAATGGTGCCTAACTGTAGTGCTGTCTAGTGTTCCTAAATAGAGGAAGGCTGTGATATGTCTAACAGAAAATGTGTGTTAGGTAAGCTTTGTTTAGGCATGAATTATAGTGCTGTTGGCTGTAAGTCCAATGTTAATAAAACAGCAGTTTATTATATATAAATAATGTCTTTAAAGAGAGAAACAAACACAACAGGGGTATGTATTTATCTTCTTATAAGTGTTGTGACCAGAGGTTTGCAAAAACCTAACCCTAATTTCCCCTAGGAATGGTGGTTCAGCACTTTTCAATTCAGTATTCATGGTGACTTGGTGAATATTCTTTGGCTGCTTTCCTCGGTTAGCATATATATCAAAACTCTATGTATTCCCAGATTATTTTCTTTATCCAACAAAATCTCATAAAGACTTACATGTGTTGCTGCAGTCAAGTTATTAGCCTTGGTATCTAACTCCATGATTCTCTAGATGCCTTGACATTGAGTGATGTAGCCCTAACATAGTCGCCCATCATCTTTGCTTGACTTTTCCTGCCACTATCTGTACTTTTTCTTGTTGCACCACAGAGAAAAGATAATTAAAAGCTCCAGGCCCACTGAATTACTTTATAATTCCTATTTTGAATTGGGATTAATGAAGTAGGTCCATTTGCTTGGATATTTCTGTTTTTGAGGTAAAAATAATTGATATTGAGATATGTCAGTTGCCTCTGGACAGCTCACTAGCAACCAAACCAGAGTTTAACTTTCTTTGGGACTGTATGCTCACAGAGGTTGTCACAATGTATAAGGACTATTTGGATTTTCCTGAGATAAAACACAATCTTAATAGGGAAATGTTGTCAGTGTTTTTTAGTTTCTATTAACTACTACTAGAAACCACTGGAAATACAAAAACCTCTTAAAGCTGAGATCAGTATATACTAGAAGGGTACTGGAAATGGTTAAATGGGGTATTGGTTTTTAATGGAGTCCTGACTGTTTGTTAGGCATTAAGCTATCTTTATAGAGATCATCTCATTTAATCCTTGTAGTGATCTAACGAGGTAGATATTAACATTAATTTAATTTCTTCAGTTCAAGAAACGGAGTTTTACAGAGGTTCAGGAGCTTGTCTAAGTTCATGGAGCTAAGTAATCAGAATTTGAATGCAGATAGTCTGACTTTGGAGCCAGCATTATTTACAGGTCCTTCCCAAATTCATTGAGCCCCAAATATCTCACACAGTTATTAAAACTATAAGGCCATATTAATATTAACCTGAATAATAACATTTCTACAGGTGGACAATTCTAAAGCATATTTTTAAAGAAATAAATGCTTCACAGGGACTTTAGTGCCTTGCTCACTAATTCTTCATTTTCCCTTATCAACCAGCACCAAGTGATTAACGTAACGTCAAAAGTCCTTCCTAGAAGTTTGTCCTTAGTCTCTGAGCTGGCAAAGTTTCAAAGCTATCCAGGGCTGTTTATCTTTAACAGATGGCTATTTTCCCTCTGACTCAGCTGTAGTGGGGCTGTTCACCCTATTTAGGCTATTTGAAGTCAATGAAAAGGATGGCTGTGTTTTTCTTTTCAAGCACTGCGAGACCCTGCATACATTCTCTAGCTTTCTCAGGAGAGAAAAAAGAGAGAAATTGCTATCAAGGACATCTTGCTACAGAGAGCATTAAACACCTGAGTTTTTTCCACCAATCTGAAAAACTATTTATTTCATACATTTATTTTCACTATCCCAACAAATATTTCAAAATGGAGAAAGAAACTGTCAAAATTTATGTAGAATATTTGTTTCCATCTCTATCTGCCAATGGCTGCACTTTCAATTTATAAATTGACTCAGAGTTTCAGACTTATTTTTTTAATAGGATTCATGCTTCTTACATGGGACAGTAAATTTTGGACAAAATGAAATAGAAAATTAATTTTAATATGGCACTCTGGAAAAAAATTGGTTCTCTTACTCATTGAAACAATTCTTGAAATAATAACCATCACGGATGTTGTAATTTTCCATGGTTCTGCAGGAAAATACCTTTCCAGGTCTAGAGAGAATGATAGCAATAATCATAGCATTATCATAATAATAGCAACCATGAAATAAATCTCTATTCTGTGCCTGGTACAGTGTTGTGTGTGACCTCAGTAGTACAATTTTATAGCTGGGCTGGATCAAGGCTTTTGGATCTTAAACTTCGATAGTTTTTTGAGAAACTGCTTTAAAAATAAGAATACAAATTATATATTGACTATTAAAATGAGAAAAATAACAATAAAAGATATTTTTTGAAAGTTCATGAATACAACATCACAAAATCCATGAAAATAGCATTAAAAAATTAGGTGACACATTGTTTCCTGTTTTTGATGAAACACTGATATTCTTTTCATATGAAATGATGTTGTACTATCTCTTATCTGTAGAAAATGGGAATATGGCTAGTTTAAGATTTTAAATAGTGCTTATTACTTTGACATAATGTTATGTTTATAAATAGATGAGAGCTTCTTGAAGAAGAGGTATAATTGTGCTCTTGATTCCCAGCAGCTAAGATAGTGACTGATATATAAAATGCACTGATCACATGTTTATTGAATAAAGGAATAATTAAACTATGAAGAAGGGTTAAATTAAAGGTAATATTGTAGTTCAGCTAGGAAATTAATTACTACTTCACATGTTGCTAAAATAGGTTCCATATGCCTCCCTTTTGTCTAAGGAGCATGAAATGTATGGATATTTCTAAAGAAGTCTCCTTCATGCCCAGCCCATTCTCCACTGAAACAATCAATATTTTGTGGTTAAGCCAGACCCTGACTCAGATGTGCTATGTGGCTCTATATTACTACTTTATAGATAAAATAAGTAATGAGTGCAATTTTCTGGGCTTTAACAAGATGGTATGGCAAAGTGCTGCAAAGTCCTCTATTCTCATGACACCCACTCCAGTCCAACGACCCAAATAATACATGACACTAGGTCATGGTCTTTGCAAATTACCATTTACATGTTTTCAGTGAACCCTTACAGAATCCATTACAGCAATGTGCAAAATGAGAAAAAAGAAAACACATTTTGTAAGATAAACAGTTTCTCTTTTTCCTTTGACATAAAATGAGCTGGGAAGAGAGAGAGAACTTTTATGACTCAGTAATAGCTAACATAGGATACCCTAGCTCACAAATCAAAGAGACACAAGCTGAAAAATCTTCAATTTTGTATAGAACAGCTCAGGGCCAGGCAGAAATGTCATTCTTTTTATAGGTTCAACAAAATTCTTCTGTTTTTCATCTTGCAACACAGGCATTAGATTAGCTCTTCAAGTCCCTGGAATGTCTGGAATACTGACTTGTGTGCAGTTTCTGAAATATAAGGTCAAGTGTGAATAAATGCTACAGAAAAATAAAAAGAGAAATAGTGGTAGAGAGAGGCCCAAAAAATTCAAGTAAAATCTTGACTAGAAGAATATCACATAGAGTTCTTTGGTGTTATATAAATGCTCCTTAGGTCTTGTCACCTTGTACACTCATACTAATGAGAGTGGCCAGCTTAGAAGACAGTTGGGTCTGCAGACAACAACATGTTACAGTTTGTTCTTAGTCACATTTAAATTTGGTAGTGAAGGAGATTACTGACTCTGAAGGTTTATTATTGAGAACAAAATGTTTGAAAGAAAGCATGCTTTAAACTCAGCCTACATTTCTTGTCCACCTGTGTTTTATGACTTTCATGACACTTGAAAGTCCATAAGTAGGCATTTAAATAGT
Source organism: Macroglossus sobrinus (assembly GCA_004027375.1). Lineage (NCBI taxonomy): Eukaryota > Metazoa > Chordata > Mammalia > Chiroptera > Pteropodidae > Macroglossus > Macroglossus sobrinus. The sequence continues at coordinate 68,359 of PVKZ01001498.1, read as the reverse complement.
TACTTTTTATTAGCCAGTGAATTTTAAGATTATAATATTCTCCTGTTGCAATTAATTTTTTCTACCGTAAGGCTTATTTTTTTTTTTTCAAATGAACCTTTATTTTTACATTTTAAAAATGGAACTAAGCAGAATTAGGTTCTACTTTGGAAATTAATGGCATAATATTTGACCTTTATGTATCCATGAAGGAGATACACTTTAATTTGTAGTAGATTACTTATTTATTTATTTAACAAACATTATTTGAATACTCATTTTCTACTTTATATATATTTCTTTATTGGTAAGTAACCAAATTAATCAAGATCTATATTTCATACATTGAGCAGAATAACTCAATTTTTAAATTTAAAATTTGATTTCTGTGCCTATCTTGAAATTGATAGATTAAAGCTACTAAATAATAAAAAAATAAGACGTTACATGTATGCAATTACTTGATAAATATAAATGAACCATCTTGTATGCATCCTACAGTGTGATAGGTACTCTATTGGATATGAGCTTGAAAGAGATATGTTTTGCCCTTATGAATAATAAATTTAAGGAAGTACAATAAGGTCATAGACAGAAATAACCATTATTATAGACTCAAATTATATGATTGCATAGTGAATTAGGGAATTGCATACAGGAAAAGAAGTATTTTCTTCTGTTTGGATGATCAGGAAAGCCTGTGGAAGAGATGACATTTATGCTGGGTCACTAGAGGATTGATTAGCTTTGAAGAGGTGGAAATGGAGAGAGAACATTCTCTTTATCATGAGCAAAGATAACAGGAAAAGCTCAGAGCAGGTATAGGGACAGAGAGAAGACCAGATGGCCTAAATTAGGGGGTTAGTGTCAAGGGCTAGTAGGAAATGAGGATGGAAAAGTAGAGTGTCATGAGATCATCAAGAACTTTAAATACCAGGCTAAGGAATCTGGAATTTATTTGATGAGCCCTGAAGACTCATAGAAGCCTTTTAGATCAAATGAGTTACATGAACAAAGTGACATTTTAGAAAAACTAATTTTGTTATTACTATATTCCAGGTGTTCAGTGTCTCATGTGAGTGATGATGGAGATTAAGCCTAGAAGGGGTAGGAGAAAGAACTTTTAGTAGTTTCAAGAAGACTTGATAATTTCCTAGGTGTCTAAATATACTACAGGTCTTGAGTTGGGTGATTAGGAGTATAAGTAAAATCTTTTTAGGATTTGAAAGATATTAGCTATCTGTTCTCCTGACCAAGAGTATATTAAAATTTTTCTTTATTATCTCACTGATACATGTTAGAGATGGGTCAGACTCTCTTTTAGTTAATGTCATTATAAAAACATTTATTACAACATTGAGACAAGCATTATTAGGACTGTTTTATATTTAATGTTCAAAGCTTCCTAGTGAAGTAATTTTTCTTTTTTTTTTTTTAATTAAGAAATTTAAGTTCAGGAAGAGAGAAAATTCCCAAAGTCTCAGGACTTGTGTTTGTAATGGATTCAGTTAGATCTTTACTCCTAACACTTTCCCTCCTTCACCTACATTCTGAGTTGAATATGTTTCATGCCTATGTGACAATGCTTTTGCTTTTATGGATTTTAGAAGTGTGGGTTGTGGTTCACCATCATACTATGTAGTGCTTATATCACTTGTCAATTAAATCACATAACTGTGTTTCTTCTGAAATTGTTATCTAGATCCGGTATTGCTATTGAAATTGTAAATAGTCTCTATCACTCCCAAATTCACTGTAACCTAGGGCCTTCTATATATTAGCTTATCAAAAAGATTTGTTGAATGAAATACATTCATGAATTAGAATAGAAACACCATAAAAATAGAGCACAGCCTGACTTCCACTTAGTTTAGAAAGAGACACTACAGTGAGGATTGTGACCCCCACTCATGTTGTCTTGGGTTTGTTTTTCTGGATGTGGAGCCTGAGGAGAGGATGTGTAAGTGATTTTTTCCATTGTATTAGTTTCAGATGTACAATATAATGATTCAATACATGTATATATTGTAAAATCATCACCACAATAAGTTGTTAACATCTATTATCATACGTAGTTGTTTTTTTCTTAAGAGAACTGCTAAGACATGTCTTAGTAGCTTTCAGATGAGCAATAGAATATTATTGACTGTAGTTACCATGCTGTATATTACATCTCCAGGACTTATTTATTTTATAACTGGAAGTTCATACCTTTTGATGATTTTCATCCTTTTTACCAACTCTCAACCCCTCACATCTGGCAAACTGTCAACCAACCTGTTCTGTATATCTACGAGGTTTGTTAAATTAAATTTATTAGGGTGACATTGGTTAATAAAATTATATTGGTTTCAAGGGTACAATTCAGGAATATATCATCTGTATATTGCATTTTTTCTGTGTATTTTTGTTTTTGGTTTTCACAAATCAGTGAGATAATATGGTATTTGTCTTTCTCTGACTGACTTATGTTACTTAGCATAATGCCCTCAAGATTCATTCATATTGTTGCGAATGTTAGGATTTCCTTCTTTTTTTTTTTTTTTGCCTGAATAATATTTCACTGTATAGATATATACCATGTTTTCTTTATTCATTCATCAGTAGTGGACACTTGCATGTTTTCCATGTCTTGGCTATTGTAAAAATGCTGCAGTAATCATGAGATGCAGATACTTTTTCAGGTTATTGTCTTCATTTCCTTTGGATAAATACCCAGAAGTGGAATTGCAGGATTATATGGGAGTTTTACGTTTAATTTTTTGAAGAACCTTGATAGTGGCTGCATCAGTTTTCATTCTCTCCAATAGTACACAGGGGTTTCCTTTCAATACATGCTCTCCAATACTTGTTCTTTCTTGACTTTTTGATAATAGTCTAATAGATGTGAAATGATAACTCATTGTGATTTTGCTTTGCATTTCTCTGATGATTAATGATGATAAGCATCTTTTTAATGCACCCATTGGCCAACTATATGTCTTCTTTGGAAAAATGTCTAGTCACATCCTTGCTCATTTTTAAATTAGATTATTTATTTATTTATTTATTTATTTATTTATTTATTGCTGTTGAGTTATACAAGTTCTTTATATGTTCTGTATATTAACCCCTTATTATATATATGATGCAAATATTTTCTCATTCAATAGGTTGTATTTTTATTTTGTTGATTTTTGTGTGTGTGTGTGGAAGATTTTTAGTTTTATGTAGTCACACTTGTTTATTTTTGCTTTTGTTGCCATTGCTTTTGGTGTAAAATCCAAAACATCATTACCAAGACTGATGTCAAGGAACTTAATGCCTGTGTTTTCTTATAGGAGCTTTATGGTCAAAGTCTTTAATCCATTTTGAGTTGATTTATTTGTATGGTATAATATAGTGGTCCAATTTCATTCTTTTGCATGCAGCTTTCCTGTTTTTCCAACATCATTTATTGAAGTTAGGTCTTTAATTTATTGTATATTCTAGGTTTTTTGTCAAAAATAATAACCAGATATGCATGGATTTAGTTCTGAGCTCTCTTTTCTGTTTCATTGATATATGTGTCTGTTTATACACTAATAACTTACTGTTTTGATTACTATAGCTTTGTAATATTATTTAAAATCAAGAAGTATGATGCTTCTAATTTTGTTCCTTTTTCTTAAGATTCTTTTGTGTATTTGGGCTTCTTAGTGGTTTCATTCAAATTTTAGGATTCTTTATTCTATTTCTGTGAAAAATGTCATTAGAATTTTGAAAGTAATTGTATTGAATCTGTAGATTGCTTAGGCTAGTACAGACATATTAACAATATTATTTTCTCCAATTCATGAGTATGAAATATCTTTCCATTTATTAGTGTATTGTTTGATATTTTTCATCAGTGATATACAATTTTTATTGTACTAGTCTTTCATACCCTTGGTTAAGTTTATTTCTAGGTATTTTATTCTTTTTCATGCAACTTTATGGGATGGTTTTCTTAATTTATTTTTTTGATAGTTTGTTATTAATGTATAGAAACCCACCTGATTTTTGTATATTGATTTTGTATCCTGCACTTTACTGATTTTTTTTATTCTAACCGTTTTTTGGTGTAGTCTTTAGGGTTTCCTATAGACAATGTCCTGTAACCTATAAATAGAGACAGTTTCACTTATTCTTTTCTGATTTAGATGCCTCTTCTTAATTTTTTTCTTTGCCTAATTAATTAATCTGGCTAGAACTTTCAATACTATGTTGCATAAAAATTATCAGAGTGGGCATCCTTGTCTTGTTCTTGGTCTTAGAAGAAAAGCTTTTAGCTTTTCATTGGGTATGCCCTAGCTGTGAGCTTATCATATATGGTCTTTATTATTTTTAGATAAATTCCTTCTATACCCACTTCATTGAGAATTTATATTATGAATGGATGTTGAATTTTGTTAGATGTTATTTTTCTCTATCTATTGAAGCAATCATCTCATTTTTTTTCTGCATATTGCTCATGTGATACATCACATTGATTGCTTTGGGAATGTTGAACTGTCCTTGCATACTCAGAGTAAATCCCACTTGGTCATGGTGTATTGTCTTTTTAATGTTTTGTTGAATTTGATATGTTTGTATTTTATTGAGGATATTTGTTTCTATGTTTATTAGGGAAATTGGCTTGTAATTTTCTTTTCTTGTGATGTTCTTATCTGACTTGGGTATCAGAGTAATGCTGTCTTCATAAAATGAGTTTAGAAGTATTTCCTCTTGTTAGAAGAGTTTGAAAGAGATTGGTATTAATTCTTCTTTAAATTTTTGGTAGAATCTACCACTGAATCTATCTGGTCTTGGAATTTTGTTTGTTGGAAAGTATAAGTAATTTTTTAAATGAGTGTGCTCATAGGAAATCTATAGTGGGGTGGAGGAAGCATGAAAGGAAAGGAGAGGAAGTTGACTCTGATGGGAGCTCTTTGGTACAGAGACACTTTAAAGTTTCGCTTATTCTTCCTTAAGCAGAGGTACCCCCACACTACTAGTCATTGGCTACTGGCCATTATGGGGGTTGAGTGGGATCTAATATAGTTCCCCTTCCTTGGGATAGGAAGGCAGCTCTAGTTTCCCCAAAACAACTTGCTGGAAAAGTTTAATGGTGTAGGTACACTAAATCAATAAAAGAGATGCCAGGGAATGTGAAGAGGGCACAACATTGTCTGTTTCATATAAAACCTGTAAATACACACTCAGGATTAATTACCTATATGCAAAACAATTTTCTGTCTCTTATAATGATATTCAGTTGCAGAAAAAGTAAATAGTTTCTTACTTTGGTGCTGAATCCAGTTGATTGTCAAAGGTGTTCTAGAGCCTGTGTCAAGATATCTGTTGAAGGCACATCTGTCTAAGAACACAACATGTGCAATACCAAACCCATTCCCCAAACTGATATCTACCATGATCTTACTCATTTTAGTAAAGGCCAGTCTTTAGGTTGAGTAGGTAAAAATCTTAAAATCATCATTGATTTATCACTTTGCCCCAAATCTCACATTCTATTAGCAAATATCTCCAGATTCTAGTCTCTTTTCACTACTTCCTTTATTACCATTTTAGTCAAAATCATTGTCTCTTATCTTGGTTATTGAATAATCTTCTAACTAACATCCCTGCTTTTGCCTCTCTCTGTTATAATCTATTCTCAAACAGTAGTGGGAGCAAAATGACATATTACATAATAATTTGTTTTCTGTCTTATCATCAAAAATGTAAGTTATACAACACCTTAAATTTTATTTTGCCCACTGATGAATATACAAAGCCTAGAACAGTTTTGAGCACAGAAAAAAATGCTCAATAAATATTATCTGATTGAAATAATGAATGATGCAGTTAACACAAGCTTCATGGGAAGATTGTGGTAAATGATTAGTGATTCTTGCCGTGGTATCCTAAGAAGTATTAAAGGCCAAGGTTTTTGTTTTATTTGTCTACTTTTAATTTCCCTGTAAAATTGTTTATTTGTGATAGGAGTACCTGATTGAATTTAAAGTCAGCATTGGGTATAGAAATTTATATCTACACCAGTGGATATTTATGCACCAGTAAATGACAATTGAAAAATTCACACGTGTTTATAATTAGAGACACACTGAGATATGGTCAAGTAAAATGGAAAAAGCTAAATGAATGATAAACTATTTCATACTGTTCATTGACTTTTATCTCAGCAATGTGAGAAGAAACATTGATGTCCTTAGAGCAGGCATGTATATTTGATGAAATAGAGAGGTTCAATAACTTTATGAGATAAGGCTGAGAGATTCAAAGCAAGGTCTTTGGACTTAGGGAGATTTTGTCTCTGCCACTTACAAACAAATGAGCATGGACAAGTCACTTATTCTCTCTAAGCTTTAATTCTCTCAATATAAATAGCAGGCAATTTGTAGGGTCACCATAAAAATAAATGACATATTTCAAAGAAAGCACTTCGCACTGCCTAGAATATAATAATGTTTAATACATGTAAACACATTGTTTTACCATATATATTTATGAAGACATTTTCTACCACCAATGAGAGAGAAACAAAAGAATAAACAGAAAGATAGAAAGTATAAGAAAAGATTGGCTGAAAAATTTTGCAGATGAAACAATTTGGCAAACTGTTTTATTACCTTTAGAAATAAAAGAAAATTTCTTGGGGCTTACTTGTACTTTAATTTTTGAATTGTAATCAACTACATCTACAGTCAGGTATAAATTAATTTACTAAATTTGAAAGATGATATATAATTTTATTTCTCTGTCAGCACTATATAGCTTCTTCATCTTTTTTATTGACTTCTAGGTAGTATCTAACTTTTAAAAATTATTTCTGACTCTCTCTATGTCATTTCAACTCCCAAAAGAAAAATAAAATGCATATTATACTTGCATAAAAGTATTTAAAACCAGCCTCATTGTTGAATATTTTTAAAGTTTGTTCTTACTAATTTGTAAAACTTAGATTTTGCGAATTAATTTGTTTAAAAATGGTTGGAAGCCAAATATTCTTGGTGAAGTGCCTTGGTCAGTTGAATTAAAGTCAATTTATTTTATACATTAAATCTTGGTATATATTTAATAAAAATAAAAAATGATGACAGTCATTCAGATCAGATGGAATACATTAATATACCATGTGTTTTGTTAGACTCTAAAAACACAAAAAATGAGTAAAACATGGTACTTTCCCCTACCATAGACTGATATACTGGTGCGGAAAACAGATTAAAAGGTCAATTTAATAAAATATGTCAGGAGGTAAGATAGACATGCAGTTAGTCAGTGTGCTGTCCAATCAGAAGCTATTTAGGGTTGTGGAACAGCCCTAAATGGATAATGTCTGCACTGGAATTTGAAGGATGAGTTAAAGTTAGCCAGGAGAAGAAAGGTAGAAGAGGCATCATATACAAAGGCATTGAGGCTTTGAACCATAAAGTATGTGAGAAATTACAGGAATTCAGCAATATTTAAATGAATTACTCCAGGCTGAGTTTGGTAGGTGTGGCAGTAAAGAAGACCACAAAGTCTTTGACTTTCCTCCTTTTAAGAGATGGAGTCCATGTACTCTCCCCTTCAATTCAACAGTCTTTGTCTCTGTGAATAATTGGATAGAATATGGTGGAAGTGACACTGTACCGGTTTCTTTACCAGGTCTTAAAAAACTGGTATTTCCACTTCCTGAATCTTGGAATATTCATGGTAGAAGAAGTTAGCCACCATATAAAAATTCTGATTACCTTACTGGAAAAAGTATGTGGCAAGGCTGTAAGACTACATACAGAGGCTGAGGGGCTCAGTTGAGCCTAGCCTTTCGGTCATCTCCAGCAAAGCCCTAGGTGTATGATTAACACCATCCTGGAACATCTAGACCAGACTTGTCACTAGTTGAATACCAGGTGGCTCTAGTCAATGCTAGAAACACTTGGCTGACTTCGAACAGAATTCCCGACCCCATCATGAGATATGTGTTGGATGTCTATATGGCAGTCTATATAGCAATTGAAAATCAGACCAGTAGAATATGAAGCTGAAGAGCTATGCAAGTGCAAAATGATAGAGAGCCTGGATGTTAGTTTAAGGATTTTGGATACTTCATCTTAACATTTCAGCACCACACTCCCACATACAATTCGTCTTTTGTCAAGCAAATTTATTAAAAAAATTGCTGTCATATTATATCAACATAATTTCAGAAAATAAAGAGAAATTTAACTCTGAGAATTTTGGAGGGATAGAATTGTAATGACAATAGCCAGGTTTATAGCACTTATTATGTGCCAGACACTGCTTTAAGTGTTTTACATACATTAATTCACTTAATCTTTATAATAGTCCAGTGAAGTAAGTAGTGATATTAACTCAGTTTTACAAATGAGGAAACTGAGCATTAGGGAGGTTATAAAACTTGGCAAGGCTATACAGCTAATAAGTGGCAAGAGCAGGAATTCAAACCCAGGCAGTCTGGATCTAGACTCTGGTGTGGGAGCTGAACTCCCTTGCCTTTTGTAGGTTACTAGCTATTTTCTTAAGAAAGCTTTCTTTGACCTTCCATTCTAGGTTGGGCCACCACATTAGTTATTCTGTGATCTCTTTCATAGCTCTTAAATGGTTGTGCGTGTGTGTGTGTGTGTGTGTGTGTGTGTGTGTGTGTGTGTGAATATAGGGTGATGAGAAGGGTCTGTCTTCTTCAATTGAATTTGAGGTCCCAGAGAAACAGGTAGAGGTCCTTTCTCATTTTCTCATCATTGATTCTGTCATGCTTATCCTGGTGACTATCACATAGGTTTTCAACAAATACTTGCAGAATTACTAGATGAATGCATAATGATGAAAGAATTCCTTAAATTGAGTAAACTGAGTAAAATAAAAAACTGCGTTATCTCTATAATAGCATGTTGTTATGGATATGTGCAAACTTGAGGACCACTGCTTGTTCTTAAAATGGCTTAAAAAGAAAAGAAGTACACATTGAGAAAGATTTCCTTTGAACATGGACTATGGACCAGAAACCAAGAAAGGGAATGTTTTGAGGAATGACTGGAGAATAAGAGTGGCTGTCAGGGGCAGGTCAATGAAGACTGAGATGTTTTAGTTAAGAACCATGGGAAGAAAGGGGACATGACATCATGCCAATAAGGGGCAAGGAAAAACAAGTCACAGTTCAGTATATAGGACAGAGTTGAACAGAGAAATCAGAACTCAGAAATTTAAAGTCACAAAGTATAAAGTACTCTGAGGAATAAGGCAGGCATTGGCAACAAATTGACATTGAAACTGATATGTAAAGGGTGACTCTGAGCTGGATGAAAGGTGGAGGGGTGAGTGTTCTAGCAGAGATCAGAATTTCCAGGTCTCCAATATGAGAAAAAGAATTGCCATTGAAGGTAGCAAAGATGGTGGCTATAGAGTTGGGAATAAGTGTTGAGAGTTGAGGCTAGAGAGATGGGAAGAGGTCAGAGTGTGGCTGAAAGTGTAATATTAGGATATTGCTCTTTCCCCTAAAGGCAGCATGAAGCAATTATTGAGTTTTAAATAATGCAGTTACATAATTTGATTTGCTCTGTAGTTGCAGTTCTGATAGTAGGTATGAGTTTATTGAGTGTATCTTATCATCGGGGACTTTACTTGGCAACAAAGATTCAAAGAATAACAAGATAACATCTTTACATTTTCAGATATTACAATCTGACCAGGGTATCAAGACCTGTAGGGGGAAAAAAAGCTTGCAGTTGAAGGCTTTTAGCTTGGGCTGAGTGTATAATGAGGGATATGGGAACACAGGGTAGAGAGTATTTTAAATCTAGAAAGAGGGCTTGGTGGTGGAAGACAGAAAAGACCGATGGAGAAACTGGATGGAATGGGAAAATCCTTACAGTTGGAGCAAGATTGAATTTAAAAGTTCAGGATGAAAAATTCCTACAATCTGAATCCAATCTGTGTTCCTAGTATTATGAAAAGAGAAAACAACTTCTCTGTGATCTTAGAGAGATTCCATATTCTATGGGAGCAAAGTGCTTAAAGAAAGAGCTTTAAGATGTGAAGGGGCAATTACTTTTTTTTTTAATGAATTCATTATTCTTATAAATCCACGAACTTTTCCTTGTAGATAGGAGATGGAAATTGGTTACTTTATGATTAAGTATTCTGCCTTTGTCCCCTTGGTATTGTGTCTTAAACTTTGGAGAACAGAATTTAGTCCAAAAAATAGGTTTTGTCTTAACATTGTCATTAGATGAATAATTAAGTGACCTTGGAGAAACTCCTTAACCTCCCATGCCTCACTTTACTACTTGGTAGGATGAAGCAAGTGGAATAGATAAGCTTGAGTTTTCTTTCTGTCCCTAAGACATCTCCACATTTCACCTTTTCAATCATGGACCTGAGACATTAAACTCGATTGTACATCACTATTCATTAAAGACAATCATTATCATAGAAGCCGTTTTTTATTGAGCCCCAAACTACATAGCAGGCTTTATATTCATTGTTTCATTTATTTTTCATTTTTTTAATTTCTTTATTTAATTCCCACAGCATTAGTTATTTTATAGTCAAGAAAACAGGTTCAGTGAGGTTGTCTTTACTCAAGACCACAGGATTAGTATATGACAGAGCCATATACTACAGCCATTTATATTTGCAAGTGCTATGTTGAAATCATTGGCTTAAACTTTCTTTTTAACACTGCAGAAAAACTGAAAATAGTTAGATTTTTAGCAGAGCAAACAGTGAGGAATTTGGTATTGCTCTGATTCAGAAGACAGTCTTACTCAGCTTCACACATAGTGTGAATAATGGCATCAAAAATGTTCAATGTAAATTTCCTCTAGACCTAAGATCTGGATTAGTAAGCTAATATATAAGCCGTTGCAACATTTCACAGCTAGGAATAAATGACTAAATATAGAAATGTATATTTAATGTAGATAAATTTGCCTGTAGAGGCATCAAAGGCACCACTAAAATTATCCACACTTCTTTATCCATGGAGGATAAAAGACCTTTAAATCAGCTCTGAGGTGGGATCATCTTGCTGCTGAACTTCAGGCAATAAGTCTCTTAGTCAAATGAAATAGAACCAGAGAGTGCTATAAAAAGCCTAGAAGAGCAGACATCACTATGAGAATGGCAGTAACATTGCTGTTACCAGGCATCTAATGGCCCACCATCTCAGTAAACCAATACCCAAAGTCAAAACCTGTCTAGAGGAAAATCGGAAAAGTAGCATTTAAATGCTTCCATGTTTAACTCTCAGTTAATAGTGGAAAAGTACCAACAAATAACTTTGGAAAAAGGATTCATAAGTGATCTTATCTCAAAGGGCTATGAATGGCTTGAGAGTTTCAGATTATCTGTAGAGATGGATAAGGGTGGGCTTGATAGAAGAGGAGTGTATCAGAGTACATTTGACTTGTCCCGACTCCCAACATTTTAGAAGGGGGACAAACAAAAAGAGAATAAAAGCAAGGAAAAAAAGATGATCCCAAAGGACCTCTTTGATAGCTTCTTTTATTATTTTTTTAAATTAAATTTAAACTTAATTTAATTTTATCTTATTGGCACAAAGAGCCTTTGATAATCTTGGTTAAGCCTATGTCTTACTTAAAATAATGTTTTAAATGTGTAAAATGATATACATAGGATTTTAAAGGTTACCAAACAGTTATCAAAGCATTTAAGAAATTTATAACATAGTAAAGAACATTATTCTTTATTTACTCAATAACAAGATTCTGGCAATGATTCTGATATTTCCTATAATTTCAAAGTCACGATGAAAGTAAATGATACTTGATATATCTGCAATAACTGCAATGTGATAGAAAATATAGGTGATTTCTATTGATGTCAAGTCATAGGTGCTGCTAATATGAGTGTGGTTTGTTGCCTTCGTTTATAATAAAAGAAGTGTTAAATTTCACTTAGTGTTTACTAAGATCTCAATTTTTTCCATTTGAATTCCTGCACCTCTTGAAATCCAGAGTTCATAAACCCCAATTTAAGAACTTTCATACTATTCGCAGATTATAAAACAGATAACCAAGTTACCATTGGGTAAATAATATTAGAGACTGCTATCACTTTTATGTTGTAATAACTGTGGATGATAAATTTATTTATTAGATCAAAGATTGTGGTTCTGAAGATATGTTTTATGTTTTTTTTTTTTTTTTTATTCTCAAGCAATAAACTACAGAACCTAGAGTTGGTATTTTCCCAGGTGAGAGTTTGGGTGAATTCTGAAATTTACTTAGTGAGACATCTTAATCTAGAGCAGTTGATTGTATGAAAGGATCAATAGTCACTTAACATGAACACTTCACTGTTAAGTCAAATTCTTTTTTCAATAAGTGTGCTCAGTACAGATGCACCCCATTCTTTTTTCTCATGCAGTGATTCTCTACAGTGTCCCTGTCACCTCAGCACACTCACAATTACACAATGGTAATTTCTGTGCATCCTTTAAGACTTACTCTATTCTCCTGCTCCTACCATTCCTTCTCTCCAGTATGGTTTAAATGCACATTTCATATCTGTTTTTATAATATCTTGTGTATATCTCTGTCATGTATTGACTGCATTGCTTTGTAGTTACTGGGTTACATTTTTGTTTCCACTTTTAGACTATGAGCTACTTAAGAGCAGGGTCAGTGTCAAAACCAACTTTTTAACTGAAATCTTAGTACAATACTTAGCACAAGATTTTTCAATAAATGGTTATGAAATAAATGAGCAAAATTATCTTAAGCTCTAGAGATGCAACTGGTATAAAGTACCTGCTGCCAAGTAAAAATTTAAAAAAATAATAATATAAATTAATCTTTATTTGAACAAGTGTTCACAGAAGAAAGATATTAATCGAATTGTGGCTATAGCATAAAGCATCCCCTAGGAGGTGAAAACAGGGCTGAAATTAGAAATGTGGACAAAGGTAAAGATTTTAATAGAATGGGAGTTAATCCATTAGAGTTCTTCATCAGGTTTTGCTTCTATATAGGTTGAAGAACTCTAGCTCTTTTAACTTTTTCTTATGTGGCAAGATTTTTATAGCCCTTGATTTTCTACTTATTTTTCTCTGTGTACTTTCTTTTCTATTTTTTTTTTTTTTTTGGTAAAGATAGGTGTCTGCAACAGCATGCAATGATTTAGATGTGCCCTGACCAAGACAAAATGATTTATCTCTCAATTTAAACACTGTATTTATTGTATTATCATCTATAATTGTGTTTGATCCTTTGATATCTATGTTGCATTACTGGGAAAATAGGTTATTTTAAGCCAATTTACACATGCCCTGCCATTAAGACTGTATCTCATTTTTCTTAATTCATTTATTAAATCATTTATGTATTTATTAATTACATATAAACCTATTAGACTACTACTATGTACCAGGTATTATTCAATAGATTTTTTAAGCCCACACATAAAAATTTTTTAATAAACTTTTATTAGGAAAATTTTTAAATGTAATGAAAATTGAAAGGATCATACAGTGACTAAACCACATTCACACAACCTACATTCTACAATTAACATTTTCCTGTATTTACTTTATTACATATCTATTTTCTATCCATTATTTGTTCATCAAACCATCTTCTTTATGATGTATTTTAAATAAAATGGCATATATAAATACCACATAAACACCCATAAATACCTCAGCATGTGTACCATGAACTAAAAGTTCAGTATGTCTGTTGGAACCACTTTACAAGAGATCTATGCCAAACTTTCATAATGCAGTTTCCTATACTAAATAAAATGGTGTCTAGTTTTAGTTATACTAGCCAGGAAATTAAAGTAGAGAAAATTAACATAGCAGTTATTGTTGGAAGCCATACTTGATGAATGCCCTGAAGACAGGGTTGGAGTTGCCTCTAAGCTAGAAGTTTGCAGAGCAGGTGGGCTTAATAGATAGCTTGTTACTGAAAGAGGAAGACTGGCTTAATGATAGCTCCTTAGTGAAGGAGGAAGTTTGGCTTAATGGAAAGAGTTGAATGTTCCTTGCCCCAGGGAATAAGAGATGAAAACAGGAACAAGGATGTTTTGAGAGAATTTACAGAAAGATCAGCAATCATTTGCATATGTGTAGGTGTTGCTTCTCCTGCCCTTCCAAGGGTATATTTATGCTGTGCTAAATAAATTCGGGGCTCAGTATTCACTGTTAGCCCTCCCAACTCTATCTTCTGTTTCTCTCTCTCTTTTTTTCTCAATCCTCACTCCCCCTCTCGGGAACTGTTTGCCCTTAGCCGGTTGGCTCTAGCAAGTTATTTGTTTAGATTTTCTGAAAATGAGAGACACTAGTATATTTTTTCCTTGGATTTTAGTGGCATGTTTGAAATGATAAATGCTGCTTAATTGATTTTGAGCAATAGCTTTACAATCTGATGTGAATCAGCCCAAATGCCTATCAAGATTTAGAACATATCATCACCCCAGAAAGTTTCTTCATGCTCTTTTTAAATGAATTAAAATTTTTCCCCGATAGGTTTTAATTTGCTTATTATGTTTCAATATTTTAGACTGTTTATATAATTTTGAATCTCAGTTTTGTTAGTTACATACTATTTATATCACCCAGTTTAATGCCATTCACTTATGTTTTTATGTGTACAACAAAATGTTTGCTTAAAGAGTTAGAAATAGTCAAAGTTAATAGTTAAAACAGAAATCCCTGGATTATATGGCTAGAAATTTTCCTAAGGTTGGCATTGATTCATTATTACCCAGCTGTGTTTGCTATCCTTTGTAATGGCCTGTGCTAAATAAACTCGGGGCTTAGTAGATAGCATAGATCATAAGAAATTAAATTTATTTAATAAAGTAATTAATTACAAAAGTACTCTGATATTATGCATATCTTTAGGCATTTTAGCGTGCATCTGAATGCTTGGATTCAAACACTTCTTATGTGTCCTAATTATTGATAACTTTGTATCTATTGTAAAATCATAAAATAGACTTGGAAAGAAACTAACACATTATCTAGCCCATTGCTGTAGCAGACTATTAAATATTATTTTTAGACATTAAGTAATCTCATTGTTCCTTTCAGTATTTCTCTAGAAATGAGACTTGAGCTCTTTATAAAGTTTATTTTAGTGAATTAGGATTATGGATACTAAGGATTATAAGGTTTTATCCTTACTATGACATGTCAAATAGATCTGAAGTGCATATAGGGTAAAAGGTAAAGCTATTATTATTATTTATGTCTAAGAAGCAGGGGCTGAAATTTTAATAATGAAATATTTTTAAAGAGAAGACTCTTTATACTCATTTTATGACCTACTAGCTTTGTGTGTGTTGTTGACAGGTTGGCACTATTATGGGTACAAAATGTTTTATGTATATTTTTTAGCAAACAGTTATGAAAAATGTTTGTAAGACTTTACATTTTATATCTTTTAAATATGCTTAGACTTCTTAATTATTAAGAGTCTCTAGATTTATTACAATTTTAGTTGAAACATATCATTTTCAACTAAGGCTTAGCAGTTAGTAAAATAAATTGTCTCTGCTATTCTCAAATGAAAATGTTTGCAAAGAAAATTGCTAATTTGCATCAGATTATAAAGCTATTCCTTAAGGTCAATTAGTACTATTTTATCATTTTAAATAGGTCACTAAAATTCAAAAAAATATGCTGATACCTTTTATTTTTGAAAAATATAGATACAAACAAATGCCACAGTAATTTTTTCATTGCTTAATTTGATTGATTTGAATATAGTAACTAGTATAATTGAAATTAAATAGCATTTGTTTAGCATAAGAAACTGCATTATGAAAGTTTGGCATGGATCTATTATAAAGTGGTTAAAATAAGATTTATCAGTTAATCCCAACCCAGTAATTTTAATGCAAATAAATAAATGCATATTGCATTTAAACAGTAAATACAATTCTACTTAATACTACTTAAGGTAATAAACCACACTGCCACTCCATTGATCAATTAATGAGTAAAATTATGTCACTAGCATGGAAAGGTATCACTTGAACAGACTGAAACACACCTAAGGCTGCATTAGACTACAGATGAACTTCAATATGTTTAATTTGTTGTAGCCTGCAGCCTAACAACTTGATCTTTTGTCACTATGTGCACTAAAAGAGATCATATATCTCTCGTACACTTATGTCAGGAAAAGCACCACAACCTACTTATCATACTTGCAAAACACTTAAGAAAACAAGGCAAATCCCCTCATAGTTATTCAACTTTGGTAACATTTACAGTATTGTCAGACCTGACAAATTGAAGTTCCTAAATAATTGGCTCATAACTTGGCCCATTAAAATAATGTACACCTGGCTCTTACTTATTTTTATATGCAGCTTTAAGAATCATTTAAAAAGTTGTGAGGTAGGTAAACTGTAACACAAGAAGACCACTTATAAGGTAGACTCGTTTTATAGGTTATATAATCTAACAAAGTATAGCAGAAATATTTTAAGATTAAACATGGTTATAATAGAATAAAACCAATTCGATAAGAATAATTTAATTATTTATTTTAATGAAGGCTGATTAAAATATAATTCCTGGATATTTTACTGTTACCCAATCTGTTTGTGATATTATGTTGATTGGATAAAGTCATTGATGATTAAAATTGTTGACAGGTGACAGCAACATGTAGGCTTGCATACAGAAACACCAAGGTGTCTTTTCCAGTACATTCAGAGCTTTAAATGTTTCAGACATGTGTGACTTCAGATCTTAATCTTAACATTGGGAGTTGTGAGTAGCAAAATATTATTTTTCTTTTGTCTGGAGTGATATCACATTTTGTACATTTTGCTTACTATAGCACATCTAAGAATGGTGTAATGTCTCCTTTTGTTATGAAAAACACTAGAACAAAGCTCTCTTATTCATCACTGTATTCTCACACCATGGTAATATTGTAGTAGGACTGTAATAAGTCTTAAGTGAAATAGAATGAATGAATAAATGAATGAAGGGGAATATAGAGTATGTAGCATAATGTATGGTAAATAGCATTGATTCTCCAAATTTGTCTACCCTTCCCTTTACTGATTCCCAGGGGTATGCTGGTAAATGTTTAACTGGCTCTCAGCAACAAACAACTCTCTGATATTTAGCCCTTGTTGATTTGTATGGTATAAATATACCTACCATGGCCAATTTTAGACTACCAGTATAACATCACTGAATTCAGAGAGGAGAAGAAATCAACTCTCATGAGTCAGCACAAGCTGGCTCCAGTATACCAATATCCCTCTTTTCTGCAATGTGTTTATATTTTCTCCCACTAGAAGCAGAGATTACTTTCTTACTACTTTGAGATTGGGTTTGGTCATATGATTTGCTTTAGCAAATGGAATTATAGTACACAAGCAAGTGTTTGAAATGTGCTTGTGTATTTGTATTTTCTGTTTTATATTTCTTCCATCACTACCAGAAATACATGGCACTGGTCTGAGGAGAAAGAAAGATTCATGGAGCAAAGTTATACCGAATTTATCACTTACAACCAAGTCCAGCTAGGCCCATTTGAAGTCAGTCAAACCTCCACAATCTAAAGATGTGAGAACAAGAAATCAATGTACACAATGTTAACCCCCAGAGGTTTTATGGTTATTACACAATAAAAACTGACTGATATATACTGCAAGGAGAGTAAAGATGAAGTAAGACAATCTGGCAAAGTATTATAGTAAAAGTCAAAGACCCATGGCTTTATTTCTCATTTTGCTACCACTTGTGTGTGTGTGTGTTTTTTAAATGAATTAATAGTATGAATTACTGGTCTACTTTGTTCTTTTCTTCTGAATTAAGAAACATAACCTCGTCATGCTTAATAGTGATATGAGCTACTCCATAATTATAGAATATTGATGTTATTGTTACCATTGTTATTTAGAAATTTGAGAAGAATAAAGCCAATTTTTAAAACTTTTCATTCATTTTACAATTCATCCATATGTAGGTGAGTGCTTACTATGTCTATGAACTATGCTGGGTATAAACAATTCATTTTTCCTTGAAGAATACATTTTTACAACTTCTTAATTTTCTATATACAGATGTTTTTATTCTAATAATCTACTGAAATGTCTATAAATGGTTATAGTTGTCACCAGGAGTCTTTCTCAGTTGTCAGTCTGCATAGACATTTTTTGTAATTATAAGTTAACAGTTTTACTCTTCCTTCTTGACATTCTTTATACTTGGCTTCTGGGGCACTTCTTGAGCTTTCCATTTTTGGCTTCCTTTATTGGTTCTAATTTCACTTATTGTAAGAAGTGACCAAAGTTCGGTCCTCAGCTCTCTATCTGCACTTATCTTTCAGTACTCTCAGACACTTTATCCACTATTATTGCTTAAACTATATTTTCAGTTCTTATGCCTCTCAAATCTACATCTCTTCTTCTCGTATCTTCAGGGCTATTACTCCCAGAGAATGCTGAGTATTTTCACTTAGCTCCCTTAATAGCTATTGCTTCCAACTGAAGGTGACTTAAAGGGAATTTATCCTCTTCATATTGAAAATTACTTCTGCTTTTTAAATTTTTATCAGTGGCTCAGTCATTGCCCAACTAAGACAAACTCTGAAATAATACTGAGATATTGTTTGAGATAATATCTTGAGCTCATTAATTTAGCAATATAGGGCTCATGCATTTTTCTGGTAGCTATTAATGCTTTTCATTGATATTTATAGTTCTTCTTAAGGAAGGTAGGGTTCTACTTTTACCTTGTGAAGCTAGCAATGGCTTCATAATTTGCTCTGGCCAATGTAGCATGAGCCATAATGTCATGTGTTTACATATATATAATACCTAGAGGTATAGCTTTTAACTAAGGACTGAAGCAATAAGCATGGATAGAAATTACACATTACTAATGGTGGTACAGAAGAAAAATGGGTAGATCCAGATAAGAACCAAGATTATTTTTGGCATTACCAACCCCTCATACACACGCTGGATCATCTATTCCTGGTAGTTTTGCTGAGTAAGCCACATCCACCCTTTATTTATTTAAGGCCTTAGCGAGGTCTTTGTTGAACATATCCCTAGCAAATACATGTACTGAAATGTGGCCTGAGTGTGGATTCAAAACAAAGGTGGCTTTTTGTCATCTCTTAGGTTTTTTTTAGGTTCAAAAATAGGAAAATTCCTATTCTATTATATACTACATGTTAGAGTCTCATTCAAGGCCAAACAACCATTTACATATTTTTTTCTTTTAATTTCTAGCTGTATAATGGTAGAATTAGAACCCCCTCCTTTTTCCTGAAAGAGATCAGAATGAGAAAAGATCATAGAAATGCTGTTTTAGAGAACAGATGCAAATATATTTGAGTACGTTTTCTGTTTCAGGTTTATAGATTAATTTTCTTCCTGTTGAGGTACTAAATCTTTAAAGAATTTTCATCTCCCACCCCATTTTGCGTATAGCTTACCTTTCATTTGCCAAATAGAATGTAAGGTTATATTTTGCTAATAGAGAGCAAGTTGGCTAGAATTATACACATTTATTCTTTTGAGATCGAGAAACAAAAATAAAGGCAAATGCTGCTCTATCTAGTTAACAATGATACCAGAGTTCAAATAATTATTCATGGAATAAAGAAATCACCTGCAAAATGATTTATCAAAGTAGAGTATGACTTTGAGTTAGAGAAAATATTCAACTAATATGAATTACAGAGAAGTGCTTAAGAGAACTATAAAGCAAGCAATTCACTTTAGTTGCAGAAGTTTCTTCATCTGTTGAACCCTAATGTCTTGAGAATGTGGCTAATAAAGTTTTCAGAAGTGCAAGACTGAAGTGTTGACTTCCTCTTAGGTCTATATTACCATTTAGTTATGTATTATATTTTAGGACTCTTAAGGGGAATGAAATATAGTCATTAAATATCTCCTTCTATTTAACAAGCACATGCTGAAGGGTTATCAGATATAAGTGTAACTGGATAGATGTTTCAGAGGCTTCTGCCTCCTCAAGGTTATAAACAAATAATATATATGTAACAGATCTATGGATGTTTTCAGATAGGCATTCTTTACTAAAACAATTGAAATGTCAACAAATACAAACATAGAGCATAAAATTCTTTTTATTAATTCTATTCAGTACTTCAGAGATAAGAAGGGCTTGAGTAAAGAACCAACACAAAACTATTTTTAAAGTCTGGATGATATAAAAAGCATACAATTTCCATAGTTTGAGTTATCATACTAAAATGATTTGTCTCCAATCATTTGAGATCAATCTCAAAACAATCCATCCTATTATGTTAGAGAGATTACTATTTTTCAGTCTTACCACTGTGTCCTAAATGAGGACCCAGAAAACCATATTTAGATCCCATGCCTTCATTTGTCCTACATTTTCCACAGGACAAGTGTGGAGGTCTGGCAGATGGTAAACTCATGGATGATGGCTTGTCTTGGGGAAAATGCCCAAGTTAAGTTTCTTAAGGAAAAAGATGGAATGGATGTTTCTAGAAAGAATTTGAGGAATGATGAGTTCCCAAACTGCTGGAGGTGATGCCAGCACCTGGCAGATGGAACTGATAGATTAAAGAAAGACAATTATAACACTCTACAGGGATGATAATGAAGCAAGAACAAGGTTACTAATATTTTTATGAATGTGAGCTCACCTGATATGTAATGTCTGAGTAAGAGAATTAAAAAACAAGAGATGTTAAATTTAAAAAATGCTAGTGTGGTTCAGGGCAAATATGTCAATTGTTTTTATTCTAAAAATGTTTTTTCAGCTTTAAACCAAATAACATATTTAAAGTGAAAGATAAGTTTTTAAACATACATATTCTGAATATAATCCATCCTAAACACAAATTCTTTATAATTACACTAACTGTAACTATAGTTTCCTCTCTTTTAAATTATTGATTTCTTATATTTCTTTTGGGGAGAACATTAAAGAGGAAGTAGAAGCTAGACCTGGGGAAAAAGTAAGTAAAATAAGAGTTTCATACAATCAAGTAGATGGTTTTGAAAATCACCTTGGACAAGAATAAAGGAACTGAGATAAAAGTACACCTAGTTCTTGAAACCGCTTTCAGTATATGTTGGGGTTAGGTGGAGGGTCATACATAGATAGCTGCTATATTTTGGGTTTATATTTTGATGACAGAGTGGCTAAAGCTAAAGATTCAGGGTACCTGATCTCAAATAGATTGTGGATCCACTATTCACTAGTCATATACCTTTGGACTATTTCCCTAACTTCTTGAAGCCTCAGTTTCCTCATCTGTTAAAATGAAGACACTGAACATGGTTGCTTACTAAAGTTGATGAAAGAATTAAGTGAGATACTGGATATAATACACTTAGCACAGTCTCTAGAAAATGCTTATGAAATATTATGGTGGTGTATTGACTATGATAGAGTCATAACGAACAGGGCTAAACCTTTTTTTATTTTTTATCTTTAAAATTTAATTTTTTATGGTGATGTTGGCTAATGAAATTCAATGTCTCAGCTGTACACTTTAACATATATATATATATATATATATACACACACACACACATATATATGTATATATATGGCATGTGTGTGTATGTATGTGTGTAAATATATATATATATATTTACACTATATGTTCTTTCTGTCACCACATATTTGACCCCCTTAGCCTTTATTTAATGATTTTATTTAGATACTCTTTTTACCTAAGAAGTAGATACTTAGAGTCGTGTGTGACTCCTTCCCATATTTTAAATGCAAACTGTTCTATTACTGGAATAACATTAGCAACTAAAAAAATTTTCAAGCCCAGAATTCACCCATCAGCTAGTTATAGTTCTTCTCTTTGTAACAACAAATTTTCTTTCTTCTCCACTTGCTATTTTTTTTCTTGTTTTTGAAGACTATGTTCTTTTCTCTTAGTTGTCCTACTTTTATCCAAATTGAGTGAATTTCTTTAATAATTTCTTTAGATTTATACTATCCAGTATGGTATTCATCAGCTAGATGTGGCTACTGAGCATTTGAAATATAACTAGTTCCTTTTGAGATGTCCTATAGGGTAACAAATACACCAGATTTTAGACTTAATATGAAAACAGGTATATAAAGTTTTCAATAACTTTTTAATATTGATTATGTCCAAAAATGTTTTTGATATATTAATAAAATAAATAAAATATATTATAATAAAATAATATAAAATAATAAATAAAATAATAAAATACTATATAAATAAAATAATATATTTATTTTGTCTGTTGCGTGTTACTTCTTCTAGTGTGGCTACTATAAAATTTACAGTTACATATGCGTCTCACATTTGTGGCTTGCCTATATTTATCTTGGCTAGCACTGCTCCAGATAGAATAGTTGTGGAATTGAAGTAATTAAAGGAAGCAGTTACCAGAAAAAGAAAAGGAAAAAAGTTACATGAATTTTAAAAAATGCTGCATTTTTGAGACAAATAGTATTTATTTGATATATATTTGTTATAATTTCCCACATGGCTCAAATTCATACATTCTTGAACATATATATTCATGAACTAATATGAAACACACATTAAAGTAGGGCCATGTAGTCCTATGTGAAGCCTATTTTTGCAGCTGCTCACACTCTTGCCCACCTTCCCCAAGGGGCATGTGAGACTGTCAGTCCACTGGCATGGTTGCTTGAAAGCTAGATAGAGAAAATTTATCCTTACCCCTAAAAAGTCCTTTTGAAAATCAGTTGAAATTTCTTCACCTGAAAGCCTATTTTTCTATGCTACAAATTGTAGGTAAATTCTAGTAAACAAACAAACAAACAAACAAAAAGACTCCCTTTCCATTACTCTCTGAAGACAAATTAGATATTTCAAAGACGAAAATATCTCAAAGCCCAGAGAGATTTAAACTAATTCTATTAGTTCTCTTCTAGACAGAATTCTCCTATATAGCTAAAAAGTATTTCACAGAAACTAAAGGGAAGAAGACCACCATACAGCACTGTAAAATGCCTTTACTTTCATTTAGTTTAGTACTGACTTTTATAAGGCTATAAACTGCACATGACCAATGTTTGGTAAATTATGTTTCCAGTGTAGTTCCCTAAAGTGCAACAGAGTCCTCAGCTCAGTATCTATATTTACTTGCTTTTATTGTGGGGCTCTAAGATTTCTTCTAGTGTATACTTCTAAAATAAATATCTCCTATTCTTCTTGAAAGCACAAATTTATCCTGAATATTTGAAATAAATTTGTTGGATTAACTTTTAACCAATGAACATTTATTAACCATGACATAAGTATTAATCTAGGGATTTCTTTAAAGTAATAAAGTACTGAGGACTTTATAAAGTACTATGGGTAGGGGAGTTAGCACTCAAAAATTGTGGTTAAAAATGTATTTGTTTGTTTTTATTTTTAAAATTTGTATATAGCAAATCAATAACAATGAAATAATTATTGAATGTTTACCAAGTGACAATTATTTTGAGTGATGGGTTTTTCATGGTTACCTATTTTAAATCTTTATACTCCAACTCATCTCCAACCTTTCTGGCACCAGGGACTATGCTCTGATGAGACTCTAATGCCTAATGATCTGAGGTGCAGTTGAGGCAATGGTTCTAGTGCTGAGAAGTGGCTGCAAATACAGATGAAGCTTTGCTCCCTCACCCTCCGCTCACCTCCTGCTGTGCAGCCTGGTTCCTAACAGGCCACAGACAAGTATGATTCATGGCCTGGGGTTAGGGGACCCCTCCTTATACCATTAACATTGCTGGTATCCTTAGTTTTTTTTTTTTTTTTTTAGTGAGAAAACTGAAGACAAGATAAGTAATTTGAAGCAGTCATACAGCTTGTACGTGAAACATTGGGTCATAAACCCAGGTCTGTCTGATTAAAAAATGTATACCCTAATCAACTACACTGTGTAGCCAAGCCCAATGTAAATTATTTTCAACTTTATATGGTATCCATTCCAAGAAGCACATTTTTCTTCCTTTATAACATTTCTCATGTCTACAAACATCTTACAATCAATGTTGTATCATAGTTTAATTGGCTGTCTTTTCCCTTGTCCCACTGATATATGAAATAACGGTATGTTTTAAAATGAATGATATCTTAGATTCAATAAATCTTTTAGGACAGCGTCATTAGGAGGAGACAGAATCCTTGTTCATGCAGAAGCCATTATCTAATCTAAAACTTCAGAGCAAGTCTTCTAGATTCTTTGTTAACTCAAATAGCTGTTAATAAATGCCTAGATCAGAAGGTTCTGATCTCTTTAGAGAGGTATTCATTCTCCTGTTTCTTAGATCCGTCTTCATTTGTGATACGAATGGGATATTCCTCTCCCCATCCCCAACACCACTAGTATAGACATTAACAAAGGGGAAATATCCAAGAGGAGAGATGAAAAAGAAGAATAAATGTTTAATTTCTCAAATTTAAATTGCATATTTGAAAGCATATTTTTGGCAAAATGAGATTTGTAGCAGAGATTATTTACTATTTGCCTGGACAGTTCAGCAACCTTTTTTTTTTTTTTTTTTTACTGTGTATTCAATTTTAGTTTTGGGTCAACCTTTTCTTCCTAAAGTAGCTTCAGTGTTGATTTTTTCAGTAAAGCTGATTCTACTCCTACCTATATGGATCAGACATGCCTCCTAGACCTGAGGGATTAATGCATCTAACTCCCTAGCCCTAGTTATTAGCTAAAGCCATTCCAATTAGTATATTCAAAGTTAACCATAGGGGTTTACATTAAGAAACTAGGGAATATTTGAACAAAACATGTTAAATTTAGAGATGCTAAAGCCATCTTACTGTGATGACATGCTACTGAAAGGGTCACAAAGATGTAGTAATGGGTTAAGGTTAAGAGCCTACGTGCTAATTGCCATGTCTCGCTCTGGACACCTGCTTGCTTGAAAAGTTATTGTTTGACTATTACTCCTGGAAACCTAACAGTTGCCCATGGGAACCTAACAGTTACCCATGGGAACCTAACATTTTAACAGTACACTTTCTGCTTCTGTACCCCCACTTGCACAACCCACCTTTAGGTTGACAGGTAGTGAATAGAAGAAATATTAAACCTTTGTGATTTAGACAGAACGAAGAATGAGATTTTGGGCTTAAAACCCTTGTATCTTTATGTTTCGGGGCTGCTCCTTTGGAAGGACAGCCGCCGGCTAATAAACTACCTCTGATATCAGAGCACTCAGGTTGAGTCTGGTTATTCCGGTCACAACATTACTACTTCTCTTGGAAGAGAAACTTCAAAAAGGTCATAAAAACAAGACATAGAGAAACCAAGCCCTGGGGAAATTAGTAACCAGTTTTGGTTGCTTTTTGTCACTGGCAACTAGCAGTGGCCTAAAGGATATAACCACTGTTGACTTTATTTATAGAAATGGCATCCAGAGTACAAGAAGAAAGTATGTGGGAAAATACACAATTGGTTTGCAAAGAGAAAAAAAAAAAAAAAACAGCTTCAGACCATTAAAACTGTTGTATGATGAACTGCTCGTTGGCTGAGGGTATTTGTACAATGGTATATTAAAACTCCCTGGCAGAAAATTTGCATGCAAAATATCATACTAGCTCTGCCTTTCATTGGTTGAGAGAGTAAGTCAGTACCACCCCCAAACTAGTGAAATCTGTATTAGATAAACACATATCTACAAATATTTTAGGAAACTTCAGAAATAGCACTGTACTGAATCAGCTGGGCAAAGTATTATTAACTATAATATGTATATGTTTAGAAATAAACAACCTATGTTTAAGTTTTCAAAAGTATAGTTTACTTATCCAAGATAATTTGGTCTCTATAACTTTCCTCAGATGTCAAAAAGGGTAATTTAGTTAGTCAAAATGTTTAGATCCTAGTTCTTTATTTAAGATCTACATTTTCTCATATTTCTGAGTGAAGGCTGGTATGTGTGATTTCAGTATCTATAAATGTACTGGTATTTCTAAGGAGATTATAGATATCAAGGAGAGATTTTAATTCAGTTCACTAATATTTTTCCATTATTAATTTGATGTGCAAATTTGATGTGCAGCTTAACAAATTGATATCTGAGACATATATTTTTGGTTATTAAGTTAAATTACTACTAAATAAGGCATGTATATCAAATAAAAATTTTATCATCATGTGCTAAAGAAGTTACACAGCAAAAGTATCTGAAATGTGAAGAATTGAATTTTATTAATTGCTTACCACTTCTCTGAAAATGATTGATTTACAGAGGTGCTCTCCTGTAATCCTCATAACAACTCTGCAAGCTATATGTCATTGTCCACATTATAAAGATGAAACAGTTGAGGTTCCAAGAAGATGAGTTTATAGTAACTTAAATATCTTCAAGGAAGTCTGTCTTTAAAATCTATTATTCTTCTAACTCTGCCATGCTGCTAATAAACACTCAGTTTTTAGCTTTCCTTCACAAGGCGTTACAAAAATGCCAAAGAGAAAGTTATTTAACCTTGACAAGAAGGAATGAACTTGAAGAAGAAAAAATGTTTTCTTTTAAAATAAGATTCTAATATCCAATTCCCTGTAGCCCCAAGGACTGATGATCTCTACTAAGTTATTACACACCCTAGCAATTCTAATATGCCTGCTTCTGCCTCAGTAGAAACACATGAGTTGATCAATTCCATTTGTAATTACATTTGGGAAAAGGGATTATAGAGACAAATATACTCAGCTGTTTTGTTCCCATGAGTACAACATGAAATTAATCACTGGGCCAATCTTCTCCTTGCTTCAGTATTATTGATCAAGGCAAATCCTTTGCTAAGTCTGGCACATACCCATCCAACAACAGGAGTATTTACAAGAACAAAATGAAAATGTTTGCTTCAAAAACCAATTTGATTTTTTAATGTAAAGATAATCAGTAATGATTGTAAACTTTTGGTTATAATAATTAGGTATAAAATTCCCTGGCCTATATCATTCAGTCATTTCTTCATTTAACTATAATTGTGCTCAATGGTGAACTCTTTTCAGTAATTCAGAAGCACAGCTAAATTTTAGATTTCTTATAGTCATGTCACCAGCTTACATCCATAATGTTTCTCTTGTATTAAGAGGAGTCTACATGGGGTTGCTGCTTTGACAAATATGAGTGTGAATAAACTGTAAGAGACTAATACAATCAGTTGCTCACTTCACATTAAATTTGACAGAATATTAAGTATAGCTCAAATATTTAATACTTTGATGAAATAGATACTATACATTCTTTCAATGAATTTGTGTAGATAGAACATAGATAAAATAAAAAAAATTACTGCTTTTTATAAAATCTCTTAAAAGCTTTATTTACCTCTTGTAACCATTTTCTAGAGCCAGTGTTTGCATAGTGTATGTCTCAGAAACCAGTCTGTGGTATGTTATTTGTTGTTTATTATGCATGAAATACATTATTGGAAAATACATGGTACACAAAAGTTAGATTTTCAGTGATAGAATTAAGTTAGAATTCTTCAAAATAAGGTTAAAGTTCTTTGAAATAAATTCCAACAAATTTTATTTATTTAGATTTTCTTCTCAGAGAATATCATAAGATTAGTGTTCTGTGGTGCACAGTTTGGGAAATATTTCTGTAGAATATAGAGTCTTTGCAGCACATTGTCTTATAATTTCTAACTTCAAAATATCTACATGATGAACAAATGTAAAATGGTTTAAATAGAAACCAGTCTCAGGCAGACATGCTAAAGAGACAGAAGTATGGATTGCTTTTATCTTCATATCATATAACAATGCTAACAGATAATCTAACTTACCACTAACACATGCAACCAATCATTGAATACCTATGATATTCCAGGCAACGTGCATGTTGCTTTTTTTAATGTTATCTTCTTTATCAGATTATAAAAGCAATACACGTTCATTGGAGGAAACTTGGAAAATTAAGTACAAAAAAAATATATAATGTAATATTCATTCTTATATATATAAAAGTTTTATATGTATAAGTATATATATATATACATATATATATATAAAGTTTATCTTTTTTAATGCAAAGGATTCAAGCAAATCAAGAATCTAAAAAAACAGCATTTATCTATCTTCAGGGTTAAATATAGATATTTGATTTATGTCATTCAGAGACAGCCATAATGAAAGTACAGTTCATAGTTCAATTGATAGAACAGTGTCAGTAGGTTCAGAAAATGCATATTTGGTTTTAAATTTCAAAGTTTAGATCATATAATACAACTATTTATTTTTCTAAACATTACTATAAATGATATAAGTGAGATAATGTTTATAAAGATGTCTGAACATCCTGCATAAAATTCTTCAAAGATTATATTCTATAGTGAAGAAATCAAAACTGTGGATGAAAGTGGCTTTTTTTTTTTTGCTTTATCTTGGTTAATTCTCATTTTCAAATAATGTTCAAGATAATAAGTATTCTTTAGCAAAAGTATCAATCACTTTATCTCCAGTGGAGTTGTCATAATTTTTCTAAACAACATTAACAATTGTCCCAATAACCAAATCCTAAGAGAACCATATTGTATATAGATGACTGTCTTTAAGTGCTGTTTTTTACCCCCTGAATGGTATGTAGTGAAGAACAGTTCGTGTGTTCTTTTCTTGTTTTTTTTTTTATATTTTATCTTAATAGTCTAAAAATTCCATGAGTACTTGTCAAGTTGTTTTCATTTTAAAAGCTCTGATTTTTAAAAGCAGGTAATATATAACTGCTGTGAAACAAATCGTACTCATCTATTTTTTTTCTTCTGAAGCCCACAATATGTTGTGGTCATAAACCCTTCTTCTAAAAGCCATTCTTCCTCAGTAATTAAGACCTAACTGTTGTTTTAATACAGGATATTCATTTTGCCAGTTTTGGTGCAGACTTGAGATCCTTCAAGGTCCAGAAAATTTTTAGTCATCCATCATGACATCATCGCCAACACTGTGTCTCATCTAACAAAGAAAAAACTGGTCCAAAGTTAGATTATTTCATCTTCTTACACTGTGCCAGAATGCAGACTCCTTTATCTCAGCAATATATCCATGTAATTATCCAGCATAAGGGCATATCCAGTCATGATTTGGCCTAAATAGTTCAGGATGATAATTTGTTCTGTAACTTCATTAGTAGATTATTTCTAATATAGCCAGGATATTATATCTAATGTCCACAGGTTGACATAATTAACAAAAATATTCTTGCTGTTGAATTTCACATGATTACCAGTACGGTTGGGAGGACTCATTTAAAGCACCTTGATGAATTTCAGCCAACTTTGGTTTTTTATTGGCTAACTCAAAATAGTTTATTATGTCTGGTCTTAGAATATAAGTCTCTATGAGTTACAGACATACCAGTAAATAGGTAGAGGTGTAGGAAGGACAGTTGTAGATTTTTCTTATATGAGTGAGAAACTAGAAGTAGTGCAAAGTTACAAGTATTGCAACTTCTGGCACTTTCAGGGTCATGGATGGCTTTCGTCATTTGAACCAACGCATGTAACTAGTTGGTTTATCATGTTGAAACCAGTTGGAAAAAGTTACAAACATCATTTTAGTTTAGAATGGCTACTAATTCCTTTGATAATGTCTTCATGACTTTTCTGTTTGGGGATATTCATTTGAATTCATCGTGTCAGAATTAACCATCAGTTTCTTGCAACCCAGTTAGTGAGTCCAAAGGGAATGTTCGTAGATCTAATTTGCTAAAATATCAACCTTAAATTCACAAAAATAGCAGCAGTATAGATTGTCTTAGCAACTCTAGATATTTCTCTACTTAATTCATGTATTTTTCATAAAATACAGTAGCTTTATGTTTCCCATTCACATTGAAGTCTGACAGTGGTGTCTGAAATCCCTTTCATAACTAACATTCACTTTTCTCAGGATCTAGGCCTTTGTGAAGGATCTGCTTCCCTGTCTCAGGAGCCTCTGTTTCAAAAATCATTTTTGAATGATTATTTTTTATTTTCTCCCTTTTTGTAAGTCAGGTGTCTGGTTGTGGTAAACTTTTGCTGGATACCTGCTCACTGGCTCTAAAACTGAACTGGGTGTTTTGCTTTCACATTTTTGCATTGGTTTTAATGCTGGTTTTTGTGAAATCTGTGTCTAGTGCTAAATTTGTTGAAAGAAGTTTATATGCACTTTGAAGCTTTTAAAGCAGATAATTAAATCCATTGTATCCTACTTGACAAGCTTGTGTGACTTACCCTCACTAACCATGCATGTATAAAACTCACCTCAGAAAAGGTAGCTGTGGAATTCAGCTTTGCTCCCCTCTGCTCCTTTTCACTTAAAGGGATAAAATATTTAGATAGTTTACAAAATTACATATTGATTTAAGTTATGAGATATTGATCTAATTTTACTTCTATATATCTGTATTTCTAGAGGTGCCATTTTGCTTGCTGGAATCTTATGTTGCCCCTGATTAAGTACATTGCACTCCCTGAAGCTTATCGTCTAATTTCCTACCAATTAACAATTCCTGTAAGATTACAATTTACCAGATTAGTATAAAAATGTGCTTTTATGTTTCAATATATTCTTATAAGGTATCTTTTTTGTCTGTTTTCCTGTCAGTTTCTGTTTAGGATTTTGAAAATACTTTAGCAAGTCAAATGAATTAACAATTGGTCTAGGTTGGTTAGCTTTCACTGTAAATATATGGTTAGTGGATTCTCAGTATCTTCAGAATCATTTGGCCTCTAGAGATAGGTAGGTGAAATCTTAATAAAAAGTGTGATATCCACAATTCTGACTTCCAGCTCTTCACTAACTCTCTTTGTATGGGGGAGAAGGAGGAAGAGAACATTTAAAGAAAATTCTAGAGAAGGTAAATATCAGCTCCAAGATTTTACAGCTAATAAGTGGGTTTAAACATAGGTCTCCTGACTCCATAGCCCACACCTTCTCCACTAATCAGATTACTTTTCTTTTATAGTTTACCTTGTATTTTTATTATTTATATATATAGTATTTCTCCATTTTAGGTCAGCGATTCTTAAAGCATGGCTTGTGAAGTATTAGCATCAAATTCACCCAGAGCAGATGTTTGAGTGCTGATTCTTGGTTGTTGCCCTAGATCTGCGGAATTATAAAATTTTAGCAGAGATCAGAACCTACCTTAAAAATATGAGTCCCAGGTAAATCTGATTCACGGTATAATTTGAAAACATCCTTTTAAAGAGTCATGTTCAATATATCTATTTTTTACATTTCCCATTTTGGTGTCAGGCAGATGGATGCTCAATAAATGCTTGTTATATCTAATCCTTAGGAGAGAAGTTTTTTTTAATATTAAATCAATCAAGTAATTGTCCATGACACTGGCTACCAGAACTCTCCTATAACTCCTTTAATGACTGTAGCCCTTTGATTTCCAGGGGGCAATGCAGAAAACACAAGACAAGATCACAGAATTTTAGATTAGGTAGACTTACTATATAAGTCACTGCACTTGGATATTCTGTTATTTATACCTAAATATATTATAAATGATACACTTAACTCTTACTTGTATGTAGGAAATCTATATGGAATTTTTATAGATTTTCTTTCTAAAACTTTGAAATTTTATAGGCTTGTGAGACATTTTCTTTCATTCAGAATTTACATAAATTGTGAAGAAACCTGTTTATCCAGGATAGAAAAAGGAAATGACTTAGGAAAAGATTAGATATTTTGCGTAATTTTGCATTTTATTTTTTTATAATTTTTCAGGAAATGGATATACCAGTAACAATAATAGCAGCAGTAATAGTAAATATTTTGTTAATAATTTATTAATGATAGATGTAAGTCAGCATTCTGATTATGCTGTTATTTCTTAAAGCAGTACACTATATTTCTTTTAAAAAACTATATGTGCTAAATTCAATGTTGTAGCTAGGACTGAACTCTGAAATAGTAAAAATATTTTTTTGGAAAAATTGGTATACTGGTAAAATCCAAATAATCTTTAGTTAATGGAAATATAATATTTTTTTCTTACTTTGACAAATGTATCCCAGATGTCAGCATTAAGGGAAACTGAGGTGAACAACATGCGCTAAATCTTTGTAAACATTTCTGTAAATGTAAATCATTTTGAAATTTAAAAAAATGTATTTAAATTTTGTACACTTGTAAAAATGTGTACATTTTCTCCCTGCGGGTAATGCAAAATGCTAGCTACTTAAAAAACCCATTAGAGCTATTGTAGTAAGGGTGATGGCCTAGATTTGTTACAGTGGTGAAAGGATCATTCCCAGCACCGAAGAACTTGTGCATGTCAGGTACATGGTATACAGAAGTCCACTTTATCCATGGAGGATACATACCAAGACCCTTAGTGGGAGCCTAAAACTGTAGGCAGTACAGAATCCTATATATGCATACATTTTACAGCTTCTCTTTGGCATTTTCGAATTGCCAGTATCACTCTTCTTGTGCTTTAATTGCCAGTATCACTACTCTTGTGCTTTAATTGCCAGTATCACTACTCTTGTGCTTTAATTCTCCTTGCTTCTCACTGACTGCTTTTGATTTAGGTATCATCAATGGTGGCTTACCAAGGTTTCTTCTAAATAAGGGTCTGTCCCAGGAAGAACATGTTCCATGGCTTATCATAATCACTCCTTTTTCAATATTAACTTTAAAAAAAAAAAACATTATAAAAGATATTTTAACAATTCACCCCTAATTTCTTTTCTTAGACCTCTAAGTATATATTTTTTCATGTTTCTTTTTAATCTTTTATCACATATAGGCAGCTTTCATAGTTTTAATAATAAAGCAAAAGAAATGTTTTTAAAAACAATTTTATCTTGTGAGGTCATCATATTTACAATTTTAATTGCTGCAGCCTACTTCCTTAATTTGATATATCAACCTTTAATTGTGTTCAGTATTCAGTTTATTCATATCTGTTTCTTTTACATGTATTATGGCATTGAATACCTATTATGGATTGAATTATGTCCCTCCCAAAATTTATAAATTGAAGTCCTATCCCCCTTTACCTCAGAATAAGACTTTATTTGGAAATAAGGTTGTGGCAGATCTAATTAGTCAAGATAAAGTCATTAGGGTGGGTCCTAATCCAATAGGAAAAGCCATGTGAAGAGGAAGGCAGAAATCAGGGTCATGCTTCTACAGGCCAAGAACTGCCAAAGATTGCTAGAAAACCACCCAGAAGCTAGAGCAGCATGGAACAGATTCTTTCTGAAAGCCCTGAGAACGAAGCCACCCTAAGAGAAACCTTGATTTCAGGCTTCTGGCCTCCAGAACTGTGAGACAGTAAATTTCTGTTGTTAAAGCCACTCAGTCCATGATATTTTAGCTCTACCAAACTATTACAATGTCTTTGAAATACTAGGTGTGATCAGCGTTAACCATTTTTTCCTTTTTTGGTTCAGTGCCTTTATTCACACTTGCTTATTCAGAATAATTTTGGTTAATTTCCCAGTTATAAAGGTAAATATGTCTCAAAAATCATATGTATTTACATTATATATGATTACATTATATGTATGTATTTATATGTAAATATGTATATTTACATACTAAAGTGCCTTTAAAAGAGTTTTAAAATATTCATGTATCAATGAACTTTTCTATTTATTAAAAATTAATGACAGCTTAAGTATATCCTATCATAATCATCAATCTTAGATATTAAATTATTATTTTGAGTAATAATAATATTATAATAATCATTTCTAATAATTTCTAATAGTCTATAATTATTTCATTTTCAAATAGTTTAATCTTGTCAGGAGTAGATCATTTAAAAGGGCTACTTTTTATTTTCAGCACTGACCCTGTCATTCTTTGAAGAAGTCTTCATATATAAGAACAACTGCAAGTTCTAGATATAATCTAAATTTTCCTGCCTCACAAAATGAATCGTCCTTCCTCCTTTCTAGTAAAGAATGTTAATAGAGAGGGAAATCTAAGTGCAAGTTGCACTCATTAGTGTTGTTGGTAAACACTAGTGTTACTTCAATCAATAACACTTTATAAGAAATTTTTATAGTTTCATATCTACCTTTCTATCTTTGTATTTAACGTTTCTGCTCTTTCCTTTGAAATCTCATAGACTGTTATACTTTTGACTACATTTAAAGTAAGAAGATAAGGTAGGCAAACTGTATACAAAATGAATGGTAGAGAATGTCCTAGAGAGGTGTGTCTACTAGGATTCGAACATAAGCAAAAAAGGAATTTATTAGAAGAGTCTCTATTTAGCTCACAGAATTGAAAGAAAGTCTGATCAAGCCAGGTACAAGAACTCCTAGGAACTAGAGGAGCACCATGAGGTAGATAGAAATAACTTCCTGACCATCACTAGCATGTTTCTTTGCTGGGGGTGAAGGTGGGGGAGAGTAGAGACTCTTCACATATAATCCTCCTAAAAATGCCCACTGAGTGTGCAATAAAGTGCTGAGTAATAGAAGTATTCTAAAAGGTGGCTGAGCTACCAAAAGTATATGTAATGCAAGGACAAAGAGCAGTTTGGGGGCTATTAAAATGATCTACGTGAGAAGGCAGCTGTATCTAAGGTACAAATAGTGGACAAAGGATAAAGGGTGATGAACAAAAGAAATCAGAACTATTTGACTATACTAGAAACTCTTTTAAGAAATTGAGATGCAGAGACTCAGTGGACATGGACAATAGACTGGTGGTTAACAGAGGGTTGGGAGAAAGGGGGAAAAGCGAGGTAAATGGGATAAAAGGGGTCAAATATATAGTGGCATTAAAGAATTAAAAATAAATAAATAAAATAAATTTTCATTTTAAAAAAAGAAATTATGAGATGGAATAGCATTTTTAAACATGATATATTGGACTAAAAAATTTTCTCCTCTATAAAACCTACTAGATCACAGATTCAGCAAAGGCATCATTCTACCATTGATAGAAATTATAAAGGAAAACAAAGTGTATCGTGTATTTTGTTCAATATATAAATATATATATATATATGTATACACACACATATATGTGTGTGTGTGTATATATGTATATAGTTGTTGTTTGTTTGTTTTGTTTTATGGAAAACTATGATAACTTTTTGAGAAACTGGCTTAGATATTTAACCAATGATATATTAACTTTTCCTTAAATTGAACCCAGGATTTCTTTTAAAATAAGAACAGAGCAAACAATATTGTAGCAATGCTATCATTGTTATCAGTAAGAGGCAGGAGAGAAGAAATGAAATGACTTGAAGGTTAAAAACCTGGTAAACCTGGTTGGTATTCAGGTAACTGAAAATAGTGGACTAAAGTTCAGGGCAGCAGATTCTGGAACTGACTTTTATTACAGTCACATTTAAAATAATGCATTTGGATAAGATCATTAAGAGGGAAAGTTCAGAGTCAGTGAAAGAATAATGATTCTTATATTTTTAGGAGGAAGAAAGAAAAAATAATAAATGTGACAGAAAAGATCTTTTCTTTTTTTACTCCTAAGGACAAAAGAAATGTCTTTTTAAAAGAGAAATCAATATGGTTTCTAATTTTATACTTACACATTTATAAGGAGATTAACTTTTTAGAAGAGTAACTGCTATACAATTGTCAAAGCACTTTGAAATCTAAGATTAAGAACAAAAGAAATAGGAATCATCTAGGAAACGTGATGATGTGCTTAGGGTGCGAGGTTTGTAATTAAAAAGTTCTAGAATTGAATTCTGGTTCCATCATTTATGAACTTAGGCCAATTGCTGAAATTTTGTAAGCCTCATTTTTTCTTATCTATAAAATGGAAATACTAATATCCATCTCCTAGAGTTATTTTCAGATTTATATAAAATTACACATGATATGCTTCCAATAATAATTTTTTTAAGAACAGAATAACTTCAAAGAGCAGTTTCAAATACTTTCTCTTATCTGACACATTTGTTATATTGCCATAACACCCACACTTATCAGGCAATTTATATTTGGGTATAATAGAAATATATCTGACTGATATTTCACAAATTGTCACTAAAACAGTCCTCCTTGTGTAGCTATTATAAAAAATGTGACTGTGTGTTGTCTGTTTTACACTCATTTTTGTTTCCGTTCTTTCTCTGTAAAGCTGTAATATTTCCATAGTCAAGGCCTGCAGTTTATTTTATTTTATTTTTTTAGGTGAGGCAACCCATGGTTGACCTCACAGAATGCAAGGACCTTGTTAGCTTACAATCTCTTATTTTTTTATGTTTTACACCTATAGCACCTGGTCTTCCTAGGTGGTCTCTCATCTAGGTACTAACCGGGCCCAACCCTGCTTAGCTTCCGAGATCAAATGGGAGCGGGCTTGTTCAGGATGTCATGGCTATAGAGAAGGTCTACAGTTTAAAACATGAACATGGAAGCAATAATCAAACTCTGGGCAAAGATAAAATTCACAGGCAGGCCTGGAAAAATTGAAATCCACTCTATGTGTACATTCATTTACTCATAGCTGTCAAGGAGTTTTGTGTTCATTGGGAAATTTGGCATATCTTTACTTTTATCAAATGAATATTTTCTTTAAATTTAGTGCAATTGGAAAAGGAAGAAAGCAATGATGACTTTTAGCACTAGGAACTACAAGACAAAAAAACTTAATTGCATGTTTGTGTATGTATATGTACACACATACTGGTGGACTGAAGGAGTTGTGGGAAATAATTTAAAAAGGTATTTTAATTTTTGAAAATAGCTTTAATGTTTTCAATTTAAGCTATGTATTATGTGCAGGGCTTATCAAATATCGACCAGTGAAGAACTGACTTCTAGAATTAGAATTAGTATGGAAATTAAAGTTTGCCAAAAGTTTTCAAATTTTTGCTTTATGAGTCATTGATTTCCTCTTGTGAGGTCTGTAAAAATTGTCACCATCTCACCCCAGTCTACATTTTGTTTGTAGTGGAATGTTAGTTTTTATAAAACTTCACAATCCCTATGCCTCAGAGCTGTTCCCACTGCTGAAATACCTCTTTTCCACCCCATTAGGATATATCGTTAATCTTTACACATTCTTTATATCCCAGTTTAAATGTATCTTCCTTGGGAAAATCTTTACAACCCACATAGATTGGATCAGTGCTCTTCGTTATTAGTCTTTATAGACTATGTCCTTTATATTCATATACTTATCACAGGGTTTAGTAAGCTGCTTTGCAAAAAGAAGCACTTAATGATTACTTGCTCAATGAACAGATAAGGAAAGATATACGTAAATTGGCCTTCAGACCACTCACATGATTTTGGTTTTGCCAGACCACCTGGATCCCATGAAATATTTTTTTTCTTCTTACATGAATATTTGGTTTTAACATTTTACTCTGAATTTATAATGCCACATCTACCCTCCTCTAATCACTTCCTAATTTTATATTTGCAATTATAGGAAGTTGACAGTGTATGTCAAATTTATAACTATTGACTGGTCAGCTCCCAGATAATAGAACATCAGTTTTAGAAGCCAATATTCAACTTCCATGAAACTGTAAAAGAAAATCTCTGGATTCCAGAATTCAACATATTTTTAAAAAGAAAGAAAAACATTTTGGCTATACTTTTCTTTCTGAAGTATACAATATTTTTTTTCTTTTTAACAGTATCTGACCTATTTTTAAAACTACTTGATGAACAAAAAATGTATCACCTTTTCCAATTTACTAAAAATGGCTAAGAATGAAATTATTAACAGTAAAATGATGTCATTTCTTAGTCACTCATTTTGCTTGCCTTTTTAAAGAAATGCTACTTTAAGACCTATGCACCTGCTGGGGAAAAATGTAAAAGAGACAATCTTGCTATTTTTTTTTAGTGGAAAGGTAAGAGGTGTTATATGTCTATCTTCTCATAAATACTTTAGGAATTATTTTTAATATAATAAGTCATAGGAACAAGCTAAAGAGAACAGAAAGCATCAAAACAAGCTAATCTTATAAGTCACATATGTAATTATATGAACTTTAAAGAAAAGAGCTACTCAGATTCAATATACCCTCATTCATAGGCAAAAAATGTTAAAAGATGGAGAGATAGATAATATTCCACTATTTACTTTTAACCTTGTAATTTATATTCAGTAATGCTCATGTCAGTTTGAGACTTGATAAGCTTATTGTATTTCAAAATTTCTGCTGATCCCCATTTAAAGATAAATATCCAAAAAGTGCCTGCAGAAAAATAAAATTCACTCAGCATTATACAAAATTTTGGATTTATTTGTGAGCCTCAGATTCAAAGAAAAGTGATAATAAGCTATTGCGATAACAAATTCAAACATTCCACAAAGAGGGAACAAGCACAACAACAAGAACAACTTCCAGCTTTGGTATAAAATGTTGAAGCAAGTTGTGAATGATCTGGCTGAGATCCTACTGAAAAACCTCTTACTACTTTCATAAGGCTGTCCATTGAGGTGCTTCTATTCTGTTTGTTTTCTACTGTTTCCATTCCCCTCTCTCTCTTTTGAAAAAAAAAAATCAAACTGGAAGCTTTTATAAAATTAAATGTTTTCATTTTAGTTAGAAAGACTACATTCACAATTTAGTCATCAGCTTGAATTAAAGATAACAGAGCACAGAGAGTACATAATTAAAAACCTCATTACATACATATAATGGGCAATGGGCAACTCATAGTTAAACTCTAAGGTAATTTTTAATTATATGCATTATGCTTTTAGGGACAGCTATTTTAATATGTTTATTTTTCAATGACAGAACCATAGTTGACACTATAGAATTATAAAAAGAAAGGCACTTTGACTTTGAAAAAGAAAGTTTCTTTGACTTCATATCTGTATAACATTTTAATTCTTCAATGAAGTGTCTACATTTTTATCTCAAGATAAACTATCTATAATTTTAGCACCAAGTAAGTGAAATGTTACAAATTATGCTTTTTTCAGACTGCGTTCTGCAGTCTCATCTAGGACCCTAATTTTGATGCATATTATTTGAATGAATGTACAGATAAGAGAGTATTCCTGGCTAGAAAAGAACATTACTAGATATTTAATATTATAAATAAAAGGAGTAACTGATCAGACTAGAAATAAAGAGAGTAGCACTATACAAATTATGAGTATAGTGTGGTGATTATGGTGGTGGTGGCAATGGTATAGTAGAAAATACAGCACAAAGTAGAATAAATTTAAATTCTCTTGCTTTAAAGAGGCATAAGATTTACTAGGCATAGGGACAAATATGCTACAATATTATGGATGAATCAAGGATGGAAGAGAATGGATGTCATTTAAGAATAGGTTATTTATTGAAATATTTTCTGGTCTGCTGTTAAAGGGTGTGAGAGACCACTTTGAAATTTCATACTAGAGTGTAGTTGGTGGTAGCACATTTCACTAAGATGTTTCTGGAATATAGGTAGTCTAACACAAGTAAATATCATGCTACAGCAAGATGATTATTTAGACCACACAGTTAGGATATTCTTAGTAGAAATATGATGGTGCTACTTGAATGGCTGAAAGATTAATTATAAACAGGATGGGCATAAAACATTATTTCAAGAAAATGATACAAAATTTCAGAAGCTAGAAAGATTGATGATTAATAAAAATGTACAGTGAGGAGACTAAGTATATATTGAAAGAAAATTTTTTCCTATAAATGTTATTGAATAAAAGTTATATTAAAACAAGGTGTGTTACTGGTCAGCAGTAGTTTCAACCCAAAAGCCCTACAAAATAGTCCTGCTTTAACAGTTCTGGTCCAGCTAGTTCACCAATATAATTGCTGCAGTGTGGTGTGAAATGGTGGAAAACAAACGTTTTGGAACCAAACAGATAGAGGTTTGAGGATAGCCATGCCATTCACTGGTTATGTAAAATTGAGTAGGAAACATAAAGATTTATGTGGTACAGGTACAGGTAATGCAAGTAGGAGTAAATTGTGTTAACCTTTATTATGGAGAGATGTGTGCATGATATACTTGTGTTGATAATTTAACATATTACATTTAACATGCAACAACTTCATAGCTTATATTCTGTCACTTCTCACATTACTCTGATGTTCTCATTTGCACAGATGTAGAGCAAGACATATTTTAAACTTGCTACTTCAAAGTTTGATATTTTGCAGTTAAATATTTTATATACTCAAAGCTTAGCCTGGGTTCACTTAACTGTTTATTTTTTATTTTTTATTTTTTTATTTTGCTAATGTAGCCAACACATTAACAGTTTTCTCTTCGTCTTTCTAAAATGCACCTGAAAACTTGAAATTTAAAATGTGCAAAGTTATTTAATAGAGTTGTCACTTGATCTAAATGAAACATTATGTTTCACGGAGTGATGTATAAATACATCTTCTGCTGCAGCATGTGTTAAATCATGGTCTTCAGGTACAGTTTTCTCTAAATAGCTAAATTCTGGAATAGCTGCTAATACTCCCTCAGTATATTTGCATTTTCTGGTTTCCTTGTGATCAGTGATATCATCAAACCCCCATGGTGGATGGGAAAGTCAAGACCATTTTTATGCCAGTAACACAAACTCAGTACTTAATGATTTGTATTAATCATGAAATTTTTAAGTCTAATGCTGCCAAAGCGTTTATGGAGGGGAAAAAAGTGTTACCAAATAACAACAACAAAACGTTAGGCATAGGATATAGGATTAAAGAATTTAATTTAGATCAGACTGAAGTAACTTTCCCTAGCCGCTTGTGACTGAATATACTTTATTTTATCAGTGAACGAACATCCTGTGTAGTGTCCTTATAAGGAAGACTTCATTATATTATATCTAATTGGTTTGCTTATTGCTAGTCATGTTTAAAGATAAAATAGGTGTTAAAAGGAGACTTAAATATCTGTCCTTTTTACATACTATTAGACACATAGCAGGAGTGCCAAGTACAAATTTTTCAAACTATCAGAACTTATTTTCATGCAAATATTAATAACAATGCCTTATTTAAAAATGAAAACTCTGGGCTAAAGTTTAACTGGATGGGATTTGGGGTGGTAAGCTGAAATTCAGATTCTCTCATGCAAACTGGGACATAAAGTCATTTTACTTTATAAGCCCCTCATGGTTTCTCTCTCTCCTTTCTAGTCTTTTTATGTCACCATGCCACTAACATTAGTCATGATAAGCTATCCTAATGTAAAAAAAAAAAAAAAAAAGCAGACCAAATTAGATAATGGCTTGATTATATTAGACATTAGTTTTCATTCACTTAACCCACCTAAGTGGGTATTCCTAGTCAGAGGTTTGTTGTCTGCCTTGCAGTGATTCAGGGATTCATTCTTCTTTCTTCTTGTGACTTTGCCTCTCCCAAAGGCCTTGGTAATGTCTTCATCCAACTGTAGAAAGGAGACATTTGCATAGAGAGGACATTTCTTTTTAATAAAAGCCTTGATCTTGATCTGTAAAAGGCATATATCATTTCTGATCACCTTCCATTAAAAATTCAGTCACATGGACACATATAAATGCAACAAAAGTTGGAAAATGCAGTCTAGGATGTGCTCAAGAAAAGGAAGATATGAGTTTTGTTGAGTGTATAAAATTTGACAATAGTGACATCTTTCTCACTTTTTGATACTCTGATCAACAAATGTAATTTTTAATCTTCTTGTAAAATAGGAACAAATTTATCACATTTTAAAGAGTGATATCCTAAAATTGCAATGAGTGTATCTACCTCAAATTCAAGATGTCTTGAAGATGCATGCTCTCCATCTGTTAAGGTCTAATTTCCTCTGGTGACCTGTAGTGAATCAAATACAAGTTATTGGTCTCTACCCTCATAACAATTTATAATGATAGAACAAAGACAGGTTTATTGGAAATACATACATATACACAGATACACACACAACAATGTGAAACATACAAAAGTCACTTGTGCATACCAGTGATGGAAACTCTTATAAAGTTCTTTACTGCTTAATTCTTAAACCTACTTTATTTCCCTGATGCCTGTCTTTCTCCCTCTCTTTCTCAATTTACTAATGACTACTTTGAGGCTATCTAAAGGAACAGCCATGGCTATACCCTTTTTCTACATTTGCCACAGAGCTGAGTTCCATTGTAAAACTGAGAGGTTTTAATGAGTCTTCACTGCTTAAACTTCTAGTCTTATTTCCTACTTTTTGAAATTCTCAGAAGCAGTCAATCCTTGGGAATATACAAACTTTAGGCCACATTCTATTCCCTTTTATTTCTGCTTACAAACTAGAAATTCCTTGCCTCATCTTATCTCTTTCTTTAAATACCTTATTACAAGCAACAAGAAGCCAGGAGCAAGTACTAAAATTTAATTCATTTTGGTACCTGCCCATAAAATTAGAGGCTCTAAAGGCATATAGTCTGTCTCCTAATTATTATTAAGGCAACATTTTAAGCATATGATTTGCCCCTGCATAACATAGGTCTCTAGCTTTCTGATGAAATATATCATTGATTTTCACTCAATACTGTGTATCTAAATTTTGTCCTGATAGTACCTCACTTTAAGTTGTATCTTTCTGTATTAGTTATAGTAGGCTAAATTTCACTAACAAACACCAACATGTACAACATATCAGGCATAGTAGAAGCATATTTCTCACTTATAATAACTCAAAGTGAGTATTCTAATTGGCTAGTCTTTTCCCCCTATTCATTAATTTGGAGACCCAGGTTGTTTTTCTTTTAGGGATATACCAGCCCCAAAGCCTTGTCATCATCTTCATCCAACCAAGAGAAAGAGAATTTGAAGAGAGAGAGCATTTGATAGAGAATCCTTTCAAATAATCTATCTCTTTGACCTGAAAACAGCACAGATTGTCTATACCCATATTCCACTGACTAGTTTCAGCATATTACCAAAGCAAGACACAAGAATGACTGAAAAAATATGATCTAGCTTGTGAGTAGAAAAAAAGGAAAGTGAATCTTGGAGAGCATTTAGCAATCTTGCCACCTTTTCCCACATTCTCTGTACTGTAGTTACAGCAGTCTCCCTGCAGGTCCTTGATGATGACATATTTCTCTTATAGTGTTTTTTTTTTCCTATTTTCTTACACTTTATCCAGAATACTCTTCATACTACCCCTATGGTTGTATTAACTCTTAGCTCTATGCTTTTTTTTTTTTTTCTCTCAAGGAAGTCTTCTCTGTCAAGTCACTTCCTGGTATCTGTGTTTATAGGAGCAAGTACTCTCACTTCAGTGATACTTATCACAACTGTCATTAGAGAGCTCTATTCTGTTTGCATAATTGTAATACCACCACCAAAGCACAATGTCTGGAACATCACTAGTTATTAATTGTTGAATAAATAAATGAATCAATGAATATAGAATGTACTAAGGGCTTATTACTTAGATCAATTGGTGGAAGTTCTATCATCATGCCCCAGTTTTGGCCCCATTAGTGACAAGAGGAACAATGTTGGGTACATGTAGAAATTGGAACAGATGTTTCTAAGATTAATTTCTCTGTGCACAAAGTTATAAAGATGATTTTAAAAAAACATGTAACTAAATATAGAGTGAGAAATAAACACAGCTGATGCTTTGATACTTGATAATAAAAAAAGAAAAGAAAACTAGAAATATGTTAGAAGGTATTAATATAATTATTATCTTCAGTGCTTTTGTAAAATAAAGCTTTTCTTACACAGACTAACTGAATGTAAATATTATTGGTTTGAATTTGTATCTTTGATAATTCCTTTTCTAACATAGAGATGGTCAGTGGTATGTAAAAGGTCTGGGAAATACTTTCATTATAATACAGAGTGTATACATAGAATGAGAGAATAGAAATACCACTTATAATTCAGTGCTAAGTGACTTGAAGTCTAAAGAGAAAATTCGTCTGAAATCAAGGTTTTGTATCAATACAGTAGGCTTTTATAACTTATATTACTAATATTGAGCTATAGATTAACCTTATTAGATTAATTGCATATCATTTCTGTCTGACAGCTGG
This sequence comes from Macroglossus sobrinus, assembly GCA_004027375.1. Classification (NCBI taxonomy): domain Eukaryota; kingdom Metazoa; phylum Chordata; class Mammalia; order Chiroptera; family Pteropodidae; genus Macroglossus; species Macroglossus sobrinus. Next base: position 24,457 of record PVKZ01001498.1, on the reverse strand, counting down.
CAGTTTGGAGTATCATTTATTTAACACTTTTGAAATCTATGTTCTCACCACTTTCTTACCTATGAACCTGAAGTTTGTATATACTTTTCTCACCAGAGACAGAAGATACTGAGAATTTATAAAATCTTGGTTCCTTAATTTATATGAGCAAGTACCACACCATTCTCTAATAAATTATATTTCTTTGAAAATTCCAAATGCTAATCTTGATCATAGGGACATTGAAAAAAATTTTAAGACCAAAGTGCTGAGAATTTAGAACTTGAATTTAAAGCATACAAATAATTAATGCAACTTTATTCATTCATTTAGAAAATATTTTGCCAGGCTCTGTTTTGTGTAAATGGCACAAATGATTCACTACACTTATAGAGCTGGTATTAAATGTATGTTTTTCCAGCCTTGCAGGTGATACTATTTTATATGGATACCATTAGAGGCCAGGCACTATACTAAGTGTTAGGATGGGAAAAATTAAGAGGATATGCTCCCTGACATCAAGGAGCACACAGACTAGTGTGTGGAGCACTTTAACCAGCATTTTCTGAGGCAATACATGTTAAAATAAGCTTAGAAAATTATCTAGGTCATTGCTGACATAGCATTTTTTGGCATGAAAACTTTGCCAAAACTTTTTTCTGGTCACTCCTGCGGTAGCCTCTGGACTTCTCCTACATGCAAATATGTCAAAGCTAAACTTTGTATGTGTTACTACCACCTCGTGTTCATCTTTTTTCTAGATAAGCTCCCAAATCTCTAGAATCCCTATAAAAAATTATTTGCCACAGAGACAGAAAAAAGCCCATTCAATCGATTTTATATAGCAGATGCTTGAAACTGTAATTTCTGGAAGGAGAAATCACAACAAAAGGTAAGAATATGAGGAAAACAATGGCAACCAATACGTAATAGCTGAGATGACTTGGTGGCTGGTACATGTGAAACACATCCTGTATTCTACTAGAAATAAATGAGAAAGACTTTTTAGTGAGGCTGAATTCTTGCCAAATAAAATAAAATTAAAGTCAGAAAATGAACATACATTTCATGTTTATGTTCCATATAATTAGAACTTCTACTTGTCAGGATTCCCTGCTATGGAAAGTGACCCATCAAAACTATATATAATGTCATAAACCCAGCATCCTAGACTATTGAAATTTTCATCATGTGAGCTGAGATTCTTAATATTGGATCTGTGTGACAGATTCTTGGGAAGGACTCAGGGGATGGCTTCATAACCCATCTGAATTTGAATGCAAAAATTTGTAGGTACATGTGAAGTTAGCTGGTGGTCTCTTAAAGTCCAACCTTTCAATCTTCCTTAGATTCCTCAGCTTCTCTTGCAGTTGTTGTGGTCAGACATTCCAGCCAATGAAATATAAGGGGAGTAAGATAAAAATTCTGTGGGATGCCTTTAAATAATAGAGGATGCCTTTTTTATCCTTTCTTCCCACCTGCTGGCTGGTTTACAGACTAAATGGCAGGAGTTGAAGCATTTCCATGAGTGTCTCAGAAATGAAAGCCTTGCACAGTAAAGACATAAGATAGAATTAGCTTGGTTTCCTACCTCTATGTGGATGCCAAATTACCCCTGAACTGCTTATCTCCAAATTATTACATGAAAGAGAAATGATCTTCTATCTATTTTAAGTTTGGGATTTTCTATTTCATCCTAACCTATTTCTCAGTGATACAATGCATTTTTATGGTGAGTGTTTCTATGTTTCATTTCTCAAAAAGGCCTTTGATGCCAAAATATTTACTAATTTCTTAACTAGAAGAACATATAAACCCTAATGGAACAGAATGTGGTAACAAAAATAAAAATTAAACTATCTGACAAGTCTCTTTGTGATTTTGAAGGATACTAATCATTTGATAACACTGAATAAAAGTTGAAGTAATTCGTTAGTAGTAGTGACTAGCTACTTTGTATTCAGATGTCCAGAATAGGTGTGGTTCATATCTGTTTTGAACCAAGTACTCAGAATTTCTCATTTTCTCTATGAGCCTTAATTTACTGCTATCCAACAGTACTGGAACAAAGTATATAGTTATTTGCTGCTGAGCAAAGAGTAATGAAAAGGGGCTATTTAATTGAAATGGCAGGGGAAGCAAGTCGGAAAAAATATATGGTTGGAAGTGCATAGGAGTTTTGAGGTTAATGAAATACTTCATCAAATTTGGAAATATTCAATTTGGAGGTATTAATTTTAGGGTGAAAACAAATTGTGAGGAAGGGGGAAGTGGATTAGCATTTGATGTTTAGTGTATACAGTGTATGATGTATGTGACTATATATGATGAATTAGTTTATGATGTCCTATGTTTTCCTTATCTGGTATTTCTTTGGTCTTACTTTTTCTTTCTTTTTTTTTTAACAGCTCTAATTAATTATTGATAGTACTGTGAGTATGCTCATAGTATTTTGAGAGATGGTCTGACTGTTTAACTTATTTTCTCTTTAAAAGTTTCTCTACTCTTTTGTTTTTTAATTGAAGTAAAATAAATTTCCTCTACTCTTAAGTATAACTTTATAACATTTAGTAATATTTTTTCTGAAAGATAAGTTATACTTAAAAATAAATGTTACTAGGAAATTTGATTAAATAAATACAATTACAATTTATAAACTTGTGAAAATATTTGTAAAATACTTAGATAAATAATAGTACATTATGTAGTATATAGATATCAGCCATTATTATTGTTGTTATTAATTGCTATAAAATGCCAACTTTAGTAGGAAACATGCTTATATGTACTTCCAGTTATATCTCTAATAATAGATATCTGGATAAAATATTACATTCCAATTTTTAGCAATTTTGAGATATAAAGAAGAATAGGTAATTTGTAAAGAAAATACTGTTAGCTAAGAAGAAAACATTAAATAAAACTTAAATGTGTATGCACAAATTTCTGTTAACGATTTGCTGAAACCCATGGGGCAACTTTTCTTGCTTAAAATTTAAAGAGTAATTTTTAGAAAATACATATAAATGAAGAATAGAAAAATAAACCATACTGTTTCATCCAGTAATAACCACTGTTAGCAATTTCATATACATAAAATATTCAAATGTATATTATCAAATGGGATATGCAGTTATTTCATAAGCAATTAGTGTTGATTTTATGCATTTCCCCTAAATAACATATCTTGAACATCTTTCATTACTGTTCAACAGCATTATTTTAAGACTGCAATTCTTATATGTATATGATATAATTTACTTAACTACTTGAATTTGTCATTTAGATTAATTGTAACTTTCCCCTCATATGTACAATGCTGTAACAACATCTTTGCATAAATATTTGTGCAAGCCTTGATTTCTTTATCATGAATGCTTAAAGGGTTGAGCATATACATATGTATGAGATACATTGGGTGTCCTGCAAAATTTTGTATAGGCATCTTGTGTCAATTTCTATGCCCTTTAGAATTGTATGAGATTGCATTTTTAAATATCCTGGCTAACAGTGGGTAGGAATTTTCTTTGATCTATTTTTCCTTTCTGTCTTGTATTTTTTCTTTCTTCTTTCCCCTCCTTTTTCCTTCCTTTTCCTCCCCTCCTTTCTTACTTTCTCCCCACTCCTCTTTTACTATTCTTCCTTTATTTTTTCTTCCATTTTGCCAGTTCAATAATGAAAAAAGCATATCGTAGCAGTTAACACATCTGCTTTACATGCAGAAGGTCCTGGGTTCACACCCCGTTGGAGCCATAGTCCATGATCTGTGGCTGTGCTACCTTGAACAAACTCGATGTCTGATCTTAAAGGCTAAGCAGGTTCAGGCATGGTTAATACTTGGATGGGAGACCACCTAGGAAGACCAGGTGCTGTAGGCATAAAAAAAGAATTTCTAAAAATAATGGAAAAATTACACATAACTATTTTCAATTTTACTTTAAATTATTAGAGTTTGAACACTTGTACATTTATTGTTTACTTACATTTCTTTTATGAACTATTTCATTAATTATTGATACATTCATTTTTATAAAGCTCTTTAAAACTAAAGATATTAACCCTTTGGCAAGAATTTAAAATTTTTAGAGAGTCATTTCTAATAATTTTTAATTTATTAATGTATACTTACCCAGTAAGAGATTTTGGAAGTGTTCACCTGTATTTCCTTTCAGTATTTTTTATGTTTTTGTTACTTTTATTTATCTATATTTTTCCCAATGATTTAAAATGTTACTCTTTCTCATAGTCTTAATTCTTAAATTACCAAGATATGTTTTCAGGCTCTCCTGCTCTAGCTTTCTCTCTGGCTCTCTTGCCTGTTGGGTTATCTGTCTACCTTTTCCTGTCCTTGTACCACACTTTTAAAAAGTGTAATGTCTTTATACTATGTTTTAATATTTTCAAAGTTAGTTACACATTATCATTTCATTATCTTAGTTATTCATACTCATTTATTCCTGTCATTGACACATACTGTTCTGGGAGAAATGTTGCATGATTTTAAATTATAAGTCATATCAAGAATACAAAGGTCAGAAATTTAGATTCATTCAAATTATCACTTTAACACTGTTTATAGACAAATAAGAAAATTGACCTAAAGGTCTTTTATATTTTCAAACAATTAAACTACTAATATTTTCTGTATTATAAAGGGTACTAGAATCTCACGTATATTCTAAGCATTATGAAAATAAAAGCAGAAAATTTATACTGGACATTGAATTGTCTTTTACTAAAATATAGATTAATATGCCAAGGATGATTTGTTACTGAGTTTTAGGTGGGTTTTAATGATAATTTATGATGCAGTTACTAGAGCAGAAAAAATAAATGAATCATTATACTCAGTATATGTCATAAAAGATTGTCAGCTATAATGCAACCATTTAAATAAATGGGACTAAATTAAAGTTAGCAGCCAATCTTTCGGTGACTTAAATTTTTTATTGCTCTAACTTTCAGAAAAAGGCACCATTTCACCCAGCAGAATATCTGTTATCAAAAGGAAAGCTCTATGTTACATATATAGGAGAAAGCTCTCTAGAAATTTAAAACAAAAACAAAACAAAACAAAAACCTTCTTATAATAGCAAACAGATTTTTTAATATTCATTATATTTAAATCAGAAACATTCCTTATTAGAGCAGTTTATTTTAGTATTTCTCAGTCTTAAAAAGAATCATATTATTTAAATAAATGATTGAAATTTTTTCAAAACTGAAGTTTTAATAGAAATGTTATGGCTACCACAGAAAGTAAAAGTTTTTTGTGTGAATTTCAAAATAAATGCTAAAGGTATTTTCTTTGCGTTATATTTCAGCTTTATGAATATAAATAACAATCACTGATGACAATTTATATGTAATAAATTGATGGTTTTATATAGACCATAATACTTTTGATTAGTTTGTGGAAATTACAGTCACAGTTATTCATAACAAGAAGGAGAAAACAAGAAATAACAGTGACAGGTAGAGAGGTAAAAAAGAAAAAAATAAATAACAATGATGAGGATTAGTTTCAAAAGATAAGAAAATAAGTGAAAATAAATCTATAACAAAAATGTTATGCTATATTGTATATATTTACTACAGCTCCTTGTGCTGACTGTTACCACATTTTTTCCTGCACAAAAAAAATACATATATTTTATTCCTTTTGAGTTATATTATTTAGAAATAGATGCTGAGTTTCAGTTTCTGGTGTTCATTCTGGTGCTGTTCATTTATTATTTGTTTACTCTCAGTTGAATTGATAGCCCTTTAGACATAGTCCCATGCCATTATATAGTTATATTAGTTTTATATTTAGTTTTTTGTTCTTGAAATAGGCTATTGTATGGAAGACTTGAATATATGTTACATATAACAAAACTGAGACCCAGTATTGGAATCTCACAATTTTCCAACCAAAGAGTTCATTAGATCAGAGGGAATTAATGTTTTTCTTTTCTTAATGTTTACTATTAGATGTAACCAGACATTCTGCAGCAAGCAAAATGACCTTTCCTTAGCCCTTCAGAAAACAATTTTCCGTATGTCTGTATTGATGTATTTTGTCTTTTACTAGGTTCTTTCTTCTTACTACAGTCTTTCATTTCTTCTCTTACTTTATTCTAGCATTTTATCCTCAAACCAGTTATAGTTGTTTTATTTTTTTAATTTCCAGAAAGTAATTTTTACCTATTAAGTCATAGTTCTCTCAGTTCTAAATAATTTTTATTATCAGAACTATTCATCTCATATCATATTAAACACACTACAATGTTCCCATTTTCCACATAAATGTAATTTTTATATAACTATACAAGAATTTAGTAATTATATCTTATAGACATTTAATCAGTCTTTCATTAAGTTTAATTTTAAAGTTTTATTTGCACTTGGAAATAACATATTTCAAATATCAAACATTTTTGTAGGCATTAAAAAAGCTCACAGAACTTAAGCACTGTGTCTAATAGATAAAATGGACTGAAATTTTATAACTGATGGTCCCCATCTCTCTTAAATTATAATCTCTTTCCTGAAATAGTTACTATTTTAATCTATTTTACTCTATTCTGATGACCTTCTAATCATCTTATTGGCAAAGGAGGAATCCTCTGCTTTAATAGTACAAGAAGTCTGAACATATGATACCTGACACCAGACAGATGACATCAGCACAAGTTTATTAGTCACATGTATTCTCAGCCCAGGGAAGGAGGAATCTTCAGACCATGCAGGGCGTCATGGGGATTGCACTCAGGAGTAGAGTGAATGAGCAGGCACTTGTGTGAAGGGGGAATTATAGTTAGAAGAGGGTGAGGTGACCTACGATTAACTCTAGAGCTTGTATTTGATTTGTTTAAATAATTTTGTGGTTGTCAGAGAGTTGAAACCCATTAGACTGAATATGCAGTTGGTCTTGCATGTAGGGCAACCAGTCGAGTGCAGGCATATCTGGTGAGAGCAGGGGAGTTCATTGCTAGGCATTTGGGGATTTGTGAGGGTCAAAGATATCAAAGCAGCAAATGGAATTTCAGAGCTTATAAAACACATCTACATTCCAGATCTTTCACTTTTCTATCTGTCACCAATTCCTAGTGCCCAGAAAACTCTAGCCATGGGAGAACATAAACTACCATACATCAAGACTGGAAGACTGTACCTTTGTTTGCAATATTTTGCCCTTTTTTTGCCCTTTTTTTGCCATGTGACTTTAGCATTGGAATATATTTTTATACCCTTTAAATTTTGGACTTGACCATGTGAGCTCCTTTGGCTAATAGTATGTAGATGGAAGTGAAAGTCTGCCAATTCTGTTCATCTTTCTTGTACTTCTACTATGAAAAAGATATGACCCAGCTGCCTCATTTGCTCCAAGGAAGTTGAGAGACACAGGGGAAAGAACTGGATCTGACTTAAAGCTTGCAGCTCAGCCCAAAAAAACCACAGATAAAAGTGAAAAAAAATTGTTATAGTTTTAAATTATAGAGTTTAGGAGTATTTTTTTAGGGCAGCATTTTTGTGAGAGTATTTTCCTGAGGCAAAATTTTATTAAAACAAGTAATTGAGATGGCATTATGAATATGTGGAATTATAACTTTAGCAATGCATGAAAATAAACCATAGCTAATTGCTCCAGATATCAAAGAATCAGCTACTAAAAATTTGTCCTGCTAATAATATGCTACCAGAGAGATATTTCCAACTGAATATGTAGAACTCAAAAGTAAACACTCAGAAAATATGCAGAACATTTTGAACTCTTACACAAACTACCGAAGTTTTAATACTCCAGACTGGAATTCTTGTAAGAAGGCATGATCTCCTTGGGTGTCTATACTGTTTAAATTCATCAAAATGAAATCCAGGACCTGTCACAGTGATTAATTTTGCCTGAGATTGGGTGGATTTTCACTATTCATGTAATCATTACAACCAGGAATTGAATCTTATCAAGAGGAACCGGAAAAACATTATTCCGCATTTTGCAGTCTTTACATCTTGGTTATTTGCCCCAGATCAGTGTTTACACTAGCGATGAAGTGGCTGTTGTTACTAATCACAAACTTACCCTAAAAACCACTTAGGTAATTGTTAAGAGAAATGTAGGTTTGGGGAAGTTATTATAGCAACATGATTTGTTTTCCCAGATGTTGTTATTTTACAAAGTATATCATGTGCACTACCTTAAGAAAGAATCTAGGTTTTGGAAAACAGGTTTCAATGCCTTCATTGGAGGCAGAGTATAAGTCAGACAAATGGAGATGAAAAAAAGTTATTTTAAATTCTGAAAAAATAAAATTAATAAGATTCTGTTTTATTATACAGTTTTATTTGTATATTATACTCCTCTACTGAATTGATGTTGGTTGCAATTTATGGTCTCCCATCTCCAAAATAAAACATTATTTAAAACATTATATATTAAATTAATTATAGTGCCTGGATCTTTTTTATATAGCAGTGATGATTATAAAAATGATGGTTATTTCAATAATTTGGAGACAGGTAGGTGAATCCTCACTCCCTTCTGAAAGATATTTCCTGCTTCACTAAACTTCTCACTGACCCAGAAAAAAACATCTTTATAACAACATATGATTTTTTCACAAGTTAAGAAACATGCATTTAAAAATAGTGCTAAGAAAATTATTATGGAGTAAATCTGATCAAACTGTATTCCAAGCACTGCAGGTCTGAATTATGGAGGTGTGGCATAATAAATCTCATTTTGACAGGAAGCATATGGTTAAGGCTTTACAGGATCTCTGCTTTGAAAGATTTTTAAAAATTTTTTTAGTCTTTTCAGCTAGAGAAATTATTTACTTTTTTTTTTTTTTTGCTTCTTTCCTCCTTTCACTTTATTCTTTTGTTTCACCTTCTATATTTGTGTTTTAAAAGTTCTTTGGAGTTCAGTAGCACACAAAAGCTTGTTTTGGTTGTTGTGATTTTTTTTTGTGGGGGGGTTTATTGGGCAGTAAAATAATTTTTTTTTGTTATTTTCTGTCAAATTTGGAGCTAGATTAAGGCTAAATCTCTATACGCTGCTGTAATATTCAAACTGTAGAATTTATTTTAGAGCTCAGGTTACTACTAACACCTTGGACACTATGAATGACAGGCTGTGAACAGTAAAATCAGCCCATCACCTGCCCTGGGGGAACAGATTTATAAGAAGAAAGGTTATAGTGCAGCTACAGTTTTCCTTGGGGCTGAAAATAAAGTCTAAAATTAGCTTTTACTGTAATAATTCAATAATTAATAATTCTAAACTATCTAACAGTTTAGAAAAGTACAGTATTCTAATTGTGATCTCTGTAATTTTAAATCTTGTAATTTTATAGCCCTTTGAAAAACACCTAAAATCTTCTAAAAGGAAAGAGAGCGTGCATGTGCGCACATGCGTGTGTGTGTGTGTGTGTGTGTGTGTGTGTGTGTAGTTGTACAAATTAGCCTAGGGGAATGTTATAATGTTCTATATTAATATAGAACATTAGCTGTATATTAGCTGATGTTCTATGGATTTATAATATTATATCAGATATTTTAAATGTCAGTTTGTTTCATTGGGTATTAAATTAACTTACACTACTGTCTTTTGTGACTTATTTGAACTTGGAATTGACATAGGGCAGAAGAGAATGAGCTTTAAAATCTAAGTAAAAAGTAAACAGAAAAGAGTTTTTGCATATAGCACATGGAGTACAAAATATATTACCCTTGATGCAAATAATGCTGTTGATCAAATTAGAATCTAGAGATTTGGGCATCTAATTGGCTTTATAACTAACAGAGTGGTGAGCATTCTTCAGAGAGGAGAATGAGCTGCTGAGAAGTATATGTGTGGAATGAGAGGATAGATAGGAGCATGTATTTTAGGCGGAGGTATATGAATGCTTGGAGTAATGTGAGGATTTACAGTACCAAGAGTAATAACATTTTAAGGAAATATCTAGTTCTATATTTCAATGTTCAAATATTTATCCAATAGCTCACTTTAATTTTATTGAACAAAGGCCCAAGCATATTAATCCCATGATGACAGTGGACACTGTAAACAATTAGAAATGCATGGTTTCACATTCCCTAGAACTATTTTAAATACCTTTTATTTTAATATAAAAGGATATCAATTCTTAATATCATTAAGGACATGAATTATGAAGTTTTTATCCATATTAACAACACATTTGTAATGATAAACCTGATAAGTTATATAAGGGTCTTTGGAATATAAAAATAAATGTAATAACAAAAGATTGCATGTGGATTGTACACACTATCCCAGTTCTTGAGTAGTTAGTGCAATCCTTATTAGCTTGCTTCCAATGTATTTTCAGTTGTTGGACATAATTAATATGAAATGGAAACAAAAAATTGCATCCATTATACAAACTCACATACTCTGATTAAAAATAGAAAATCTAAATGTTAGATTCATTATAGCAATGGAATTTGGATCATAGTGGTGATATATATATATATATATATATATATATATATATATATATATACTCACACACCTTCTGTGTCTTGAAGACATTTATATTTAAGAAGTTAAATGATTTGCCCTTTTCACAAAACTAGTAAGTAGTAAAATCAGGATTAAAGTTAGGTTTCTGTCAGTTCAGGCCAGTGTTTTTCCTGCTCTCCTAAAGACCTTAAACATTCTTTCCTCTCTTTACCTCCTTCCAACATTTTTCCCCAAATATAAGCTCATACTAAACCATAATGTAGAAAATAGTTAAAAATCAGAGCCCAGGGTTGCTTGAAAACAGTGGCATAGAGTTGTACTCACTTATCTCTTTTGTCTCTCTCTGCATCAGCCTGAGGCACCACCACAGAACCCAGCTTGCTGACTAGCAGGAACATGTTAAAACTCTCTGCACAATAGCATACTGCTCAAACGAAGGGAACAGAAACTAGCAGTGACCATATGCCTATTAATTGCCAGATGTTGTGCATAATTTAAATCATGTACTTCTCAATAAAATAAAACGTATTTTCTGTGATGCTGAGGTCCTGGCATCACTTGTGTCTATCTGCAACTTTCCTAAAACAGCTGAATGTCCAAGAAATCATAGGCTAATTGAACTACAAAGTATTATAACACTAGAACAGCATTTAGAACCTAATAAGTAGTTGGCAAATGAATTTTATTATTATATATTGTCAATGTCTCATAATCCTCCCAATGCAGGATTTGTTGGTAAAATAGGACAAGTCCTGAAATGACTCTCCTACCTGCCTCCTCTAGTTCTCAGTCTGCGTTTAACGATCATCATGCTCATGTCTACTTAAGGAGACATGACTTCCAGCCAGTAGTATGGAATGGAGGGGAGATGGAAAGGTTTGCCTTTTCTAAGATGAGAGAGTAGGAAATATTTGGAAAATGTAACTCAGAGTAGGTAATATTTGAAAAATGTGACTCATTAGATGTTCTGTGTTTTGAATCATGAGTTTTGTACTTTTTTTTTTCATGGGCCAAGGCTGAGGGGCTTTAAAATAGATGTGGAATCACCCTGTGCACCCTACTTGTCTTTATAAATCCTCTGTTGTTTCCCTGTCATCTTTCATTGGTGCATCATAAACAGAAGGGTGCAGATCTGGGTCTTTTTTTTTTTTTTATTAGGAGATACCCTCCCTTTTTTTAAAAAAAAAGAGAGCAAAGAAGATTTGTGAACATATGTGCAAGATTATTGATATAGATAATCTGATTATTCTCAGGCTGCTAAAACAGCCTTCACCAGTGAAGGAATCTAATTAGTCTAGCCTCTTTCCTGTTAGAAATGGTAAAGAGAATTGTTGAATCTTCCTCTCAGGCTCATGCTGTGTCTGGAAATGACCTGATAAAAGGACTGTCTGTGTAATATTTAGGGGTGGTCCTCAAAAGCTATTTCCAAAATCTCTCACACTTAAAAAAATAATAATTTTCTTAGATAATTCCTAGACAGCTGTGCTCATGCATTTGCAATGAAACTGCACAGAGAAACACCAGAAAAAATAAATGGAAAGGTAAGAAAGAAAAATGTGAAACACCTGGTTTTGGCAGATTTTTCTCTCACCAGAGGAGGCAGGTTTAGTGCCATCTGTTCAGCAGCCTTGTTCTGCTCGTCCTTCTTCTGGGTACATTCCCTGTTGGGCTGCAGACGACCAGGCTGGCAGCAGATTGCAGCTGACCCCAGCACTGCTGCCTCCCTGGGATTTGTAGCCCTACAGCCTGTAGGGCTTAGGTCATCCCTCCAGCGCATGTCTGTCTGCAGGCTCTCCTTTTGACCTTCCCAAATAGTATTTAAGCAGCAATTAGAATGACTCTGCTGAGCCCAGTGGCCAGCCTATTTAAACTCTTTTAAGTGTTTGAATAAATTATTTTAACAAGCTGACCTTTATTTGTACCCAGTGAAACTGGGACAAACAATTGTGGTTTGTGACTAAAAGAGGAATTGTCATTTTAGCACTTTTCCTAGAGAACCTGCATACCTCGGTCTTAAGTTAACAGTGATAACAAGGAAACAGTCAATCATTCAAATATACCAGCTGTGTATTCACTCAGTCTTCATTCAACACTTCCAGTTTCCTATGTGTGCGGTGGCATTTCCCAACATCTATTGAATTACAATGGAAAGTATTCCATTTCATGCAAATTGTGTTTTCTGCTTAAGCAATTGCTAATATTCATTTTTTAAAATGAAATCTCATGTTGTGGAAGAAAGGCCCATTCTAGAAAATATTAGAATTTTTAATATGCAATACTGGAAGAAGCTCTGTTTAATACCCTCCACTCCCCTATTCAGATTCTCTTTGTTTATCTTTTGTTCCTGTAACCTCTATGTGCCGTGCTCATCTGGCAGTCTCTGTTTTTGATTTTCAACTTTTTTCTTTCATGTTGATCTTCAGAAAGGAAAAGTGCATTGTTGTAAATCCAATCTGCAAAGTGTAAGTGATTGTTTCATATTGCACACAAGTTTTGGGAGGAAGATGAAGAAGATAGTTTACATTTCACATCATGCAGCAAAGAACTTTAAAATATTGCTGCTAGGCATTTCTGATGCTCCCAAAGCCTTGTGTCTCTAGATTTTTACTGAGTCCAGTTTTATATTTCTATATCATTCTTTTTTATATAAATCTAAAATGTATATAAATTATCTACTGATTGTCTCACCTCTGTTCTTCGAATCTTACATCACTTTTCCCCTTGCACTCCCAGGAAAGAATAAAACTTCCAATTATTGATATCTATTCTCTTGAGAAGGCAATGGAGATTATAAATAACTGTTTCCTTCTTATTGTTGTTTTTCTTTTTTCTTTTTCTCTGTTGTGCTGACAGAATTCTAGCAAATTCAGACAGAAATAAGCCTGTCTAAGGGAGCAAAATTTGTGCAAACTGACAGGATGGTCCCTGAGCTGTATAAAATTCATACTGTCAAAAGATAAATTCTAGCTATATCCTTCACACTGGAGTATTTTCTCCTTACAAAACATTTTTAAAGGCTTTGTAGCATATTTACATATTATTTATGAAGCAATTCAAAAAGAATGTGAAAAACAATAACCTCACATTTATTTGTAGCTTTCTTGTATTATTGTCAATTGGCATTTCTTGCTTACACTGATTAGTTGATATTTTCAATCTCATGGTTTCCTATCTCAATATTCACTTATAAATTCATACTCTAAAAGTTACACTAAGAAAAGATTCTGAAGAATCCAAACATAAAATGAATAAATCAAACTTTTGATACAGGAAGAACATGTTCAAATACATTTTTTTTAACTTAAGGTAATAGTGGTTTCAATTCCAACAAACCGATGGATTTTGAAAATAGGAGTTACTTAGCTTATATCTTTATATATCTATCTATATCTATATCTATATCATCTACATCATCTATATCTATATCTATATCATTCTAAGCAAAAGAATCAAGGAATTCTGTTCACGTTGACATTATTTGGGTAGAAAGTGCCATGTATAAATAAGACGGTAACGTGTCCTCATCTTTTTATGAATCCATCGCCAGGTGTCCTTGTTTAGCTGCACAGACTAAGCACACAGCATGACTCCCTGTGTGGTCCTTTTCCGTGCTGCTCCCTACAGTTAGCAATGGTGCAGCCCTACTGCTATGTTATTGCCTAGATGATAATCAGTACATTCCGTTATGACAAATGAATGCTGGAAAGTGACCTTTAAAATTCTCAAAGGCACAGACCCTTGTATGTTAAAAATAAATTAACTAAATTTAAGATAATCAAAATGTAAATAATTATGTTTTCTTCAATCCATGTATTTTAATTCTTTAGTCAGGGTAACTAGTAGTAATCTAACTAGGTTGGATTTTGTAAGATTGGGGCTGGCAACAGAATTTTTTTTTTTAATTTAGTTGCTAATAGTTAACACTGAGTGTTTACGGTAGACCAGATACTGATTTAAAAGGGATGTTTTCATTCTTCACAATAAACTTATGAGTTGGATATAATTATTATAACTACTTTACAGATAATAAAACTGAGGCATGAATAAATTAAGCATTTGGGTCAAGGTAAAATCACACAAAAAAAGTTAGAATCAGAATTTTTTACCTATGCTCACTCCAGAAACTGTGCCTTTAACCATATACTATAATTATAAGACTACTAAGGGTCCAGAGTGAGTAGACCCAGAGATAACAAATGACCAAGAAGATCTACATAATGTGTTACCAAACAGTTGTGTGCTAGAAGTTAGAGTACAGAGCTTAATGATTAATCCTTCTACTTTCCCTTTTAGAATATAAACACTTGCCTAAATTGGAAACCTAGGAATCATGACATTTTCAGTTTCCATCACCACTGACCTCTAATTGTTTACTAATCTTTGTTAATTCTCTCTTAGAAGTAGGTCTTGAATTTCTTTAGCCCTATTCCTGCCTTAAGTATCTCTCTAGTAACCTTTTTTGTCTATTAAGCCCTAGGAACCCATTCTAAAAAAGGAGTTGAACTTTTTGGGAGAATATGTTTGAGAATAAAATGTGCATTGTCTGTAGCTGGTGCAGGAAGTGAGAGAAATGGCAAATTGCTTATAAAAGGACAGGAATGATGCACAAAACAACTTTCCTATTCCTCTGACTCAATTCTACCATGCATTTACATTATATATTTCCTCATCTTTGCACAATACTTCTATTTTCCCATTCTGGACTTCATTCACAGAATAACTTCTATCAATCTTCTCTACTTATGTATGCTCTACCATTTTGTCAGGCCATGCCCAATCCTTTGTAATAAAGCCTTCTGCATAAATTACACAAGTTCCTTTTTTTCTGAATCCTTCTGCAGTACTTACTATATGCTTTGTTACTATAGACAGTTAATGTTACATATTTTAAATATTTGTTTCTTTTCTTCATTCTAAATTCTTACCCCCACAACACTTTAGGTTTCTTCAGAGCTATGTATGGGTGGGTGGAAAAATTCCCTACTTTCCTCCTCTTTTTCCTTTTATTTGAGATGGAGTGGAAAATGCTAATCTACTGAGGTCATATTCTACAACATTCTTTGGGCTATATTTCCTAGAGTACGTAATAACAGTATATTAAAAGTAATCTGCAATGGTATTGTCTTCTATTTACTTAACCTAGATTCTCTTCAAATCAGAGATTGAGACAAATATATAGGTGTAGATATTTTATATGAGAATGAGTTTCCAGAGATTAGGAGTGAGGTATAGGTAGAAGAAAAACATGGAAGAAAAAGAAAAAGCAATACAAAGATATATTATCAAGCTGGCCAACCCTGTGGGTGACTTATTCTTGATCCAGTGGAACTTCTTGAGGAAACTTGTGACATTTACCTCAGAAATGTTTCCCTGGAGGAAGAGAGAGGAAAACATTTATCCAATGGGCCTTATCCTAGGTTCGTACTTATTATAGCCACATGGATGTTAACTTCCACACACTCTGATGTGAGCTCTGAGCAGTTTATGCTGATGTTTTAAGCCAGTATGAGGAAATAAATCCTGGAGAAAGATGTAAGAGATATATGATCTAAGCCTGAGGCAAAGGTACGGGCAATTTGCACCTGTGCAAAATTGATCCACTCTTTGAAGCTTTTCCTGCAGCAGTGGCTGGAGCAAGAAGTAGAGCAAAAGAGATTCAATGTGGTATATATAAAAGAATCTTATAACACAACATAAGATTATTTCTGAAGAGAACTCAGGTCTTATCTCTGAGGAAGCCCATAGAAGTCTTTTATTCACTCTTTTACTTTCTATCCCCAGTATTTCAAATTAACAAAAGACTGATGGAACCCTTGCAATACAGTTATTTAGTCCTCACTTCTGGAAAATGCATTACAGCTCAGTCATATCTTTGGGCTTAGTGCTTATCTTGTGGTAAGGTTGAAGTTTGGTTGTGGAGAAGGTAAACACCCACTTAGGCTTTAAACATAAATCACAGCTTCTCGAAGGGTCTGCAGTTGAAGTTACCAATATTCAGTTAAAAATAAGATGGCAACTTATTTTTTATTTTCTCTTTGGTGCATATATGTCTCTCTTAGGTAGTTAATGGAAAAGGATGCCTGGATCAAGATAAAATGTTATTTCTGACCCCTTGCATGTAGTACTATTGAATTGGGCCTCAAAACCTACCATGATTTATTTAATTAATTTGCATAATTAATTTGCATAGCCACAATTTCCTCCACAGAAACACTTCCTCTCACATATACATGCACGGAGTTATGAACAACTTCATGCAAATAAAGTTGACAGCTTAGTTGAAATGGAAACAATCCTTGAATGACCAAAACAGTCAAGGCTCACTCAAGAATAAATAAAAAATTTTAATTTTCTAAGCGATTGGATTACTAATCAAAAATATTCCTACTGAGAGAATTTTATATCCAAAAGGCTTCAGTGGTGAATTTGTCAAACATTTAAGGAATAAATAGTTACACAAACACTTCCAAGTAGAAAAAAGGGAATATTTCCCAAATTATTTTGAGGCCAGCATTACCCTTATAACAGAACCTGACAAAGAAATTACAAGAAAAAATAATTACAGATTATTACAGATTATGAAAATAGATACAAAAAAGCCTCACAAAATATTAGAGTATTGAATCCAGCAATGTTAAAAAGGGATAATACAGCATAAACAATAAAGGGCCAAGAATGCAAGGATGGTTTAAAATTTGAATGTCAATAAATGTAGTTTGTTACTTTAAAAGAATAAAGGAGAAACATTTAAAACTTAAAATAATTCACTATGTTAGTGAACCATAAGTCATCTTAATATAATGTTGCAAGAAAATGAAAACATGTTTTCTATTTAGCTACATATTTGCCATTTCCAGTACTCTTCATACTTGTAAAAGTGGAACAACACTTTCCTTAAGCTCAAGGATTGGAGCAAGGCCTGAGGTGCTTTTGCAACCCATGCATGTGGCCTCTTATCTACTATCTCACCTGGTTGGTATGAAGCAGCAATTGGTCTCTCAGCACCTGTGGCACCTCCTGGATCCTTCTTCAACTTCTCCAGATTCTGTGCCATATACAGAGTTAGCTCAGGAGTTAACAAATTATGGACCACCAATTTTGTAAATAAAGTTTTATCATAACAAAGCTGCATATTATCTTTGGCTGCTTTGTTATTACAATGGCAGAGAAGTTGTGAATAGGATCATAGGCCCACACAGCCTAAAATACTATGTTGCCTTTTATGAAGAAAGTTTACTAACCCCTGGTTTAGCTCCATGATGAAGTGTGGCAGATGCTGTTGCAGGACATTCTTATCATTGAAGCTAGAAGTTTGGAGTTTGTGGGAACCTGCTAAGAGTTCTTGATGTCCTAGGTGACTAGGGACTTGCCAGGACTCATACTCTGCTATGTTCTCTCTCTCCCACTCCTTAAAGATCTCTGATGAAACCCAGAGTATCACAAAGCATTTTATGAAAATAGTTCTATTAATTTCTAGTTCTCACTTCTCAATCAAAATGGACTCAAATGTAATTCAGTGATGCTAGACTTTCTATTTTCTGAAGGGCCCAGAGCCCAACAAATATCTTAGCAAGTGATATGGAAGCAAAACTCTAACATATATGAGTAGGTATAAATAATTACTAGGTAGAGAAGATATTGTATATATTTAAAGAGCCTGACCTTTAGCCAAGTTGGTCTCCAGTGTTCTGGTTAATGTGTGTGTGTGTGTGTGTGTGTGTGTGTGTGTGTGTGTGTGTGTGTGCGCGCGTGTGTGATTGTATGTATGTAATCTCAAGTCATATTTCACATGCATTCACCAGTAATTTCATATTGCTTTGGAATGCAGGTTGTTTCCTACCTGGGCCTGTTGGTGTTCATCTAGTCACCAACCATTTGCACCAAAGTCTTCAGCAAGTCAAAGCTTTAATGGTCTGTTGCAAAGTAGGGAAGCAAATATTTCTCCCTTTCTGTTATGATCTATGTATTCTAAAGCAATAATATTTGTTTTATGTAGTTTTAGGTGTCTAGGTCTTTCAGGGTTATTTTTATTTGCGGGAAACAAATATGACTAATAGACACGATGTTATACTGAGAATTGTTCTCCCATTCAACTATTTGTTTGTTTGTTTGTTCTTTTCTTTGCAGCATAGAATTCACTGTGCAGACTTTTGGTTCTTCTTTAAGGATACTTGAAACTTCTCATGCAAATGTAGGCTTGTGGAAAATCTATCCTACCAGTGTAACAGATATGTTCAGATATTTAGAAATCTTACTTTGCCAAACTGGAAATAAACTAAAATTCTCTTTTAAGCACAGCCAAATAAAAAAAAAGTAACTTAAAAACTTAAATAAAATGTTTGATAAACACCTCTATTCCTGCAACGAGTCAACCAAGTAATCCTGCTCTTTGAGGTTAAACACACACACACACACACACACACACACACACACACACACATTTTTAGGTCTATTAATTAGCATTTACATAGGATGTCATTATTGGATATTTTACAAAAAAAAAAACTTTTTTAAAGCTCCCCTGTTTTTTCTCTCTGGAGCCTTAGTCTTCAACTTTCTTAATCAATAATAGTCTTATCATTATTTCTTATCACTATTCCATAATAAAAAAATTAACAATTTTTCAAGTTAAAATAAACATTTTACATTACTTCCTTAAATTTATTAGTCTTATTTCCTTTGTATGGAAAATTTTTCTTTAGGAAGATTCTCATGTTTAATAGTCAATATTCCTAGACTTATTCTCTCCCTTCATCACTGAGTCTTCTTAGAATCATTGTTTTCATTTCCCAAGGGAATTGTCAAGTTTGTGGCACAATTTCCTGTCTCTTTTGATGAATTAAGGTCTTCAAACACATTTGTGGGAATAAAGAAAACACTGACAATATAAATGCTTGAATGTATTCTTGTTGTTTTTATATCACTTGACTGGTTGTCTTAAGGGACTGTTTTCTACAATAATCCAGGGATCACTTCTGGAGATTCATCACAACAATGCCTTTGGATCCATGAAAAATAAGCATTAGTTCTTGGTGCCTAAAAAAATAAGAATAATGATTTTAACACAATGGTGGCTTAAAGGTAGAGAAAATAAATCAGTTCCTTAATTTTAACTCATTATATACTGTTTTTCCCCATATAGTTAAAAGACAAAAGTGGCATAGAGAAATATAGTGGAGACTTATTCAGGTATGTGGCTTACATATTGACATCTGTTTTTCAGTAGAAAACAGAAGAGGCAATAAGGTGAGCTTTGACTGAAGCAAATTCCAATATTTTAGGTAGACTTTATTTAAGTTTTAGACTTGCTCCATTCTAGGTCAGCATGTTAAGCAAAAACAATTCAGAAGAGAAGAGGAGAGAAAAAGAGAGGGGAGGGGAATGGAGACAATTCCATTTTTTATTCAAATCTCTAGAAGGGCATTAAAAAGAATCTAAATCAGAATCCTAACAACACTTTCTGGATTTCCTGGCTCTCTACCCGCAATTAACTTTATGCAGTTTTTCTCCAAAGCTCTCTGGAACTGCTTCTTTGCCAAATAGAACCTAAGCCACCCTCTGAGATTTCATTTTCTCTATCCGCTGTTTGCTTGTTTCTTACTATATTTCTCCACCACCTTTTTTTCCCCAGCTCTTACATATATTGACATATTCTTTTCCTTTAGATTTTTTTTAATTGTCTCTGCTTAACAAAGGAGATACAAGGGTGGTGGTGGGAAGAATTCACAAATATTCCCAAGTAATTGTTTTTTATCTAGATACATATGACAAATAAAAATTTTTATAAATGTTAAAATTATACTGAGGGTACAACGCATGTCTTCAGCCAACTTTAAATAATAACTAGTATTTACTATCAAACATGTAATAGGCAAACACTATGTCCCAGACATAGTATTTTATTCTTAATACTTCTATTCTCAGTACTTGATGTATTTCAGCTCATTGTTACAATGACCCTATAAGAAAGGCATGATTCACAGTCTCATTTTATAAATGAGGGAACTGATATAGAACAGTGGTTGGGTAACTTGTTCAAAGTCAAAATAAGTAAGATTATTATTTCTGAATAATAAACCTATAGAAATCTGGCATTTGAACATAAGGAGTCTGCTTCCAGAAACCTTGAGTTTAACATTATATGGCCTCATTCATTTGTATAGTTAAAGGGTACTGCTTTATGTTCTTATTTTCTAGAGATAAAAATTTTAATGTGCATTATCATAGATAATGGATGGAAGATTTCCTGCTGAACTGAGTATTATAATTTAGTATAGGGAGAAATATATCTTAGCAAGGTAATTTTTACAACTCAAATAAAACTTCCCCAAAGTCTTCTGCTGAAATATACTGTCTATTACTTTGTTACTTTAATGTTTACTGGGTTTTTGGAACCCACAAGTAGATTAATTAGCAAGTGACAAACAAATGACTAGATATTTGTTGAGAGTTTGCTATTATTTTAATTTGGGGGTTATTATAAAAGGACAACAAAAATAAAAATATATAACAGCAACAATTAAAAATATTATAGTACCTATCCTCAAGGTTCTTGCAAAAATATTGAAAGGATAATAAATAATAAAACACAAGGATATATGGAGATGGGAAGTGAACCTAGTAACCTGTACAAAACTACTGATGTAGTTGAAAAATAAATTTACTGTTCATCCTCCAGCAAGTTATCCAAGAACAATAAACTGCACAAGGGAAATCTAAACATTTGTTATATGTGAGAGAAGTTCTTACTTCTTTTTAGTCACATCATAACACTTAAGTACTGTTAAGGTGGAGGGTGGAGGGATTGATTGCTAACTGGATTCAATGTTGGAATTTTTCCAACTTTCCCCTAGAAGATAATTTGGAAAATTCTACAGAATGCTAATTTTTTGGACTATTTAAATAAATTATTGTCAAAATAATGTGTTGAGATAATATTTATTCATCTATTAATTTTAAAAATTTGTGTTCTACTATGTTCTATAAACTTTTAAGCATTGGGAAGAGACTGTTAAAGAAAACAAAGCCTATGCTTTCATGTATCTTACATTTTGGTGGGAAGCTATACTATGTGATATATGATATAAACAATATATACTGTCAGATAGTGTTTGGGGTCATGATGAAGGATCCAGTGAGAATAGATAACATCCAGTTTATTGTTTAGATGGGGTTCTCAAGGAAAGCTTTTTTAAGGGTAATATTTGAACAAGACCTCAATGAGGTAAGAGATTATGGGATGATAATATTTATGGAGAACAGAATCCCAGGCTTAATGAATGACAAATTCAAAAGTCTGAGAATACGGCAACAACGTAGATGAACCTAGAATGTGTTATGCTGAGTGAAATAAGTCAGACAAATACCATATGATTTTACTTAGATGTGGAATCTAAATAATATAAATGAATAAACAGAAACAAACTGATAGATACAGAGAACAGCTTGATTGTTGCCAGATGGAAGGGAGGTTGGAGGATTACTGAAATGGGAAAGGGATTAAGAGGTGCAAATTGATAGTCACAAAATAGTCATGGGGATGTAAAGTACAGCAGAGGGAATATAGTCAACAATATTGTAATAACTATGTATGATATCAGATAGGTATAAGATTTATTGAGGTGGTCACTTCATACGTTATGTAAATGTCTAATCATTATTTACACACCTGAAACAAATATAATATGGTATGTCAACTGTAACTGAAAAATTAAAAATATTTTTAAAACACATTTGCTATTAAAAAATGTCTGAGACTAGATGATGCTTGGTATATTGAAGGAATAATAAAGAGGCCAGTAAGATTATGGCATATATGATGTTGCAGAAGAATGCTTTTGAAATGAGAAAATGTTTGTGATAAATAACAAAGTAGAAAAGAAAAATACAACATAGTATGTACAATGTTATATATAATGAATTGCTAAGTATAAAAGAAAATAAAACTATAACACAGGTGTGTTATATATAAATGTAAAAAGATATATAGCTCTAAGTAAAGACTATAAATACATATAGTAGGCACACTATATACCAATATGTTGCAAGTTATCGCTGGTGTGTGTGGCATTTTTTTTCTTTGCTTTTCTGTATTTTATTAATTGTGTGCTTTATACATCTATTACTTTAAAAATAGCTAACACACCAGAAACTTAAGAGCTTTTTTCTGCTGTCATTTAACCTCTGCTTTGATTTTTACAAGTGGCTTTTACATGATAATTCTTTACAAAGACAGAATTAGGAATATGGAGATATAAAGTTAAAGTCATTGATACCTGAAAATTAAGAATAAAGAAAGCAAATGACTATAATAGGAGGTAAGTACAACAATTAGGCCTAAAAAGTAAAGAAATTTCTTATCAGATAAAAGCCAAACATGGAGTAGAGAATGTTATAATAGATAATGAACCTAGTAAAAAATGATTTTGGGGGCTTAGCAGTGTAGAGGTGGTATATAGCATTTTGACAGATAATCAAGCGGAACCTCAGCATGATTGCTGGCATTAGCTTAATAGCAATACAAAGTTAATGAAACATTTAGCAAAGATTTAGCATCCATTCATCATTATATATTATCATTAATCAAAGGCATTTTTAAAGAGAAATTTTGTAGATTCATATGGAAAGTGTTCTCCAAGGGAGAGTTAAAGCCCCAGTATTTTAATGACCATCAAATTAATGTATTTCTTTTATTCAAACACATAAGCTTAGATAAGAGTAAAATAAGAAAAACTTTAGCTTTAAAGATATAGTTTTTATCAGTCAAGCTAGAAGAAACAGCAGAATATTCTTAGTGTTTATTTGCTTGATTTGACACCATTTTTTTGCATAAAAGAAAGACACTAGAATATATACAAGAAATCAGGATGCCTTTGAGTGTAGATGCTGCTCTCAAAAATGGAATTTTATTTTATAGTAGACATGAACAACTGGAAGTTAAATGGTCCAGATTCCTTTCTACTTGTGCCATTAGTTTTTTTGATTACCCAAGGCATAACAATTTTTATTATCTGTTAAATGAAGAGGGTAGCACTACCCTCTGCCACACAGAGAGAAAACAATGATGACCATTCAGTCCTGAAACACACATTAGTAAAAATTAGTTTTTCACCTTAATAAATCATGAAATCATGCAGTTTTTATGTGGCTGCTGTACTTTCTCATCTCCAAATATACCTTGTGGCCTTTCTTATAATAAGTATATTCATCCTTGTAGCTATTAGAAGAGATGCATGCACACAAGATAATAAATAAACATTCCTGTGGGTCTGTATACCATGTACTATAATAACAACATTCTATTTTCTCTTCATTTATGTGACTTTCATTTGTTTTTTTGTATTTTATGAATTTTATGCATTACATATATATCACCAAAGTGTTAATAAAACCACCTTAAAGGCGGCAGAGATGTAACTTACAAACTGAATGTGTAATGGAGGTACAGTTGCTGCCCCTTCTCTGGCTATGCTATTTTCATCTACTCATGGTGTGTGCACTTGTGCATTTTGCTGCATATCTTTACAGTAGTGTTGTTACTTCTACATTTAACCCCAGTATGAAAACTATGTAGTTCTTATGTTTTCCCCAGTAGTGTAACAGAGCCTTTTGAGGATTCTTTTATCATATCCAGTATTTGAATGAAAATTTAAATGCTTGTTATACGGACTGAATAAACTAATCTATGTAAAATCAGTTTTCAAAGTATAAAACATTATCTAAATGTCTTGGTAAATAGAATGTCAAAATTTTAAATTTCTAATTTGCTACTTGTGTTCACAGCTCTTTGCTGTGTTAAGCAGGATTAAGAAATAGGAGGTAAAGTCCTTGCCAAAATGAAGCATACAATCTGGCTAATGAAATTATATTTAAGAAATAAAACACACCTGAAAACAGTATTTGAATGAAATAATGCAAGAGTAGAAAGGAGGTCATTTGGTGATCAGTATTCAATAGACAAATGATGATATGCAATAAATGTGGAAAAAGAGAGAAGAGTGGGAAAGTGGG